>VZTQ01008291.1:7637-62225 GCA_013400755.1 Pelecanoides urinatrix
GTAGTGAACTCTTCATGAACTTATTTCCTCCTTTCCTTATAGGGGCGCAATTTGTCCCTGAGCCATGGCTTGGACCATGTTTGTTTATAGTTTCCATAGCACTAAATCTAACAATACCTCTAAAACACACAGTTTATAATTAATTACTACTCCACACAATTACAAACACACACCTGTTAGTTACCTAACTTCTAAGCAACAAATCTTCATTGTTTAGAAGTACAGAAGCGAGCAGTAGAATTACAGAAGCGAACCTACTACATCAACAGTACATTGGCTAGTTTCTAACAGTTCTGCAAGACTGAAACAATAAGGAAAGGCCTGCACTTCTGTTCAAGGGAGCTGAAGCAGTTCAACGCTAGCAAAAGCACAATCGATTTTTCTTGGGAAAAAAAAAATTTTTTCTGAACCTCAGTCAAAACTTGCAGTTTGGTTTCTATTAGTGGTTCTGGACTAAAATGTATAAAGATTTTAATTAAGTTAAACTTTTTGTTGGAATTAAGCTAATATTGCTGCCTTGTATTAGATGGATGCCTTAATATTAGAGGTAGGGGTGATGATATTTATATTTATTTGTTTCTTCTCCCGTATTAACACTTGCTTTGCTGTGAAACCTTGGCAATATAAGTCTCGGAGAAAGCCAGCAGTTCAGTTTGTGCAAAGCATCTGAGCCCTGAGTCTCAGATCCCAGGCTAAAGAACAAAGGGTCATGACACATGAATCATTCCTCAGACCAGATTTGGCCCAATTCTCAGGTGGAATCAGTGTGTGTAGTGGCTCAACCCAGTAGTTGATGTAAATTGATAGAGCTCTGTTGATATAGCCCCTCTAAAATGCAGCTGTAATCGCTGTAGTCTACAGGATTTCTAAACTTCTAGGAGACTATCTTATAACTGTTGTCTGCTTCATTGACTCACAATTATAATTTGGCCAAGTATGTGAGTGCAATTTTGACATCCATCCCTTAAAATGCATTACCTCTTTGCAACAGTGTACAAAATACAGAAATGTACAAAGCGGGGGGAAAAATCAATAGAGCCATATAAGGATATTGTTCCAAGAATCTATGTTAAGTCTGCACATATCCTCTTCCATTCCCAATTTGCTATCAACAGCTATCAACAGCCTGCTGAATACCACAGGGAGTGGGAGGGGAAGGATGGTAAATGCACACAGCTTTCTTTTTAAGTGGGCAATATTGTGGACATATTGCTGGAATAACACTGGGATCAGCCGTCCTCTGCTTATTGCTGAAGATTTTCTTGTATGTTTAAAGCACAAGAACTAATGGCAATAAGTGTTTCACGTATTCTATAGCAGCAGTCCATCAATAGCTTTATGTATTTATGTAACCAGGAAAAAAAAATGTTAAAATGTTTAACAAGTTTTGAAACTTGTTTGTAGCTACAAAGGAAATAGGTTGATGAAACAGTTCAGCACTGAAATAAACAAGCTTTGTATAAGAAAACAAAGTATATTTGCACTATTTTAAGGGCAGAAATCCTATTTTAAAGAAAAATAGACATAGTGGAACCTGAAGTTACAAGAGGAAAGGATGGCTCTGTGCTTGTTCTTTTTTATCTCCAGAGTTAGACAGGTGTTGACATTGTTTGACCAAAATGTTAGCAAAAGCACTTGCAAGATAGTTGCCAGGATGGTCAAGTTCAGTATTTTCATTATTCTCTCATGTTCTCTAATTTCATTAATTACCAAGTTTGTTTTTTTCAAAAATCCTAAACCTTTTTTGTTCATGTTTAAACTTTTCTCAGGAAACAGAGGAATTAAAATATTCCCAGAAAAGTATCTTTTAAACTAACTCAAGGTAAAATATCAAGTCCTGCTTCTAAGAGTTTTCCCACCACCCTAGAGCCAGAAGGCCTGCACAGGGCAGTTAACTGACTGGAAAGCAACCAACATTTCTAGTTCTAATTCTCTTCTAGAAAAGAAGATAATTGCTTCACTTTTTCATTATATCTTTACACTCTCCTGGTATATAGTAGCTGTGGTGAACTCCATATAAGTCATTTCCTGGCACTTTATGACCTGTTGGGTAAAGAAATCTCAAGCCAACAACCCCTACAGAGTTTTTTATTTACCAGGAAATATCTGTCCCTGGAATCAATTATTGGTTAATTATTCTACAAATTTAAATCCATATAATTAGACTCATTGGACTAGACCATGCTACCTGTTCTTAGCCTACTTTTTATGAAGAGCTCTCAAAGCACTGAATTTACTTCTTTCCTAGGCACCCCATATATGTTTTGTAGTGTTTCAGGTTTTCTACATGCATATGGCCAAGCTGTGAAGATACAGTCCTCTCCTCCCTGCAGTTTTTGTGGTATTTCTGTGCCTCAAGAGGAACAGTCAATGTTAATTGTAGATCTGCACCAAAGACTACTCGTGCTTTATGGCCAGATTGCCTCCTTTGTCCTGCCAGAGGGATTAGCCTCAGATGCCTGCTCCTTCACTTTTCTGACAGCCTTGAGGAAGTTGTAGGCATGCCCACGCCCATTCAAGAAAGAAATCCTCTGACAACCTCACTGTCTTTTCTTCATCTATTCTTTCAAGCTTCATTTCAGCCATGGCAACAAAAAGCACTTTCCCAGCCACTTTTTTTTCAACTGCTCACCACTGCCTCACTGCAGCTAGCACCACCTGCCACCTCCCAGTTTACATTTTGTGTTTCTGCAAGTCTTAAGCTTGATTAAGTTTATGCACTTCATAACACTGTAGCTCTGATATACCTCTGTAAATAGGGAAGATTCCCTCAGTAAGACATGAGGTATCAGGCCCTTTCTTGAATTTAAACAGGTGGACAGCAAGCAGATGAGTGGAAGGTATTAAAAGCCATCAGCACCTGTTGAAAGGTCCAGTTTCTGTTACCAAGGGCCATTTAGTTCAGTGCATTTCAAACTATAGAACGGAAAAAAATCTTCCTTTCTCTCCACCATATCCTAAGAGTGGAGGACTAACACTCAGATGCTGCAGCTCCTGCATGTCCTTTTCCAGCTTCCTCCTTTTTAGCTTTTTGTCAGGGATACTGGGTAATAGACACCCACCTTTTACAGAAACAATTTAGTCTCTTGTTATCTGCACACCTCAACACCATCTTAGGTATTGAAGCTTCTCTATTTAGAGGGCATGGCCTTTTAGACCAATACTTTTCCTCTCAAAACTAACAGGGGAGCCATTTCTTAAGCATTGTCTTTATACTTCTGCCAATCTTAAACCCACAGCAAGAGCTGCAGTACTTAGCAGTTCTCACCTCCCCCAGTGCTTTTTCCCATTGTTTTCCTCCAAAGCTTGGTGCCAGAACAGTTTTCTTGTTAGCAGCTCAATCACCATGGCCAGAGCACAACTATATTCCCTCTACCTCACTTCTTTTTTTTCCTTTCTTTCCTAAATACAAGCTTTTACAGCCCCTGGATACATCCTTTTACCTTAGACTCCTATGCTCATCCTTAGTGTGGCTCCCATGCTCAACCAGCTCCCTGTAACCCTTGCTGGGCAAAAGTATCACAATTACCCTTCCCACCACACTTCTTTCCTCAGACTTTGGCCCCCCTCTGCCACTTGCTTCTTTTCACTTTTTTTTCTTTGTCCTTGTCCATACTGCTCAGCATTTCTTGACATATTTTTGTCCGACAAAAATCTCATGTAAGCTCTTAACCTCCCTGTTCTGTTAAAACAAATTAATCTGCAGAGAGTTGGATGACTTTGAAGGGAATAAAGGCATTTAAATGGTGGACAGAAGGGTGAGAAGAAACAGCTTGCTGGTGGCAACTTTTCTTGACCACTGTCTCCAAGGGAAGGAGGAAAGGATCAAACACAGTGACTTTATCCTGTTAAAATATTTTAAGCATTTTAATAACCCTCTATAGAGGATTAATATTATGGTATATTCTGTTGCACATTGCAATATATTATCAGTATGTATGTCTTTTACTAAGGAGAGTGGTATTCTATTATAGTCCACTGATGAACATGCATTAAAAGTCATCCTTGGCCTGAGTTGCAGAGTGTGTGAGTATGTTAAGGCCACGCCCCAGCAACTTTAATTCTTTTGTTTATGCAGTTAAAGACCATTCATTTTATCTGGAAATTCCCATTTCAGTCCTTGGTGTTTTGGCCACCTTCTCATTCTCACACAGTTCACCTAGCCTATGCATGATTCCTTGTGTAAAGACAGCAATGTTTGCAAGGAGTTGCAGTATTTTTTGTTAGACTAATTGATACATCTAGAAAACACAGATGATCTTTCAAGGAAAGTCTTTAAATCTTATCTGATTTTTCACAATTTATCTCAAATAGGGTATTCTTTCAGATGTTGCCCTGGTTATATCTTTAGAACATCTTTTCTACACTCCTTGTACCATCCCAAACACAAACCTTCATGCCTAGAGGAATGTGGACAGGCTAAAAAAATATACTGCTTTAAGTGAAAGTGTATTTTTCATGCTTGTGTTCAAGGAAGAAGAAACCACCAGCTGGAAAACAAACTTCTGTTAACTAAATCAACTTGAAACATTTGTACTTTGCTCTTTGAAAACATGCTGTCTGGAAACACTGACTTAAGGGATATAGGAAAGAAAGAAAAGAGCATTGGAAACTAGATGAGAGGGAAGATGCACACATCAGTAATTTATAGATATGTGTTTAGTTTGATGGGCTAGCTTGGATCCAAAATTTCTGCATGACAATTATTCTGTGGAGAGCCCAGGGTTCTCAGAAAGCTGAACGTGGAAAGGAGATAATTCACCATTACATATTGCTATCACCTCAAAACTGAATATCTCTTGATGCGATATAAGCATGAAAGCAGACAAGAAGGCTACAATTGTGGTAGCATCAAACATTTCTGAGTCTGATCAGGTCTCTGTATGGTCCCATACTGTCATACTTGTGAATATTGCTATCCAGAGGTCATCAGCCAATCATTCAATTGGTTTTATTTGGATACTGTTGTGATGGCTGCATATCTCCTAGATTGTAATATGCAGCTCTGTGAAGCAGAGAAGATAATCTGCAATGGGCTGACAGCTCCTAGCAGCACAGACAGGCTTAGTGACTTCCCAAAGATCAAGCAGCTCTGTGGCAGAGCAGGGATGGCTACAACTTGGGCTTTCCAGAAAAGATAGGTACAAGCAGAAAACAGGAATCCTTGTGATTTGCGGAAAACAGACTCCACAATCTGTAAGATTGTAAAGTAGGTATGTCTATTCAGCGCCGGGTGACACGGGGGGTAGCCCCACCAAAGACGTGCATGCCCCAACGCAGCACTCACCATAAATATATACAGCAAAGTGTTGTATATATATGAAGTTTCACAATACGCCTATACATATGCATGTCCTGACCCCACTACGTAGTAAAATGAGTTCCTAGAAGTCATTGCCATGAACCCCTCCCATCTGTGCTTGCACACTGCCATCGGGTGGTCGTCTGTGGGGGTCTTTTGGATGAAGGCTCACAGTCTTCTTCACCATGTATTTTCACCTTTGGCCCAGAATGCTGAGTTGGCTGAGTTCCAAGTTGCAAAACCCGGTCTCAGCCAGATGGCTGCTTCTTGTAGACAATAGAGTTCCTGTTATCTATGCAATCTTTGCTTGTACTCAGGTTGCAGCATCTTGCCTTATTCTTCAGTGTGATCTAAATTGCTAAGCTACATAGGTCACATTAACTTTTATCATCCTATTCTTAAACTCACTGGCTTGTAGCATTTTGAGGCACTTCCATGTCTCCTAGGGTCATTGCTTCAGGAATTCTGAAACCACAGGATGACATAAAAGCTCACCAATCAATCAGTATTAAACTGTCCCTCTTCAGGGCTCAGCAGCAGATGCCAGAACATACTCTCTGAGACATAAAATTATTTGAAAAGATCTGGATTTTTTTCGCAAAGAAACAACTTCTGCCTGATAAAAATCATCAGGGTACCAGCGATGAGGGAATACCATGTTGGGGAGGACAGGCTCATGAGACCCCATCACCAAAGACTCCTTACCCTTTCGAAAACCGTATTGAATTGACACCTGCTGTTTCAGAAAAGCTTAGTATCAAGCAAGCTTTGTCCTTCATTCTAAATAGCAGAAAACTCATTGCTGCGGAGAACTTGCTGGTTATCACCCAGGGAAATTGAATTCATTGAAAATCTAGTTAAATCTTTTGGTGTTTTTTCCTTCATAAAAATCCAGCATAATAATTGCTTTTTTATAACTTAAAAAAATGCAAATGAAACAATTCACTTCAGAATTTTTTTCAGTTTAACACATGTATGATTCCCTTACCCATACTGCCCTTCCTCAAAAACTTCCAGTTTATAGCGAAAAGCTGTGTCGTAGTATTAAAAGATGTGTGAAAAGTACACTATCTCTAATGAAACATTTGATTTTGAAGTATATTTAAAAATGCAAAATGCCTCTTGAAATGGAATTATGACCTTTTTGGAACTGGGTTGGATTGGACAGATTCACCTGAAAATTAAATTACCCACCATAAGAGCAATCTTTCTGCTGAATGCCCTGCTTAAAGCAACTCTGAAAGAGCACAATATCGTGGTTTAACCCCAGCTGGCAACTAAGCACCACACAGCCACTCGCTCACTCCCCTTCTGGTGGGAAGACAATCAGAAGCATCCTTGAGGTCTACCAAGTCTTAAAGGGAGCAAGGGAGCTCACTGGCATTTCAGAAATGAGCACATCCTTTCTGAGCAGAGGCTCCAAAATGTTCGAGACAGAATGCTTTCTATTCTTTGCAACATTCAACTGCTTAAAGAAACTGTATTTCTTATTGATTTTAATCAACTCCACTTGGGCTTACAGCTCAAAACTTGAGCATAAGGGCTATTTTGGAAATTATTATTAAAAATAACATTTCACAGGAATGCAAGAGTGCATTTCAGATTATTGCAATTATTTCTTTCTTTGTGACTGTCTGATTTTGCTTTCTGTGAAGTCTCACAATTTTATCAGCTCTTGCCTTACTGTAGATTTTGTGCTTTTTTCACAGTTTTGGTGAGTGAGTGTTTCTTTTCAAGGCCCATTCCTGGACTCATGCATGATGCTTTCAGCTTCATTCAAACAATAAAAACAATGTTCTGGTGTTCATGGCTATGAGTGGTGGAAGAAGGTTCAGAAGAGATGGGCAAGGGTGATCTGCCTGTGAAACTCAGGGAATAATGCAGGATGCAACTGACGACAGCTGTTGCAAAGAAGTTGACTTTATCTCAGCACAAGGGGACTGGACAGTGGCCTTTGTTTTAGAGAAACAGCTATAAAGAGTTGAATGGATGAACTGGTGGTGTAAATGTTTCTCTCTGAGTTCACTAAAAGACCGTGACTGTCCTGAGTTAGCCAGACCAGCAAGGGGAGAGTGAATATGCGGCTCAGCATAGAGTATAAAACCTGAACAACTAACAAAACAGTTTTGAAGAAAGCAATGGGCTTGAGCTGGCTTCAACTCATGTATTCCTTCCTGGTGACTGCGGACACACAGCATCATGACGATGAGCATATTATAGAGACCGGTAATGGAAATCACAATGGTACTGTGATTAAACTGTTTATTGCAATTACTATGTATATTTTGCTAAGAAACTTACATTGATATTGTGTTACGCAATATATTCTGTCTCTCTTCAGAAACCCCGTGTAACATCCACTATCTTCAAACAAGTAAATTTGGTATTAAACATTACACCCTCCACATGTGGAATATCTATAAGATCCTGATCAGAGCGTATTGAACTCTGAAAATGGCTGTGAAAAAACAGCTGAAAAAAACTCAAAAGGTTTAAAAACGGCTCAAAGGGGTTAAAATCTAGAAGAAACAAACTTTCAAATTCTTTGTTTAAAATGTTATGGTGATTAAGTTAATGTCATAATTTTGTGAGGCATGAATGCTGGTCCTGGTGTTGTCTGAAAAGCAGATTCCTGTACCTTCTACATTACTGGTGGAATAATGTTGTGCCTGGTTGGAGCTGACTTATGGACATGGCATTTTTCCCTCCCCATCTAAAGCAAACTGGACAGCAGTACATGCCGCTTTTTGCATTGACTCTAAGTTATATTATATTTTCAAAGGCACCTTTCACTCCCTTTAAATCCACTGTTAAAATGTTCTTGCTTAAATAACAGATGACACAGTAACTTTGGATATGAATACGTTACTTATCTAATTTAAGCTGTTTATTTCATTCTTTGGATAACTAGACTGAATCTAGATAGATCTAGGTAAAGCTGGCCAGCAACTGCAGCAATTTTTATGTGCATTGTCAGAAGCAAGTTCTGAAGCAAATACCTCCACATTTCAAAAAAGTAACTTATGGGAAAAATGTTTCTGCATGGTCTTGTGTTATTGTCTATTCTTTTGATTTCATGCCAGGTCATGGGCCATAATTGAAATAAGTTCTAGCTTATTGTATGGGAGGGAGAGAGTTTGGGAACCTTGCACCTGATTTATTTTTCACAAGCCTGATAATTAATTTAATGTCTAATATAGGTCTTGTGGAAAAAAAAAAATAATTAATTCAAAGTCTGTTAGGCTTTTGGACCACATCCTCAGAATCATTCCACTGAAGTCAATGGAGATGTACAAAAGAACATCAGCAGAGGACTTGCTGTCTGTGACTTAGTTTTCAAGTGAACTCCCACCGCTGTGACTAGCAACCTATACCGCACAAGGCTTTTTGTCTATTTGATTACTTATAAAAACTAAATGGCTGTAAGGGCTGAATCCAGTTCTCTCTAAAGAAAAGTGTAATTGAACTAAAAGTGTAATGGAACTAAAGTACTTTTATGTTGTTTTGAGAGTGGAACGTAGCTCCATTCTGCCATGACCTTTGACTTAGTGTTGGTTCAAATTAATTATATGGTGTGACTTAAATTGCTTTCTAGAAAAGAACATGAAGAAGGCAAAGAAAAATTATTCTCACTCCTCGAAATGCTAGTTTTTGAGACAGCATCCCAGACATTTGGACAGTGTTCATTGGCTATTCCTGTCACGTTGCTGCCAACTATGTACAAATATATCCTGACACAGAGAGACTGTGAGGAGGAAGAATGATGCAAACATTTCTTATGAATATGGTTGCCAAAGGGAGTTAGGCTGTTTATACGTTTGTGGAAGCAGGACTTTGTGTTGCTGACCATTTCTGAATTGTCATGCCTTAAAGGAAAAAAAATAAGAAACCCAAGGTTGTCTTTATGGACTACTTTCTGCTTCGTCTGTTTATCTGTATGACAAAACAAGCAACATTTAACCTGAGAAGTTGTCTAGTTTCATTTAAGGAAATCAGACAGTCAGCACTGCTTTTACTAAGTAGGTCAGAAAATTTCCCAGGGCATCGAACATGCATTTTGTGTAAATATGAGCTGGTAGGCAAATGAACTGAAAAAATGGACACAGCAGATTTAGCATTTACATCATGATCTTTTCTTGGACTTAAAAGGAAACAAGAGAGGCTATGAGAGTCTTACTACTATCTTAGTTAAATATTCCTCTTCCATGCTGTGAAAGGATGTCTCACAAATCTTGGGCTTTGCAAGCTTAGGTGTAATACAAGTGTACATTTCTTAAAGCTTTGGCTCTGTTGTACCTCACCCCCATTGAGACAGGTTTTGGATATTAGCAGCCCCTGTGAAGGGGGTTTGAGCTCAGCTATCACACCCAAAAGCATGAGGACAATTTGTGTTCTTTCATAGGCTCCTGGGTTGGTAGTGTCTGTTCAGGGGATAGGGCATAAATCCACAGGGCATTAAAGCCTTCATACCCCATGCCAAGACTCGTTAGTCAAAGCTCTCAGTCTCTCACACATTGAAGAGATACCTCTAGCTAGTAGATGCAGGGTTTCTGACACTTTTTCCAACAGCTGGGGTTTGAGTGGCTAAACTGATTTCCTTTCTTACTCCAGAAGAGGGTAATGGAAAAGGATTAGCAAAATCAATGGGTGAGGTGAATTTCAAACCATGAACCTCCCCTCAAAATGTTTCTTCTGATTTGTGTGGGCTTTGGTGTGATCCAATCTGAGTTCAGCCCTCTTTAGACTCGGGGGCTTGTTTGAGGCTGTGGATTTCATCAGGGAGCAGGACTCAAGTGGGGAAGGGTTTGCAGAACTAAGCCTAAGTCTTGCTTCTTGTTGAGTTGACTCTGTAGTATCAGACTAGCTCCCACTGAACTGGATTCTGAACTCAGTACAATTCAATCCACTTTTTATTATGCTCATTCCTTGGTTATTTACTAAGTAATTTACTCAATAATTAACCTATTTGATTGTCAGTATTTTGGTTTTGATGTCTAGATTTTTTATTTGCCTTACACTTTGGTCCTGCTGTATAGTACCAATCTGAGACCTGTTTGCAGGTTTATTGTGTTAGAGACATTCTTTTTTTTTGCTGGAAATGGTTTCTTAAATGTGAATTTCTGAGTAATAAAATTGTTTGGATTATATTTTGGAGTGTGTTACATTCTCTCCATACATTCAACAAGCATCTTCTCTGAAGGTCTTTCAAGTTACACAAAGAAAGGTAGTTGTTCACAAAAAAACCCACCCCAGTTTAGGAGATCTGGAGGAAAAACCCTTTTGTTTCTCCATCATTCAGACAGTTTCATATGTGCTAAAGATCTGAAGGAATAAACAGCTGAAATGATACACAAGGAATGCACTTCAAGAAAGGGTCTCTCTGTTCCTGTTCATAAGCACATCGGTTGGGCTTTATGTTAAACTTCTTCAACCCTGTTGAAATCTACCTTTTGGGCTTTGATGCTCACAAACAAATACATGTTTCATTTACTATCCTGAACTGCAATGGACTTCAGCATAAGAGGATGCCAGACTTAAGATCCAAACTATAACACTTACATAGGGAATCCCACACTATCAAGAAGATATTAATTAGGCGTGGATAACATAAGAACTCTTACAGACTCAATTAAAAATCCAAATAGGAAGGAAAATCAGCTAGTAAAATCAGCCCTGGCATCTTGTCATTAAGGCATAGATAGCATTATTAACAGGCTTAATAGTTGGTATAGAGATCTGAGGGAAGGCTGGAACAGATGTGGGACAAGCCATGGGCTGCTGGAAGAAGCTTTAAATATCCATCAGGCTGGATCTGCAGGAGCCTGTCACCTTTTATAGTGGGATAGTAACATATTTATGGGTAGAATGGAACACATTGCCCATGACTATGAGGTGGGGGAACACACATTGGGCCTGTAGTGATTGCACAAGTTGCCACGCTTCTTGGGGTAGAGCAGAATCTGCAGTTAAGCCAGGAGATTTGGGTGTTAACCTTGCAGACCCTATCTCACATGCAAACTCATCTGGTAAGCAGATCTGTGACCTGCCAACTGGCTACATTTCACATGAGGTGTCATAGAGCAGGAGTCAGGCTATGCTGCTGAGCAGCAGCTGAGAAGTGCACATTTCCAAGCTGCACTCCATGCTCACAGGAGCCCCTCCAGAAAAGGCCACTGCAGCAGTGTCATTCTATGCCTCTCCCCCAAACCACATTGCCCTGATAGTGTGCTCAACTATGCTCCTGCAATTAGGTTAATCATATATTACGTCTCAGAGGAATATGACTGTATTGCATGGCTAAGATACCATTGTATTGTTAAAGCAAACAGCCTTTAAAGGGAATATGAAGAGGTTATTAGCTTGGTCTCTTTGAAAAGTGTTTTTGAAAGCAGGTTCAAGTTAATGCCTATGCATAAGGATAACCGAAGGCTCCTGACTTCCCCTTCCTCTCTTGTGAAAAACAGACTACACCCAAAAGTCTGAAAACCTCAGATTCTGAAAACTCAATTTTTTTCTTGGCTCAGATCTATTATTCAGATACAAATGCCAAAAGTAGCACACAAAAGAAAGCTACCTCAGGCCCAAAGCAAGCTGCAGAAGGCTTTCTTCTCTGCTGCACCAAAGATTGCTAGAAACCCACTTGCTCCCTGTAAATCTGCATTTTAACTGTGCCACTTTTTATATTCATTTGCTCAGTCTCAGCTGAAGTTGGCCCAAAGAAGTGAACCAGGCCCATGATATGTGCTGTTTAAGTTCCACATACAGGGAAGTAACTAAACAAGGAACAATTTTGCATAGCTAGTTGCCAGCAGACTTTCCAAAGGTCCCAACACCTAGGATCACTAGTAATTCAAACAGCTGCTGAGCCCTTCTGAAATTGTGACTAATTACTTCAGAGCCTAAATACACGCAAAGTTCTTTGGAACATCCATACCAATAAATTGATTGCATTAAGGTTCATACAGCAATCATTTGTCCCTGAGCACATAGTACTTTCATTCCAGTACAGAAAGAGCTAAATAACATGTTTCTAGGTTAATGTCAGTGTGTAGTGAACATCTCTATAATAAATTAGATACCAATTTCTGCTTTTTGCTTGCAACAGGTGGTGTACTCCGAAATGGAAGCTTCCTGATTCAGTGAAGCAAGGTATGGAGCTAATGTTTATGGGCTGCATTGTTGATGTTTGGTATAACACAAAAGTATGTCTAGAGAATAGGAACATGCTTTCTTATGATAATGTGGTAGAAATTATTAACCAAAACATGAATATGTGTATCATTACTGTTTTTGATCTGAACAGATCTGCAGCATTTTGGACTTAACAGGTGTTCACGACCAGAGGGCAGAATTCATGAAAATACATTCTTTCTTTGATGTGCTTTTGTTTCTTTACAAAAAAATTTACGAAGTTCCAATTCTCTTAAAAAAGCAGACAAGTGTTTTTCCTGACAGTGCCAAGGTAATTTATTGCCTTAAAGGGTGCTTCTCTTCCAGAGCAACCCAGAGGTGAGCTACCAAATTCTTCCATGGCTGTGTATTATGAATCCCTGCATTTTCCGTTTTCAGCACCAAAGAACACAAGCATGAGTAACCCATGTTAAAGGAATGCATAGCTAACTTTAAGCTGAAGATTACTTCAAACAAGCCACTGGGAGGATGCACAGAGATTCCTCTCCCATTCAAGGCAGAGGGAATTTTACTATTCAGTACTATTAGAACCATATCTTAAAGTAGTATATATATGTATACATATTGTATACAAGAATCATGATCAGCATCACAGCTTATTGCAGTCTGAAGGCAGTCATGCAAACCCTTCCTACTCTGTAAGAAAATGTAATCTAGCTCTTTTTGCTGACATATAAATTTCAGTTGTGGTGGTGGGCTTCTGTGACAAGGAAACTAAGACCAGCATTTTCAAAACATTCATTTCCCAAGATTTTTCATGGCATTTCCGCACTTGTTGCTCCTATTTCTCTTTGAAATCCTAGCCTGACTTCATGGACAGTCCAGCCTGACCTAGCCGGACTGAGAACTGCAACTTAATTACTAGAATGAAGCGAGCAATTAATCATCACCAAAAATATATTTTTTTCTTATTAGTATATTGTCCACAAACAAGCTGCAGTTCTATTAGCTGTACTTGGTATTAAACAGTAAACAGTTTTTGTGAATAATTCTGGCTTTATTATAGGTGACTCACAAGCAGTTCATAGTCAATATTCAATAATCAGAAGCAGAAATGTTTTTCAGTGGGTACCCAGAAAACATGGCTTTCTGAGGAGATGAGGACAGCTCTTGGAGTACATTTTCAGTGTAACTACTCCCTTTCACATTCTTTTCCTGTGAATGCACAGCTGTTGACTAGACCTAAGTGTCACATCCTTTTACAAGCCACATAACATCAGTATCTACTGACATAAGCCATTTACTAGCCTTGTTCTACCAGCATTCTTACTTTCTGGCCATCTAGGATGATGCATATAAACACAATTTAAAGTTCTCCAGGACTTTTAGGCAGCCACAGTTCCTTCTGCCCCATTACATAGGTCAGAAACAGAATAGGATGTCAATAATTACCCCACCTTATTGCTAGTAACAAACCGTCTGTAAAGTACTTTAGAAATTCATTACATGGTTCTTTAAAATTGAGTAAAGCCCCTAATAGAATTTAATCTCATCAAAGCTGCAGAGAACTGTTGCCCTAATAAATGAGATCAGTTGAACTGAAGTTCTGCTCTTTAGCATGGAACCCCCTCCTCATCGTCGTAATAGGTAGGGTTGTACTGTCATCCATTAGCTCTGTTCTCATTGACCTGTTAATTGAACCCTTTGCTAAGTGGGAATAAACTAGTAGCTAACCCATAAAATACTAAATGTTCAGAAAGACAATAGGAGAAAATACATTTAGTCTCAGTAATGGAACTGTAATTAGGCACATTATAATTCCACATCTATTCATAATAAGGTCATATAATTACAAACAAGCTGGGAAATATACCAACTTTCATTTCCAGCCAAGTCTCATCAACCAAA
Organism: Pelecanoides urinatrix; assembly: GCA_013400755.1. Taxonomy (NCBI): domain Eukaryota; kingdom Metazoa; phylum Chordata; class Aves; order Procellariiformes; family Procellariidae; genus Pelecanoides; species Pelecanoides urinatrix. The sequence continues at coordinate 21,979 of VZTQ01008291.1, forward strand.
TATTTTCAGTGATGTGCATGAAGAGCAGAAAGATATTTTGTAAGTATTTCCATGTACTTGAGGCATTACTGTGCCGTTCTGGGCTTTTTCCTGGTTATTTCCAGAATGTGGATGCTCACAGATGCAGAATGGGCAACATAATTTCTAATTTGGTGTCTGTGCTGTATTTGTCATTCCCTTCCTCAAACCATTGACAATAATCTTTGCATGCATTGCTTAATCTCAAACAAATTTGGCAGACAAGTCAAATGTGCAAATATATTAAGGCCTTATAAGTTTCATGAAAATAGCTATGTCTTTGGTACATGCAAGTGGGCTTTGCATCCTATTTAATATCAAGATCACTGACACATACTCATGGACAATCCAGCTTCCTTGTTTGAGGTGCTTATTCCTTTAAGCAGGAAGTATAATTGTGAAGACCAAGCAAGACGTTTATCAAAGATGAGTTATTATCTAAGTAACTGGATCCTCTGTCTGCAACATTTGTTCATTTTAAGATGAGAGAACATCCAGCACAGATGCATCTAGCATAGATGCATCAAGGCATTAGCATATAACCCAGATCAATCAAAGTTTGTCATCCTCTTCTTACAGACAATTCTTGTGGAAGTTCTGGTAAAATGCAGTACTTCTCTGGGCATGTGAGTTCGAGCTTTTCCTCCTTCCTTTAGTCCTCCTTGTCTGTCTATCTGCATATGATACAGCCAGAAGTGGAAACCACTACTACAGTCAAGGACAAGCTGAGATCTAGAAGCTGAGGAGCCAAGAGATGTACCAGTGAGAAGTAGAGGCACAACTAGTGGTCAAACAAAGCTGACTTGAAGAAGCTAGGGAATTGGAATAGAAAGGTGCAGGCTAGAGCAAAGCACTGAGGCAAGACCTGGCACAGCAACATGGTGCTGAAGATGGCCTTGGTCTAAGACTCCGAAAAGCAGTTAAACCCACACCAGGCTTCTCTAAATCCCAGTAGGTATGCAAACCAATCTCTGATCTGACTTTCCTTTTAATCCCCTCCTGTCCTTGTCAAGATACTTGGCCAGATATGACTGCTTTTGGAAATATTCAGATGAGTGACAGAGAATTCAAACATGTTTGGGTTCAAAAAGGAAAAAAAAAAGTACTGAAAATTAATTCTATTCAAGAACTAATACTAATTCAAGAATTTACTACAAATACTTACTAATTGTATTTGTAGAAAAGTATCAGCTCCCCATGATCAGTAACTTACCAATGGAACTTAAATTGTATATTCAGGAGAAGTTTGACAGTAGTACAGAACACATGTGACGTGTTAAGTTGCCTTGGAGTCTATTTGTTGATCAACATAGCCATTTTACACTTGTATGTCAAACAAGCTGTTCACCCCATGTTTTTTCCCATGGCTGCTAGGTATCTGATTTGCAAGCTGTGCTTACAGTGCGGGGAGCACAGAGAACTTGAATGACTTCCATGCGGCATCCAAGGTGGCACATCTTGAAAACTTAAGCACTTATGAAAGCTGGTGGCCATAAGAGTATGGCCATATTACTATGTGTTCCTTTATTTGCCGCAAATGAATTCTTAACATATGCAAATTGACCATGACAAAGAAACCAAAAACCAAACCAACCAAATTTCAACCCTCCCACCTCACTGTTTGTAGCAATACAGGGTGATGTCAGGAAATTATATTTCCCATCTCCAGATGATGCAAATACATCTGAATACATCAGGTCATCTGGGCCAAATCCCAAAGGGCTGGAGGAGTGCAAAGCCCCTCATGCATGCAGTCTGTGCAGCTACCGACACCTTCCTCTTTCTCTCTCTGTATCCCCTGGGGTTATCAAAGGCCATTCCAACAAGGGTGGGAATGGAGACGCCAGTCCTGCACCTCCAGTCCCTGTGAGCTCACCCCTGCGTTTGCCTCTAAGGATTCTTTTACCAATCCAGTTTCCCTTTGGCGACATGGAGGTCTGGCTGTGACCCATTCAGCTGTGATTGCTGCCACACTTAGTGACACCTCCACCCTTAGGCCTACCATTGCTTGACCTCAAATTTCCTCTTATGCAAATTAGATTGGTGATCAATTTATTTATTGGAAGATAATATTCATGCAAGACCCATGGAACCCAACAAGAAAGGGCTAGGAGGATTCAGCCAGAATATGTATCATGACTACTTTTCATCTGACTGCTCTACCACCAAGGCACCATCAACAATTCAAATCTTGTTGCAGATGTTCATCCTTTGGCACTGCCTGCCTCCCAGGTGCTTGAGTGAATATCTTTTCAGTCCATCTGTGTGCTTCCATCTCTCACATTTGCCCCAAAATACATGTTCTTATGGGTACTGGCTTTCCTTCTGCTACAGAAAATGCAGGTTCCACCTTTTTTTGGGTAGAGATTCAGTCCTAGCTACTGTTTGCAGTATGCTTTTGACACACTTGGAGGAAAGCCAGTTTACAAATGCTAAGTATTATTAATTATTGTCTTTGTTATCGTAATATTTTCCCTTCACTTTAAAAAAAGTAGCCACATTTCCCCTCTGAAACAAAAGTTTCCATATTAAATTTATCTATTCTATCTTTAAAAAGCATCTAACATCCTGGGAAGAAAGGAATAGAAATGTCACAGCATAAAATACAATCTCTTCTTTGTGGAAGATTCTGTCATATTTTATGTGCATACTAAATCTGCATGTGAATGCACAAATATTCATGGTGAAACCATTAAAACTTCACAGGTTAAAGAAAACAGAAATAGTTTGAAAAATAAATACAAATACAAATGCAATATGTGTGTTTTTCCAGCATGATATATGGTATTTTTCTGCTCTGCATTAGTTCAAAATGTGAGCACATTAGGTGCTTAAAGACTTGGAAGCATTCAAAAATATTCTGAGTAGAAGCAGAACTAGATCAGAAAGATGAGTAGGCTTTGATCTACTGTACCTTAACTCCAGCCAAACTCTATGAGTCCTTTGTGAGATCATTTAAAATGCACGTGTAAATCCCTGCTTGCCCAAGGCAGTCCTGAGTAGCCAGAATAGCAGATTCCCTATCTGTTTATCATTTCATCCAGACCAATTCTTTAGCCCTCTTTCACAGAAAAACATTATTTTTCTTCTCACGGATCTTCACAGCATGATTTATTAAGTGTCTCCCTTCCTTTAAGCCCTGTAGTCATACTATAGTTGCTATGCAGAAGAGGTTGTATTGAAATAGCACCGTAACTTATCTAACAGAATGACATCAGTCTCATCTTGTTCTGAACTTTAAACAAAACCTGTCAAACCTGCAGAAAAATTTAGGTCACCTCTCCTGTTGCAAAAGCCTTTTAAAAGTGTTTATAGTGGTGGGAAGGTGTAAGGAGTTCAGGTAGATAAGAATTCCACCTTTTAGTTGCTGTTGTATTTGTGTTCATTGCTCTGATCAAATGTTCACAGTCCCACTGCTCTGGAATGGCTGAGAAGAAATTTATTTTACCTTAGTGATTTTATTTCACATATTTGAATATAAACATACAGAAAGCAATCTACCACCTACTAGGAAAAAGTAGTTTAGAGACAGTCATCCTCAATGTCTGCAAAGGGTAAGAAATTACAAGTTATCCTCTAAAACATACTGCCAGGTGTATGAAGCTGAGATTCACTGTGACCTTTTTACAGCTAAAGATTTTAGCTACCTACAGTAATATGCCATCTGATCTTACAAAGGAATATATGCCAATTATCACTGGTGCTTATGTTAAGATTTTCTAACTGTTACTTACATAGTATTAAAACCACCTACTTTTCTTAAGGTGCATTTGAAATCTGACCTTGGAAGTAACTTGACCTTCAGTATAAACTATCAAACTGACTTTTCTGGCTGTCTCTGCTGTGTAAATATTGCAAAGGGCTTGTCTGCTCTTGCCTCACACTTGATGCTTTCCTCTGAGAGATTAGCATGTACACAATGCTCTTCTTATACTTTTCCTATGGAAAGCAATACATCTATGAGATAATGAACAAGAAATCAAAGTCCCTTGGAGTTCGCTATTCTCAACTCTGCAGCATTGAAAATATTCACTGGAACCCATCATTACTCAGTGATGCTGGGTGTTCAGTTTAAGAAATCTTTAAGACTCCTGTTTTCTGGACAATATATGCTCAGAGCTTTCTGATAATTTTGATTACTTAAAACAGCTAAAGCCAGGTCTGCAAGAATATAGACATCAGACTACGTATCAATTAAAGAATTATAGGTGGTAAATGCAGCAAACTCTTGTTTCACCTAGATCATGAGACAAGTTTAGTACTTTACATGTTTTGCCGGTTAGCAGCAGAAAACAAGTTATGTTTCCAATGTAGTATTGTTTATGCATGTGTTCCTGTTTCTTTGAGGGTGGAAGAATTCAAGTACTGGAAGATAACGCCATTGTTCACAACTCTTATTGGGTTGTGAAGCCTCTTATTTGGCATCCTCTTTTGAAATGTATTCATGCTTTCTCTCACTGTTGCTCCTTCTCTCAGACATTTCTCAGAGCCATGCAATTCACAGCTTAGGAGCTGGGTTTTGGGTATAGCTTTCTCCTGTTTTGAGCACCTGGTTACACAGTAGAGAGCTCATGAATAGAGCTGCTTTCTGTTATTCCTTGGTGTAAAATCGCTCTTACATTTCCCAGCTCCACAAGGTCTGTCTCATCACATTGAAAAGATCATAGACTACAACCCTTGCACACAAAGAAGGAAGAGCAAGTGTCAAGGGATGTCTTAAAAGGAGTTTGCTAGGACTTGAGTGCACCGATAGGCTCTAACTGCCCTGAAGAGCCTCACCTGGGACTTCCACACACACTGTCTTCCCCTGGACCTGTGAGCTCCATATAAGTGCAGTTCCTGGCCTCTAAACCTGTTTTGAGCTTTGCTGTAGGTGGCTCTATTCCTGCTTTTGCTCTCTACTAAGCATGGCTTGCTCACTGTTCTTTCTGAGTTGTTCTCAGACCTGCATTTTCGCCTTGTATTTTTCTGAAGGTTACTACCTGTTACTGTCACTGACTTTGCATAGGTACTATGGGATTGTGTCCTTGCCAGTGAGGTAACTATACCTAGATCTGTGGGGTCTTCTAGCTTGTCTTGCTTGGTGGAGCAAGCAATGATCTCAAAAGACAGCTACTATGTTATCTTTTATTAGTAAATGCCAGCAGCTAATGGCAAAAAGACCTTGCTTTAAACTAGCAGGTGGGGTTCTTGAAATGTTTCATATCAGCAGCACTCTAATCACAATGGTGTGTCACTTTAGGTCAGCATATTCTCACTGCATCTCTCTGTGAATCATCTGGTCCCTTTCATAAGTTGAAATGGGTTGGAAAGAACTTTTAAAATTTCTCTTCAGTGGTAACTTTACTCATTAACTGCTCTGCCCTCATGTTTCACCTCATAGATGCAAGATTACCTTTGTAATATTTATTTCATTGCTTACAAATAAAACACAAGAGTGAGGTTGTCAAGTAGCAAAGAAACTGACTGTTTCCCTGTATGGGCTGTCTAGAAAGGAAGCCCTCTACAAAGCTAGACAAGCAGTAACTGTGTCTTGATGGAGAAAAACTTCAGGCGTAACCTGGAAGGTGGTTCTTGTGCTAGATAGATAGTTACTGGTATCTTAAGAGTAGCATCTGTTTTGTTCACTCTGTTTAAAAGCACTGCGAAATACAGGACTTAATTCTGCACTTCATTATTTTTATGGCATTAAAAGCCCTTGCTTGATTTGACATCTGCCACCCTTTCAGTTTCCCAGTTGTCTTGTAGTTACAACTATTTCACAAGTCTGTCCCCATGCCTTTTCTGCATTTCCTTGTGATTTTGTTCTGAGCGATCAACAAGGCAATTTTAAAAGGATTGTACTGAATTGTGTTGTCCTTTCAGCTGCAAGAAGGGTCACTACATGGTGTAAAAGCACACTATAAAGTTATGGGACTTGGTTTGAAAACAGATGAGGGAGGGAAGCAAGGTAATGTAAGTAAAATCATAAAATGAATTTTATGTATCATTAATTCTAATAACTGATTTTATTACTTTGGAAAATTATTATGGCAGTCTGCTACAAAACACTTAACCTAATTTAAATTTCAGAACAAATTTTTTTGGCAAATCACTGTAAGCAATATTTTTAATCAATGGAGCGGAGCTAATTTAGATTTCAGATGCTTCAAAAATGATGAGTTTGCTAAGATAAGCTTTTTGTATTTTCTTGCAGCTGTATTTTAATGCTGTTATTGGGAGAAGAACTTAAACAGTGACGACTATATTGTCACTATGTATGTACAAAAAAAAAAAAAATCCTGAGCACAGATTGTAGCAATGTTCTTACATAAATAAATTGTATTTATGTAGTGGCAGTCACTGAAATTCAAGAGCTAATTACTTACCTGCTAACTGAGTTGGCAGTAGATTCAGATCATTTAAGGTCTACCTCCTTTTTCCTGTCAGGACTGGCTTACGTCCTAAATTGGAGTAAAGCTTAGAAAATGAAGGGGTTTTCCCCCATCCTAGAAGTGTCTGTCTTCTCCAATTTTCTACCAGAATTGTTCTGGCCAGCATAAAACAGCAGAAATCAACAGAGGCAGCTTTGGGTCTTCTGTCTTACTTCTGTACTGATCTAGTAATGAAAATACTCGTGACACAAGGCGGCAAGGCCACTTCTCTTTAACATATCATAATCCTCATTCATCTATACATTGCCATTTAACCTGAGAATAAGTTGTACGATGCTAGCACAGTCCTTAAAAATGGCAAGACCCTTTGAATTTTTGTATATCAGGAAATATGAGGGCATTTGTATAGAATGGTTTTGTCTCAGGAAGGCAGAGTGTTTTCCTATGTTCTCACTACCTATGTGGCATCTAGTCAAACAGTACTCATTTTATAGGAATAGGCTATTTTTCTGCATGTTCAGAGAAAGCCTGGAGCTACTATTCTGCTTGTTTTCATCTCCTTTCAAATAATTAGGATTACTCCTTTTTTCAATTCTCTGCCCAAATGCCTGGTACTTGTCTCTAGGACTCTGCATCCTTGATTTAAATGCTTGTATGAAGAACTGAGTTCCCATACCCCAAAAGATATTTCTTACTAGTACTACTTTTTGAATTATTTCTTTTGAATGGGCTTTCAGTCATGCAAACACAAGGCAAATCATACCTTTCTTTTAAGGCCTTTTGGAAAACGTTACATATACCTGAAGGATTATTAACTGTGATTTTTTATGGGTTTTTTTGTATTCAAGGTCAGATCTACTTTTCCTCTATCCTCTATAACTTCTAAAACATACAGGCCCTCAGTTTTTTGGGGGCTTCTAGAAAGGACCTTAATAAATTCCCTATTACCCCTGAGAGGAAGTTGTTCAGCCTGTAAAAAGAATCTCCTTTTTCCCACATCTATAAACAAGCATGTATGTTTATAACCAATTCCAGGAGCAAGTTCCTGCCTGCAGTTAAACTGAATTGAGGTGTTGATTTAAAACAGAGTTTAACTTTGTCTGACATAAAGATACTTGGTTTATCCAGGAACTATGATGCTGTGAGCCAGAGAGCTCCGCAGCCTACCTATTATAAGTTTTAATTTTGTCTGATGATTTTGAAAAAAAAAAATTGTTTTTCTTTTCTGGGGGATTTATGGGGAGGGGAATGAGAGTGCTGCAGTTTTTTCTGCTTTTCTCAGGGTATCAAAAGCACATGAGATCAGCCCTCCTTGCCATAGTAAATGAAGATAATTAATGGAAAGTCTAGTGTGTAATCACTCATGCCAGCAGCTCACAGTCCTTGTGAGAAGGAATGCTCTTCTCTATTATACTGCCTGCCACACATCATCTGTATTACTTCATATCAATTTCAATCTTGGAGGGTAATATATAAACACTGAACAACACGTTTCATCCAAAACAGATCCATAAAATACATCCCACTCTTATATAACTATTTTTGCTATTGACACTTCTCTGTAATAAATGCATTCATGGAAAGTGCTTGTGTGTGTGAAAAGAAAAAAAAAAAAAATTAGACTGAGATAGCTATGGGGAAAACTTCAGGAAAATTATCTATCATATTCAGCCTGTTCTGATAAAATGTAAGGCATTCTGTTAGGTAGGTTTTCTGCTTGTTAACAAGAGTGCTCAGACTATCCAACAGAAAAAAATTGTAGATGAAATGTCAACTGTAAGAAAGAAACAAAACTTTGCTCTTCATAAAAAGTCACTGGCTGTCTCATATTCTGTTTTTGATTCGATTACTGGGGTTTTTTGATGAAGGTCCACTTTCAATCCCACACTTTCAATGAGCTAAGTAATAGCGCCTAGCTTCCATAGTGTACTTCCACCTAGGAGATTTATGTTCCTCCACCTTTTATATTCCTGGTGTAGCTTTTGGGTTTTTTAGGCAAGTGTTAACATATGATGAGAAAACATTCTTTTTTCTCCACTGTGATTGTGTAGATGTGGGGTCCTTTTTGCCTTAAAACTTTTGGAGGTGGAAGTCCTCAGTCTGCTGAGCAAGGACTGGTATCATCAATGTTGAATTTCGCCACCAGCTTGCTCTGTTTCTGTCTGTCTTCCACCCAGATGGCTCAAGGGGCCATGAGGGATTACATTGGAATAGTCATTTCATGCCTGAGGGAATTCAAGGGCATAAGAACCATGCACAGTCCTTGTTCCTACAGAGCTATGGTCTTACCCCTTACTGGATTAATCCTGTTGAACAATTACACCTAGGATCAAGTGGATTTGATGGGTGCCACACTTCTCTTCTGAAGTTTGTTTCAGAACATTATTGCTGCCTTTGCTTTCAGTTAGCTAGCTGTTAGAAAACTAAAGCGGTACAGTGGTTATATCAGTATGAGACCTCAATCCCCAATAAATAGGAAATCCTTCCTCCTCTGAGACTCAGTGAATCCAAAAGCACTGTGGCCTTCAAACAGCCTGAAGGCTGGATCTCTGTGGAGATAATTCCATCCTGCTCACTTCCTTTTCCTGGGACAAGTGCAGCCACATTGGAGGAGTGGTGGTAGTAAAGGCATACATCTTACTATGCTGCATATGCTTGAATGATATTCTTGGTTGCCTGAGGGGATGGATCTGAAATTAGACTGTTCTATTTAATGCACTGGACTCTTTTCTGAAATGCTGGAAGAACCTTAGGCAAGTTGTTTCACCTCTCTGTGCCTCTGAGGCACCTCATACTGTCTGATTTTTTAAGAGACATGGCATGCATTTCAGGTCCCTTGATCCTGCTACAACTAACCTGCAGGAATCCCCTGCAGGAATCTCTTTCTTTCTGATGAAGTACAGGAGTAGAGGAACATTAAACCATTCATGGATGAAAAACAGGAATTTGAAAATCACACAGCAGTTATTGTTGTCTTTATATCTGCTGGTTCGTCACTGAAACCATTCCTAGTGCTACCTGATCACCTCTTCATCCTGAGTTACTCCATAATGTGTCAGTGTATGTGTACCCAAAGTAATGAGCTGATAGCATTCGAGATCACAAGCTACTGACAACTTTGGAAAGATGCAAGTGTCTAAACCTATTCATCTTTCAGGTGATGTGATCTGGCTAGTGTAATTTTGTTCCCTTGGTCTTTTTGTCCCTATGTCTCTATATTAAGCCCCCTGGCTTGGTTTCCTGTCTCAGTGTCACTCTGAATTAAATGTATTCCCTCCCATTAAATCAGTCATGTTTGTATTGGGGATGTGCTGTCATTCTCCTACACGTCTGATGATCATAGTCTTCACTCAGCTTCATTTGCCATCCACTCAGGCTTTTACAGATGAGCTCTCCTGCCTCCATCTGCAATAATGTTCATACAGATGAGAGTGCATGTAACTGCTGAATAGCACTTCTTCATTAATGTAAAGCCTGGAGGCTCATGTAAATCTACAAGATTCACTGATTTAACCACATTTCTGTCAGCTCACACCAGATGAAGAACTGGTCCAGAGTTTTTCTTGCTACGTCTCCCCTACAAGCCTCTGGAAATCTCTTGCATGCAAGTCATGAAGAAATACCTAGCCTTGTCACCTCTTTAAATTGCTGATTAGCATAGACAGGTGACACTGTGTAAGCAAAAAGGGAATGTCTAATTCCCACTCCTAAAATGATGCAATAGAAATACTGCTTCCATGTGTGAGCTGACTCAGAAAGAAACTTAAAGGTGGATTTTAGTTTAATTCTGAACTAGAAACTCTGAAAGCTGGAAACCAAGCTTTGCTGAAAGGCTGTGGGACTGTGGCTCTCAACACTGGAGTTTTAAAGGCAAGTGAGAATTAAGCCTGAGTTCTGCTTTCTCTCAATATCATCTGAGCTTCTACTGCATGGATCCTCCATGTTAGTGAAGTGATAAATCCTCTTAAAAGCAACAGAATTTATTTAACAAGATGTTGACTTCAGTCAGAGCACTTAAATTAGGATGCAGCCATTTAAATCACTTGCAAGCTCCAGTATTGCCTATGTACCTTTGAGAATTTGTGGCTGTCGTGGTTTAACNGCAGTGGCTCAGCACCTGTAGGACAGATTTTTGTCTGACTTAAAAAACATGGTCAATACAATCATGAAGTGAGTGTAGCTGTGTGAATTTACATCTGTGTCTCCCAAAACCTGGCTTTTATACCAGCCTGTTTCAATCAAATTTGACAGAATAGAGGAGTCAAAAATGTTGTATTTGACAGCTTCCATGAAATTATGGGCTTAGGCAGTCAAGAAAGAACCTCCTAAAACCTGCAGGAGGGAAACACAGCAGTACATTTTCTGCCCTGTTAGATATTTAGAAAATACACCAAAGGGGAGTTCCCCTGGAGACTAGGCTTCAGGAGACTGAATCTCTGTGAGACTAGACTTCACTGTTTCTGCAGTCAGAAATCTCATGGTAAAATTAGGCATTTAAAAATTCAGGCATAGGCCTCTGAAAACATCTCAGTGGCTCTTTGGATTATTTCTGAGCCAGTCTAAAACCTTGGGAAAAGAGTTGCTAGGTCTTTCTGGAAAATGGAATGCAAGCACTTAAACATTTATCCACTGAACAGTGATTAATCAACTTTCTGGAATGTTTTCTATTTGGCTTAATTTACTGTAATGCATCCATCAGGACAGTTAATTTAGTGACACAAGCACAACTTGAAGAAATGCCATGTCAGCCAAAGTTAAGGTCTTTCCCCACCTTGTGCTGGAGATTACTACAAGTGGTTCATTGCTAGCTGTTGTGGTCCCCAGTGACGTCATAGTTCTTTTGAGGAAGCAGAGGTGCTTACTGACTAACCAATATCTGTGTGCTGCTTGACTGGTACCTTTTTGGATGAACTATATTATAACAGCCTCATCCCACTAGGAAGCCAGGCAGAAAAGCAGTTTCACCTTCTTGATGTGTACCACAAATTGTCTACATTAGAAGAGGGTAAACTCTGTTCACTGAACTGGTAGTTAACAAAGCATGACAGATCTTAAGCTCAATTTTTTTTTTTTGAGGTGGTGGTGGGTATACAACAGGACAACATACTGCAAACTCAGGAACCTGCTGCTGCCATGGGTATTCTAAGAACTACAATTTAGTCCATCAGCTGCAGTGTTTCCACTCATGTTGGCTAGCTCATCAGGACATACAGACAGAGTGAGGCATCCTCAGGCAAGATGCCACCTCAGTAACATTTTTGGAGATTTGCAGTGGGACCTTGAGGCTGAATGTGAGGAGGCACTGTAGTGTGGAGTGTTAGGAGAGCAATTCTCATTTCCTCGCTCATGATGGTCATTGGAAAATAAGTGATTTTCTGTGTCTCTTGTGCAGCTGAAGGGCTGGAGAGGAGGTCCTGCATAGGATTCCACAACTGGCAGAAGTCATGGCAGGGGAGCAGATTCATGACAGGTCCATCCCTTAGTGTAACACAGTATGTTGTTATAGATCCTCAAGGTAGCTGTGAGCTAACCAAAAGAGCTTTGTGGCAAAACACAGCCCAGCAGCTTCTTGCTACAATCACAGTGCAGCTGCAGTACAGCAGCACTGCCCAAAGTCATTTTCCCTGAGAGGTGGGCATAGAGCAAAGCAGAAATGCAGTGAGCAGTCTAGAGGCTGCTGGTTCCAGCACACCTGAGGCAATATATGGAAGAGATTGCAGTGATCTTGCCTAGACCTGCACAGTTGATTAGTTGCTTTATTCTCATTAGTCTAACAACATCTTTGTACTCTTCACAGACTTTGTCATACTTCTATGTACTGCCATGAGTCAGTTCAGGATCTTGGCTTAACTTTGTGCTTCAATTTATGTACCTAAGTGTTATTTACCACACATACCTTTTTTTTTTTGTTCTCAGAGTCATTTATTTTCTATTTTACTTTGGTTTCATCTTCCACTTACTGGCAATCTCCGTTGCTTTGCTCCTTCAACACCTCATTAATATTATTTTTCCAGAAAAGAATTTTGCCTTCTGCCAATTTTTTTTTTTCATTGTTCAGAGGAAATATAATTTGTCCCCAAAGCCATCATCTTACATTCCTCTTAAATTAATGAAAGTACTGTGGATATGAACTGGTTTCCTGGACAGTGCATTTTAGCCTTTGGTTCCTACATTTTCTGAGGGCTTTTGTGGAATGATGAACAGGAAAACATAAATAGGGCAAAAGTTGGAGTGTCATCACATTGCTTTGTATATTGATAAAACTTGGCAAAGCAGACACTAGACATTTTAAACCAATTCAGATTTTGGAAGTGTTTCATCTTGTTGGAAAATTCCATTTCTTTTTTGCTTAGTTCAAGTACAACATCTTCAGAGAGTAGATTACAGACTAAAATGCTAAAGAGCTGTGTAGCCTCTCTGAGTGGAGACAGCTAGCAGTGGAGCCCTTCAGATATTTTCCATTGTCTGTTCTGAGGAAATTATAATAATAGTATCTCAGTTCTCCAGGAGTCTCATCTTACTCCATGCCATGACAAGATCTCCCTCTTCTCTAAGCAACGTCTTTTAAGTGGATCTGAAAATCACCCATGGTGACAGCTCCTTTCTTGCTTTTAGAAAGTATGAAAATACATAACCTTAAAATATAATTCTTGTGTGGTGGTTTGAATAATGCACTTCTACTTTACAAATGGTTTCCAGACAACGTACTACAGGGGAAACCCTTTACGCCCTTAAAGGCATATCCATTGCATGCTGTATATCAGCCTTGAGATACATATAATTTTTTAACAGTATCCCTTGTGTTTAAACTTTCTTTCATGTGCACACCATTTCCTTATTACTTACTTTTATGGGCAGCGCATCTGTGGTATCCATTGCATAGATTAGTGTTTACTATCTCTCTTAATGTGTTTCACAGTACAGCTTTATAGTACATCTTCTTTTTCCTCTCCCCTGTCTTACTATTAAATACTGCTGTTTGGCCTTTGCTCATGCATGCATCAGGATTCTGCATTTTTTTAGAAAAACCTGTCTTCCAGTTGTAGTGACCTGCTCTTTTTCAATGCACTCTTTTCCAACACTTCCAACTGCAGTTCTTGCAAGAGTTGGCTGAAAGGATAGATGAGAACACAACTAAATGCAACCTGGATGAAGTAGTGAAATATCAGGCCTGTTGTACTATGCTAGAAATCATTTTCAGGACTTAAGATCAAAAGTACTTACAATCCTAGTGTAAAGAAGCTTAAAATGTGAATTGCAGCACAAAAATCTCCTTGTGTCTGGGCTGAGGTTCCCTCTCACCAAGTGCTGCTGTCTGTGTATTAGCCCACTAATCTGGTCGGCTGCCAGATCAATTAGATGATCACATTTACCTGAGGAAAGTAATGGTTTGCGTCTGGCTCCTCCACGTGACATGAGAAGGAGATCTGAGTCCCCTTACTGCCATTATGGGTCTAACACAAGTGCAAGGGGGGACTGTGGGTTATTATACCTGGGACAAGAATAGCTGAACAGTTCACACAGTATTTCCTGAGCCTTTAGAGTTAAGCTACATAGCACCCTTGATCCTATCTGGATAGGGCTTGAATTGCTATCCTGAAAATAGTAATCACTCAAGACCTGCTGAAGATGCTGTTGGCCACTCAATGCTACAGTGGCAATCTCTACTATGCTGTTGGGGCCAAAACTGATGCTGTGTCTTGGTCAGAGTTTACAATCACATCAAGCACTTCAGTTACCGAGGAAGGGCAGGGTGGATTTCATGAAATTACTGGCATACCTAATAAAATAATAGATGTGTACAAAGAGCTTGAGTTGCTAGGCATTTGCACATCTGATGTATTTGGAGAGAAAAGATCCTTTAATACTTAACAAAAGTAATTATTCATGCTTTGTAAATGAGGCTGAGAATGTATTCTAAATTATTTCACAGATGCATTACCTTTTACTGTTTTGTCCAAATTTACTTCTTTTTAGATAAAGAATGGCACATACCAGAGAAAGTAGTATAAGGGCATGGAGTTCTTTCAGAATAACTGTCTGTATGGAAACTTTGAGATATGAATGCTTATCTTCTGTCTGGTTTGAATCAATTTTCTTAGAACAGGTAGATTTTTCCAGAAACAGGTGGACAAGAAATGTCTCTCTCTGCTCAGCTTCAGTCCTGTGCTGTCTTCCTTCCCCATCACATTATCTTACCCTGGGATAGGGCATGCATTCTTGCCTTGCATGTCATGGTGCAGTGTTTTTTTTTTCCTCCAGCACTGTTAAGAAAGACCTTAACGTGGGGTATGCCATTTCTTGGGCTGGGCATTTTAGAAATGCCAGAAGGTACTTCTGACTTGCAGCAACTTCAGAGTCAGCCTTAAACATAAAAAAATAGAACATCTTACTCCACTGTTAAATCTCTCCTGAATGGCACAAAAAACAGTCTGCTCTTTGGCATAAGGTAACTCAGGATATTGCTATGTTTTGGTAGTAACTGAAAATTCAAAGCCAAAGCATTTCTACAGGGATATAAAGAACCAGCATTTTGTGGCAACTTTTCTCTCAGTTACTGTTGTGGATAAGAAAAGGATAAAACAGATGAAAAACACAACCACCTATCTCTAGTCACTTATGTGAGGACTGGACATGGAATACATAAAAACAGTCTACAGCAATGTTGTGTGTGTGACAGACTGAATGCATCACTGAAATTTGTGCTGCACATATTTCCTAGTAGCACAGGAACAGAGTGGGCTAGGGGCTGCCACTTTTGCCATTTCTCCAAAGGAAGTATTTTATCCCCAACTTGTTTTCCTTTTTTGTTTGGAAGACTAGAAAGTGCAGGATTAACTTTGTGTTATAGGATAACCCCAAGAAGATGAGATCAAACACACATCTGTCATCCCACATAAGCAAGAAGGTACATGAATGGTGACTAAAGGAGAAAAACTGCCTTCTGTCAAGCATTACTCTCACTAAAGGACTGTGTGTAGGCCTGGTCTGTTATGTATAAATTTTTATATGAAACTGGAAGGTATGTCCTGTAATATATATGTTAGTGGAAGAAGAAAATGGCTGGTGCCATCGCACCTCCCAAGGCTTTTCCAGATGTTGCATCTGTAGTGGCAGAAATGGGAGCAGTCTAAACTCATTTTGTCATTGTCTCATGCAAAGAAAGGAGGAAAAATATTACGACCTTTAATTATTTCCTTTAGTTTTTCAGTAAGACTGAGGTTTTAGAGTGTTCCCATCTTTGCAGCAATGTGATCTTTCCATGGGGAAGTTTTTCATTGGAAAATTTTATGACCAGCTCTATTGCCTACCAGCCCTAACTTCTTTAGCACCATTATAAATGAGGTTGAGAGTTTCTTCCAAATGGGAAGGCACACAAATCTTGTTAGTCTCAGCAGTCTCAGTTTTAGGTTTACTAGATTCTCAGTAGTTTATCAGCTAGCAAACTTTTTCAAATAATCTCTGAGATAGAGACCAAAAGATCTGAAGCTGTAATGTACACAGTAATTAGGCTGCCAGAAGTAATGCAGCAGGGAAGATATTTCAGCAATTAACCAGGGTATATCTAATACTAATAAAAATATTTTTATGCAAACTCAAATCTCAGTACATTCCCATTGAAGTTTTCTCCACATTGTCATTTTCAGGAAAATGTTCATATCAAAATTAAGTAACTTTATAGTTATTCGTTCTCATTCCTTGAGTAGGACTTTAAGTATTCCTTGATACTGCAATTTTTCAGTTTTGAAGAACTGGACTTTTCAGTTCTGTATCAGAAGAGAAAGTCAAGGTAATAGCTATCTACATGGAATAATATTTTAAAGATGAGAACAGAAAAATTTATGTAAAAAACTAACAACACACTCTAAAACAATGTTTTGAAATCTCTACACAAAACGGGATTTTATGCTTCAGGTCTCTTTAATGGAGAATAAAAATGTTATCGGCTTTCCACATAATTATTCACATAAAAAGCCCCACTTTCATGCTCAAAGTTGCGGTTAGGCCTGAATTCATCCACTGCATTTATGCACCAAGTTGAGATATTGAAACCAGAGGACCAGTCATTCAAGGCTCATGCCATCAGTGGAAAGAGATGGGCATACACAGACTGTTCACATATTCGTTTTCATTTTCTCTCTGTACATGCCAGACTCTCTCAACTGAGTTTATAGGGAGCTGAGGACAAGTATGTTTTATGAGCTGCCTAAGGCTATATCAGATAAGTCTGGGCCTTGGGCACCTCCTTTGTCTTGGATTAGGTTTTTCAAGAGACCCTTCACATGAGTACCTGGTTCCTCTTGAATTTTTTACTTCTGTTCTCAACCTCAGGTTTTTGCTTGGGTAGAATTTCAGTTAGCAACCTAACGGGTGAAGTAATGCCCTTTCGGTTTCAGGTTAAGTCAAGACGCTTTAATCAACAGCTTCCAAGCAGAGTCCTGTTCAGTTGCTAGACCGGAGAGTCTTGAGAAGGGTATAAAACCATCCCTCTTTATCTCAGTGCTGTCATCAAATTTTGGCTTCCAGATGTTTGTTTTAAGACTGTCCAAGCAGCCTTAAAGTGCAACCTGACAGCATGGAGAAAAGACCAATGCAAGAAGCTCTCCTGGCTGAGGAAGGAGGGTTGCATTCCTCAGTGTGTAGACAAGCTTTCATGCTCCTTGCCTTTGAATGAAACCAGTAAGGATAACAGCCTGATCACCAGCTTCACCGCAGATTATTTCCTTGTTTAGTGGCATTAAGGTTCAGCTGGCACCCACTGTGTGAGCAACCAAGGTCTCTAATATCCATCTGCTGTTCAACTATTTTATTTAATAACAGCTGATGCCAAGCTCTAGTGCAACTCTCTGGCCTACTCAGCATTTGAGCACAGTGGGTTTCAGATAAAGAAAAGAACTGAAATTGGGACTGACTGATAAAAACAGATACAATGAATCAACAGCCTCCTCATACAGTGAGCAAAAGCCAAACGACAATTTGCTGCAGCTTGCAGGTGGGCTAGAATCCAGTGATTTGTGCCAATTGATAACAGCAGAGATCAGGGGCCAGCTTGTGCTTTTTTTCTTTTAAGATGCACTGAATGCTTCATAGAGTCTGAAAAATGTGTCTGTGTCAGACACATTTGCATGCAGACAGTATCTCTCTTTATGTGAGCCCTTCTGTTCCTACTGATCCCTCAGCTGAAGTCATAACCCTTTGTTTGTGACATCAACATGCGTTGCTCTGTAGGTGATTATGATGTTAAGGAGAGCACATTATAACTTCAGGTGAGGAATGAACAGCAGGAGCAGACAAAATTGTAACTCACAAATACACTGCTTGCATGCAAATACCCCCATTGACATAACACAAATGTTACAGTGAAAGGTTTGCAGAATATGGAACATGCAGGCAGAAAATAATAGTAAGCAGAGTGGCTCCCCAAAGTTGTCCAGGAACCATAGACTATTTAAAAAAAAAAAGGTGAATGTGCATGATTTCTTTGTGAGCATGAGTTGCTAGGGTTTCCTGTTTTGTTTTTTCTTCTCTGAGGAAATATCCCTTCTATTCAACTTTTATAATTTACGGTGCTTTTCCACTTTTACAGTTTTCACTTCTTAATTGTGTGCTTCCGTCAGCAGGCAGTCAGTTCTGTTTGAACACAGCCTTGCTCCTGGAAGTCTGTGTTATACAGCAGAGTTCTTCCTCAGAAATGAAGCTTCAGAAACTAAGCCAGACTTCAAACAGATGCACATCAGTGTTTGGGCATTCTTGCACACAGAAGGTGCAGGAAATGCAGGAAGGCTGTAAAAATGATTTCAAATGTGTGCTTTTTAAAATGCATCACTGGGTTTTTCTGCAACTATCATACACCATCTTGATAATCAGGTAACACAAATGGAGTTCTGACACTCGCTTACTTTACTCAGCTGTCATACTTTTTTTTTTTTCCCCCCTGATACTTTCTTGTTATTAGTAATAATAATTAGTAGAAATAATTGTGACTAGAAAGATCAAGGCTTCACTTCACTAGACATGAATAAGAGTATAAATTATTAATTGCCTTAAATAGTTCAAGGTTCTGAGCATACCAGAATAGTATTTTAGTAAGAATTTACTACAAAAGTATCACCCATTGAGGTTGAGGTTTTCATCATGCCATTCCTATTGTCTTAAATGGGAATTGTGTTAAAAACCCTATTCAAAAAACAGAAACTAGTTTGTTCATCAAGGATGAAAGTAAATTAAATCTCTTTAGCATTTGTGCCATATCTACATTTGTATTGCAGCAGCCTATTGACTGTATTTCTTACTACCTGTATTGATTCCTTACTACTACCTCTTTTGTTTGCCAGTGTGGCCTAGGAGACATTTCTGATTTTGTTGCAATAAAAACAGTTCTCAAAGTGAAAAGAAAGTTAAAAGGCTTCAGAAGCACACTTTTTAGCACTAATTAGAGATGGGTGGAATTCAAATACCATTCTATTCCTCGACTTTGAGTCAAGGTCATGCTTAAACCTACACAGCTGGAAAATCCTGTTGCTGGGGAAGTCATCAGAAATAGGGTCTGTTCCCCCTCCACTGATGGGACAGCAAACACTTTTCTCCGCTCATGTTATTTAGAAAGCTTGAAAAATATTCACAACCAAACTGAAAAAAAAAGGAAAAGTCATCGGTTTTCAGATATACTTATGATCCCAAAAGTTGATTGGAATACAAATACTTTTGTCTTTAACCTGTCCCCTATTTCAGGTGAGATGAATGTGTTCTCTGGCTTTGTGTATAATGAAGTGACCCTCTTTTTGCAGTGGTACTCCTTGCTGAGTTTGCTTTGCCATTCTAGGTTTGCTTACATCAGCAACTCTGCCCTGATTCCTTAAGGCTATCCTTAGACAAACAAGGAATAACGCAGGGACCATTTTCCAGTGCCCAGTCATGATTTGTAATCTCAGTACTGCTCCACACACTGCAAGACCAAGCCTGAGTGCCGTGCTAGAATGCCTTTAGCTTCCTACTGTCTCCTTTCATTAATTAGACTTTTTATCTAGCACAGTCAGAAGTAGCTCCCTTTTTGGAGGAAAATGCATAACACCTTGGATTCCTTTAGCCGTGAAGCCTCCAGTATTAATACAACTGGACCTGTGATACAAAGTATGCTATTACTTCCTTCTGCTGTTAAGATATCTCTTAATCTCCTTACCCATAGGCCAGAACCCCTTGATGTATCCCATCAATCACCTGAGAAGTCGAACCTTATGGGAAATGTAGTTCAGGTGAGGAGCTCAGGTCATAAATGAAACAGGGACTATTAGATGGCTGAACTATAGCTGCCAGGAGGTATCACAGCATTTCACAACAGCATTTCAGAATCAGCTGAGGTACAATTACACACCAGAACATATATTTATATGAAGATGTATTTGTGATTATGTAGAGAATATTCATTATGCAGGGTCAGTGGCTTTCTATAATCTAGCTACAAAACTATCACTAAAACCTGATTTGCAAATGACCTACTAGCAGGATTGGACATAGGGCAAAAACATTTGCTTTTAAAATATGTTCAGAAGTGGTTAGCTTGTGCTTTCTTTAACTATCTAGTATTCTCTGCTTGTACAAAGACTTACAAGCCATAGAAGACAGGGTTTAGTATATAGGGATGTATTACACCACTGGCTTAAACGTTAAATAGACCTCTTTATAGGGGAGCTCAAACTAGTTTCTGAACTGTACTAGTATCTACTTTTTTCCTTCAATGGGGCGGGGGAGGGGGGAAGCATGGGATGTTTATGGCAATGCTAGTTATTTTTTAGTTGGAAAGCAAAGGAAGATGGCTGCTGAGACAGAAAGGAAAACTTCATCCAGCTTGACTGAGCTGGAAATTTTAAGCTCATAATGGAGACAGGACTTATTTAATGAATAGCAATACTCTTTCTAATTAAAGGGCCTGATTCACTGCTATTTCTGGCTCTGAATAGCTCCACTAGTTTCTGATGTCCTTTGAATTGTGCAATAGAGAAAAGAATGAGCAACTTTCAACTTAAACAAAACAGAACTACCATTCAGCTATACTTTGGCTGTTACTATATGCCTACTAAGTCACACTGAAGGGGGTGAAAACCTTTGGAGAATCCTGCAACTCTTGTTCTCTGCTGGAGAGAAAACATTCTTCTAAACGAAGCAAAGATATCCATAAGCTAAGTGAGAGAGTCCTGTAGGACACAAACAAAGCCAGGACTTACCCCAAATGCTGCTGGAGGATTAACGGTTTTTCAAATTGGATCAGTTATTTCGGTGTTTAAACACAGATTTTTGAAGCATATCTCGTGGCTTTTCTTTTGGCCTCCTATGGCTAAACAGACAAGCAAGCCTAACCAAACAGAGCTGTGGGATAGTTGGACAGCTTTAACAACTGGTCTTGAAACTTCTGGATATAACCTACTCAGTGCACCAACGCTGAACATTGGAGGCCTTTTGGGCTGCTTTAAAAACCTGTGAGATCAATTTTCTTTATTGTTACTTGGTATTTTCCCCCAAGACTTCAACTTTATCTCCTGATTTTATTTAGGGTCAGTCAAGTCTATAAATCTGGGCAGCTTGGCAAAAACTGGAAGATAAGGGTATGGCATGCTGTACAGTGTTTGTCAATCATTTTCTAAAGCTGTTAAGCTCTCATTCCACATGCCTGTCTTGGCATATTGGTATCTGGTTCAGCATTCCTCTGCCTCAGTTACGTTCTTTAGCCAGAGCCTCATATTACAGAAATAACTGGAAGGAATGGAAATACACTTATTCACAACACAAACTAATTTCTTGGCTTTGGCTTTGTTCACCAAGTGGCAAACCTAGTAATGTCTGAAAGCATCACAGTACTGTGCCAGGGCTGGGCTGTAATGAGGTTCAAAATGGCCTCCCTAGGGCAAGTCTTGTATGACCTCATGTGGAGTCTGACACCTGCCTCCCGCTTACCAGTTGCAATTATTTTGTGTTAATTGCTGCTAGCGCGTGTTGCCCCTGAGTGCCATGGGGGGGGAATATAGACAAAAAAATAGACAAAATGTTCTTCCATCTTCAGAACAAAGACGGCTGAGCTGTTCTGTCAATACCAATATATTAAAATACTTTTAGCCTTTCTTCTCATTGTGCACAAATTGTGTTTGCATTTTGTTTGTGAATATCTGACAGCCACTTTATTGGAAATGCATTTGAGCTTGCCAAATCATGAGCTGGATTCCTAAAAGTTCACAAAACAAGACAGCCTTTTTTCTTGAATTGCTGAATGTTATTAAGCTATTGCTGAGAAAGAGATCCTTATGTAAGAGAGATCCTGTTGGTTTTTTTTTTAAATTGTTATGTTGTCAGGCCCTACCACTGATCGTAAGAGGAAAGTTCTCCGTGTTGAATCGTAGGTGAAAGTGGAAAAAAAGGTGTTTTGCAATGAAAAAAACACTTAATAAAAAGAAAAAAAATCCATGTAAAAGAGATCTGGAAAGTTTAGAAATATGATTTTTAGAATGAAATGGAGCCTGGGTCCCAAGTATGATGCTTAGAGAGTTCATTTGTTCCCATGGCATCTAGTTTCCTGCCAGCCTACAGACAGAATAGAATAGAATGGTTCAGTTGGAAGGGACCTACAACAATCCTCTAGTTCAACTGCCTGACCAGTTCAGGTCTGACCAAAAACTGGACTTAAAATACCAAGTGGACAAAAAAGCAGGTGCACCATGGTTTGAAATGCTCATTTTGGACAAGTTGCTAAAAGCTGATGATAGTCTGTATTGATCTTACTAGATACAGGTTTTAGTAGCTTCTGGTGGGTCTCTCTCCTTTACATAGGAGACTGAGGCTTTGCTGTTAAGTCACTTTATAGCAGTTCGGGTGCAACCTTCTTTCTTAGTTATTACTAGGTTTTTTTGGCCTGAGAACTCAGACATGCTTACTAATATCTGTGGTTAGTAATTGTGGATGTGTAGGCAGGAGGCTTCCTACACAGCATCACACCAATAGCATATGGCCTTATTAAGTAACACATGGGCCATACTTTTCTCTGGATTTATGGCACATGTGTAGGCTCTCATTAATTGTCTGGGCAATTTAGAGGTTTAAAAGCAGTGGTCCTTGTGTTTGCTGTGAGGGGCTATTCCTGTTTTGCAGATGGGGGAGCTCAATGATGTTATAAGTCAGATTTCTCCACCAAATAAGATAAGGTACAGTGGATACAGCACCTTCCAAAATGGCAATCTTAAAAGCTCCATCTAAGTATTTGGCTTCATGGGTTCTTCATTATTTGATTTTAAACCTTTCTAGATGCCTAAGGATGGGTGTCTGTGTAGACTCAAAACTTCCTTAGTCTTAACAGGTCTCACTATGTTAAAGCTCCTGGATAAATCTGGGATGTTGAAATGAGGTCACGTGATTCCCTTACCCCTTTCATAGGCTGTCCCTAACCAGAGGGTAACATGCCTCTCATTTGGGAGGAGTGAATCGGTAGCTCTTGTTCTAGGTCCTAGATAGGTTGGTTTGTTTCCTAAACAGACTGCTTCATACAAAAATAGGAGGGTGAATTGTCTGTTGAGGAAGGCCCCCCTTATGATTTCCTTGGCCATATGAATTTTCTTTCTTGCATAATGAACCAAATTAAGTAACAGTCTGGTGACCAGAGCCCTCTCCTAGAAGATGAGAGGGGAAATAAATCTCTGTATGTTTCCCAAATGTGTTTTCTGATAATTCATTTTGCAGAAGATGGATCCTCCTTTTCTGTAATAGTTTAGTGATTTCCTGTTAAGTCAAGGTCAAAGAGCTGTGCTGCCTGCCTTCTGGAAAGGTTTGAGATCTGTGCATTAAAAAAACAGG
Source organism: Pelecanoides urinatrix (assembly GCA_013400755.1). Taxonomy (NCBI): domain Eukaryota; kingdom Metazoa; phylum Chordata; class Aves; order Procellariiformes; family Procellariidae; genus Pelecanoides; species Pelecanoides urinatrix. The sequence goes on from VZTQ01008291.1 coordinate 45,204, forward strand.
AGGAGGTGAGGGAGTACGAGGTATGAGGTTGACCTCCGTCCTCACTGCCTTCTACTCAAGCAGCAAGTTACCCAGAACTTGCCAATGTGTTGGCTGTTTTGAACGTTATCCAGATGTACTTAGCTCCTACAATATGCTTTGCAAATGCTGCATCGGGGCCTGGAAGTTAGGTCCTTTGCTGCCAAAGACACTTGCATCTTTCTCAAAGCGGCATACAATGAGCACCGAGGAAGTCTACATTCCAGTCTAGTATAATTACAAATTTGTCCTACATAAAAGTTCTGAACCCCAAACAGAAAAAGAAGTACAAAGGCTCAGGATCCCGTAGATCATTGCAGTACTGCTTTTTGTCACCTGAGAGGAATGTGATCACCACATAGCTTGAAAATTCAGTGTGATTGTCAGTGTACTCTGCCATGTTAGGTATAGTTGCAAATTATCCTGTATTTCTTTTTCCTGGTTGTAATATATTTGGATATGCAAAAGGTGTGAGAAATGCTTACAGTGGAAACAAAGTACATGTTTTCTCATAATTCAAGACAGTTCTGTGATCAGTATGACAATTGGTTTTGTGGTCAATTGACAGCAAGAGAGCTTGGATCTCTTCAGGGAGAAAATCAATCTTTTAAAAGAGAGCAAGAAGAAATGCAAGTGGCATTTCAAGATTAATCTTTAAAGGATTTATAATAGCTTAGTATAATTAAAATTATTGTAACCAGTAATCTGAGTAATTATTATGCCCTGGCCTTTCTCAGTCCTAAGAAACACAACAATTTCTCTAAGAAATAGACACTGCTTATTCTAACTTCCTCCACCTCACTTATTTGCACTGATAATTTAATTTCAAAATAACACAAGGAAGAAATACTTCAAGCTAGATAATGAATTTAATACTTAATAGCTCCAATAACTAAGAAATGCCTGCAAATAACATGTTATACTCAGTGCCCAGCAAATAAAAGGGAGCTGTGGAGCAGCCAGTCTAATTACTTAGATGTGCCTACCCATGGAAGAGTCTTCCTGTCCCTCATTAGGATTCTGAGCCACTGCTCTAGCCTGAGGAGAACAAAGACACAAGATGAGGGGGAAATGAAAAGAAAGTAGGGAAGTATATACAGTTTCTTATTTTGCTGAAGGAAAGGAGGATAAATGACATAGCCAGGAGCCACAGAGGTCCAGGTGAAAGTTGTATTCTGTACTTTCTGTGTGACTGCTACTGTGTGCTGCATGCTGTTTAACATTTCTTTTTCCTGAAAGATTGCATATTTCCTAATGACACCCACTCTGCAGCTGGGCTAGGCAAGGGTGTCACGTTAGAAAATTACCTGTTGTGCAGTGACAGTCTTCAGCCAATGAGTCCTGTATCTGCACAGATAGAGTTGTGACAGTTCTCATCTCTTCCTCTCAAATTTGTCATCACTCCTTTTCATGTACCTTCCATGCTGTCTAGGAAATCCTGTTCCCAGTCTTCCTCTTGACAAAGAACAGGTGCAGGCCCTCTGTTCAACCAGAATCCGTGCATTGTATCTTGAATCCGTGCATTATATCTTGCTGCACCTAATTGTCAAGTTGTTGTTAGCATAAAATTCCTGTGCTTTGTTTGAATGCTTCTATACAAAGCAAGACTTATAACTTGATAACAAGGCCCTGAGTTAAGGGAGGACAGACAGATGTTCATGTTATCAATTTCACTCCTACTAGCATTTGAGATACCAGGGGGGCTGCTTAGAGGTGGGAGAAAACAGGTCTTCAATCTTCCTTGCAGAGGAGGAGAATGGCTAAGTGAGATAAAGGAATTTGGAAATTTAAGAAGGTAAAACAAAGGGCGACATGACCCAGAACATGAAAAACAGCAGATGCCATCTGTTCTAGGACCCAAAGTTGGCTGGACTGCATGCATCTATTCCATAAAAAGAGTGCACAGAAAGGACTTTAAATTCCTATAGTTGTTTTATTGGAACAAGAAATAGGGAAAATTCAGATGTGCATTGTGAGATAAACACACCTGTCCACTGTTCCTTATGGACAAAAGGTCTTTCCTTCATGATTCAAATCCAGCACAGCAGCTTCCTAGGCAGGACAAATTCTACTGAGTGCACTTAGAGCCTCTAGGAATTTTCTTCCTCTTGTCTACAGACCTGGCTGGTCATCTGCTCCTTGCAGCCTACCTAGGGCTCTCTCAATTGGCTCATCCCTGCTCTCCACCACTAAACAGTGGTATTGGTGTTTTCAGGCAAGGCAAGTCACGCTTTGGAGAACAGCAGCCACGAAAAGGCAAACAGGCTTCTATGCTGCACAGAACAAGCCACAAGTTGTGAGCTATCAACCTGGGAGCAGAAGCCTGTGTAAGTAGGAGGTTCAGCATTGGTCTGAATATATAAGATTGGTCTGAATATATATCCATAATAGCAGGGATGGCTATATGGAAAAAAGATCCCTGCAGCCTGAGCAGGACTGTGGACCCAAGGGAGGCTGGCCTGAATGCTGCAAAGCATTGAGCAAGGCTGAGGATGTATGTTACTGGCTTTGTGTGAGCCTTATGGCCTCTTCTGCTGGTGCTATGTAAAACAAACACTCGTGTAGAAGTTGTGTTTGAAAAGCCTGTGCACATGGTATATTAACAGCTGTTACATGCTGATGAAGAAATGTGCTGTATCAAGCTGGGTGGAGGTCTATGTGGTGTTGCATTTAAACCATGGGAGAGTGGCAGCACTTTATACCACACTTCTCTGCTCTGTTCTGGCACAGGCTGGTGCATATGGCCTTTGCTAAGGATGTTTGACAGCAGTCCCTCATTCTGGTTCTGTCCCAGGTAGTGATGGGAGTCTAACCACACTGCCATCAAAGAGCATAGGCAGTGAGTTCTTACAGGTATGTATACACCTATCAGTTTAAAGCTCACTTTACACCTGTGAGACATTGATTGCAGGTGTGTTACCTGTTCCCTCTGTCAATATATGTGCTATCAGACTAATTATTCTATATCCAATTTCGGAAGATGAAATTATTTTCTGGGGCTAGTGTTTAACATTTCTCCCTGGAGACTTTTTTTCCTCAACAAATCTCAGTGCCCATCTGTTCGGGACTTCTAATGTTTTGGAATTCTCTTCTTACAGTGCAGCTGTGGGATGCAGTTTACTAGGCTAGGCCACCTCAGATTTATCCTTTTCAAGTGATCACGTTCGTTAGATCTTTTGTTTAGCCTGCATGTTACTCTTTAATATGGTTTCCCTTGTATATGCTTTTGTGACAAAAAAAAAAAAGAAGACACTACGCTGCCCAAATTCAGGCTGCTGACTTACAGGTTTAAGGTGCAGGCTCAACTGTCCTTCCAGTGACTGTTTCTTGTTCTGCGCAGGGTGCTGAGGACAGAACACAGGGAATGAAAGCCCACACAACTGTGAAGGAGTGGATTCAGGAGGCTGAATCCAGTTTTCTCTGCACTGGGGCAAATCTGAGGTAAATAGACAAACATATTAGTTTCAGTCACGTTAAGTTCTTTGGGAATATGAAATGTTTTCATAAGCCTATGTCTAAGTCACAGTTTCTTGTCATTCAGCCATTTGTCATTGGGATAAATGACTACACAAGAACAGAGGATAGTCCTGAGGGTGATGTTGTGAATGGGGAGCCTACCCTGACATGCAGGAGACTAAATCTATATCTGTTAAATTGTGTAATTTAGGGCTTGAGTTTGGATGGTAGTCTAGACTCCCACATTACTGGTGTTACTTGTTTGGCTTATGATGTGGCTTATTTGATGAGGGTGGTCCTCCAGACCAGGAAATCTGGACACAGGGCTGGGCCAGAATGATCATATTTTATCATCATCACAGAAATAGTGAACTTAAGTACTTGAGCCCAAACTCTAGCACAAGTATCTACAGTAGAGAATGTCAGATGGGAAGTTCTAGGGCATCCTCCTAGTATGAGAGATGGAGAGTGAGAAACTCAGTAAACATTAGGATTGAATTTGGTAGGCCTTTCAAGAGGGTTGTGATTTGATGGCTCCCACTCATGGGTTCTGGATGACTTGAAAGGCAGGTCCAGCCCTGCGTCCCATGGATGGTCAGAATCCTCCCTCCTTGATGATGTCTGTGAGTCTTCTCTGATTTAACAAAAAAGAGTAGTAGTTGTGTGGCATGTGACTCTTGAAGGACAAGTGAGTCATTTTCTGGAGTTAAACTAGTGTATTTCAATGTGTTGGAGCCAGGATTTTCTTTTCCTAGCCAAGTCTTTAACAAACAGAACATGAAACAGCAGGAAAGATGGCTTTCTGCCAAGAACAGGGCTATATAAAGTCCAATATATTTGCAACTTTGTTGCTATTCTAGAATGACAGCACTTTTTCATATATATTACTTCCTTTTAAATAAATAACCTTCACTTTACATCCTACTTATTTCTGTATGTAAAGGTCTGAATAATACGTTATGTCAATTATTTATTAATGTCAAAGTTAATTTTAATAAGTAGATGAAAAGACCAATTGGTTTCATTTTTTATGCTTTGCAGTGGTAAGGATTTTTTTAAAGTGTTTGTTGTTTACAGAAGGAGTTAACATTTTATATAACTGCTTGAAATTTATTGCTCATAGGCTCTGAAATCATTGCCATTTTATTGGCAACTTTGTAAAATGCAGAACATACCTGTGCTGAAGGGTTAGCAAATCATTATGGTTAAAATGACTGAACAAGGTATTCAGCATGATGGCAGGCTTCTCTCTTAGTCATACTTTAAAAAGAAACTCTGAAGCCCTAAGTCTGGTCCTGGAGAGCTGGATGCTGCTTTCTTTTACTCAATTGAATGGCTACGCTGGTCAAATATCTGAGGATACAAGGAGATTGGGCGTTCGGAGGTGAAGAAGCAATGTATACAGATGTGCTTGCTGCCAGTGAATTTCTTGGTATTGTTGGTGCTTCTGCTTTGCTCTGTGCTAGTAAAGGTTTCAGGGCTATGGCAGGACTTGATCTGGGTCTGTTGGTTAACAGCCGATACATGTTAAGCACTGCTTACAATTCAGAGCAGGGAGCTAGGCAGAGTATTGAGTGCTAACTACCAGAGTGGAATTTTCATGGCAGATGTTGCATTAGCTACCTGGGATTCTTGTCATTTCTGTTTTCCTTTATCAATTCTGACATGAGGCAGGGAATACTGATTGTTTATTTTTTTTTTCCCTGCTCTGATTCCACTAAACTTATCTAGGAAGCAGAGCCTGCAGTTTGTGGGCCTGTTTATAGATGTGTGCCTATTTAAAGTTAATTTCAGCACGCTTGGAAGAGTTTTGCTTTGGGACATGGATTCCTTCTTTAACACTCTGAGATCAGAAAGTGTCCTGAGCTACAGTGGGAAAGCACTAATGCAATGCTGGGAAATCTGGCAGTTTGGTTTTTGGAGCTGTGTTGTGTCAGTTTTAGATCCCCTGTGAAGTTCCATCTTAATGGAGTGTCCGGAACCTGATTGATGCTTCTTGCTGTACAGCCCCAGCTCATGTACAGGGTTGCTCCACTAACCTTAAATAGCTTCATTTTGTGTACTGGGAACACAGAAAGAGCCAGTGTTGCTGTGCTCCTCTGCCTGGCAGTGTTTGGTAGCAGATGATTCAGGGCAAAGTGCACAAAACCTCAGAGTAGGGAACTGTGTGATATTGGGTAGTTAGCTGAAGGCCTCTGAGACTTATGCTGTTAAACTGGTTAAGGACTTGGAAAAACCATACCCTAAAGCCACAGGGTGATGAGCCACATGCACATGCCTGCACATTTTTATAAGAACCATGAAAAACATAATGAACCATATATTTTCAATATATTATTTGTCTCTAAATAGTATTGTTCATAGCTAGTTCCTCACTTAAATTGTCTTTCTGACAGCAATGCTAAGGCAAAATGTTGCCTTTAGTATATATAATGGAAACTGTGGTGTTGAAATTTTTGAAGTATATTCAGATGGTTAAAATCTCATATTAATACCATGGAAATATCTCAAGACTGTGACCCCCTCCCTCCACGTGAAACGCTAAAATATCTGTACATTGCAACCTACTTGGTTACTCAGTCATCTATTTTGGTTCTTCAGAATTTGGCAGTGTGGTTGAACTGCTTGCTGCAGCCTGTAACAAGGGGTCAGGTTGCCTCTGGCAAGCTGCTTTTATGGCAAAGGCTTACAAAAACTTACCTAAACTCAAACTTTTTCTGCTAGAGTCTCAGAAGGTGTCAGCATCCAACTTCTTCTATTACGAACAATGGAAGCATCTGATGCTGCTGTTTGGCTGCTTCCTTTTGGCTTGCCACATGTGCACTTTCAGAAATCTGGTCTCTGCTGTGTTGAAAGGCAGGTATAAAGAATTAAAAGTCTATGTTATAATGTGAGCAAGGGCACAAAGCAGGACAAGCTAACTGTTTTTTGCTGGCAGCTAACAGGTCCCATCAAAACCTTTTTAAATCTTGTATTGAAGATACAAAAAGAAAGTATTAAAACACTAGGAATACCAAATGCTAAGTAAGATTTCTGTTTTTTATAATGTTTCTTATTCTTTTTCCCTTTAGACTTAGGGACTTTTTACAGAAAGAAAATATTTAGATCACTTTTAAAGCCTTCTAAATGCAGTTTAGGGAAGAAGAGAAGAAGTGATTGAGAAGGCCTGGAACTGTTCCAGCACCTATCACTTGATGACAAAATAAGACAAGACATGGAAGAAGACAGATAAACACAGCAAAATTGCCAAGTGTGTTGCTGTTTCAGGTTTTGTTGGTTTTTTTCTTTTTTTCTTTTTTTCTTTTTTTCTTTTTTGCCTTGCAGAGTCGCTGCTGGTGGAAAGCTGCACATGAGGTCTTCTCAGTCACGCTGTGACTGAATTCCAGTGAACATCAGCTGTTTAGGGAGTGTCTTTAGATAACCACCTGGATTCATACCTGTGTTGCAAAAGACACATACGTGATATAGCCAGCTAAGTTAGTATTGGCAGAAGACAAGGGGTAGGAGTAGGAAAGAGAAAAAAAGTGGGGAAGGAAGAGTGTGCATAAAGGAAGTACAACAAGAACTCTATACATTGGCTGTTATTACACACTGGTCTCAGATGTGAGTTTTGCTCAAAAAGCCTCTGTTTGCATTAAATTTGTCTTTTTGCTGGCACGTTCTCCCAATCTATTTTGTTCTGACCTTTTTCATACACTGTTTTCCTAAACAGCAGACAACAGTCCATGTTGTAAGCTCAGGATAAGGACTCAGCTGGGACTTGTCTTTTGAGCTGGTATGGCTACACTTAGCTCCTTGTGTCCCTCACTTCCTCCATCTCCCTCACTCTTGAATAGAGCAAGAGAAAGTGTCTTGAGTTCCCCCTTGTGTAGTCTGTTCAAGCTGCCGTTTGGGATTGTGACAGTGATGCCTCAAAGATGTGCTACAGATTGCAGGGGTCTCTAGGAGATTGTGCATGGGAAGTCAGGAATATAGAGCCTGCTCCTTGTGATCTACCTACTTCTAGTATGTGATCTCCCAAACTCGTCTTTTCACTGATGGGTTTCTGAAGAGGTTGGTAGTTTGTACAGCTGCCCCATTTCTTACTGGTTTTGACTGTAGAATAGGCTGATTTTTTCCCAAATATTCCCATATTATTTCCTTTTTTCCTCCTTTTGCTTGACTGCTTGACATCTTAACAAAGTCCTTGAATAATGTAAAGAAGATTTTTGCCTGGTCTGTTCATGAAAGGTTATTTTCCTCTACTATTGCTCTTAATGCAATTCTTGGTGGTTGTAATATTTGAACTTGTCCTCCTTGCAAGAAACTACCAGAACAGTAGTTTAGCCCACCAGAATGTAAAGAGCAAAACCTTTCCATAAACTTTAGATTCCTATGTAGAAGGACGTCTCAAAATGGAGGGTGATGGATCAATGGGTCCTGCTGGATGCTTGTTCCTTCTGGAAAATCCAACTTTAAATATCAGAATCTCATTGCCATCTCTTATTTCCAAAAATTAGAACGAAGTCTGATAAGCTAAGGATCTCTTAGCTGTTTTAGCTTTCTTGCTTCTCTCTCCTTTAGCCACTTGCCTGTCTTGGTTTTAGCTTTGAAGTCCTTGCCTGTGTGCATACTTCTCCACCCCCAAAAGACTCCTAAATTAAGTGAAAGATGTTTTATCCATTGTATCTCAGTTTATTCCTTTCATTCAAAAGCCATGTTTATCATACTTCAGATTTTGACATGCTTCTCCCTGTGTCCCCTCCTCCCTGCCAATAAAAGGAAATTTGACCAACCTTTCAAGAGCTTTATGCTAGCAGTGTGACTGATCCTGTCTTGAATGGAACAGCAGCTTAGGCATCATGAATTTCTGACTCTCAGATATCCCATGGGATCTGGATATATTTGTATCCAGATTTTTCCTTAGTTGGACAGAAAAGTTGGGAGGGAAAGCTGCCATTTTTTGAGAAGTCAAGAAGCTAACTAATGACCTTTTTGCCTTTATGATTCTTGTATGGAGTCAGCCCCAGGCTGTAGGCAGTAAAAGTGTTTGTCTGATGGGTATGAAGGAATGGGTGGATCTGATGGGTACTGTGGTATTAGCGTCTAATAGTATATCCTGTGAGCAGGTCATGGGTACCATATGCAAGTTTACCCATAAACCTTTGTCCAGATGGCAGATCAGTGAGTGTTTAAGCATAAAGGCTGAGTAAAAGGTCTCAGTTAAGAATGTGTAGGCAGTATGGTGGTCATGGTTTGCCAGCCATTGCTCTTTTGGGCTGATTAATAGGAGATACAAAGGAAATAGGTGAAGGAATGGACTTTTATGAATGTAGTGCTTGAAAAAGGAACAAGGGAGAGCTCGGTGGTTCTGTTTGGCACATCTGCCTTTTTTGTTCATACTTGCCCCTTGGATTTTATCGCTCCATTTATATTGATGTTACAGAAAGTAATGGTGTATATATATGATCAAAATATCACTGAGGGATAATCTAGCAACACTTTACAACAAGTGGCAAATTATTTGCACTTCATTTGGTATTGATTGTAAAAACATTAATCATGTAGAATTGTTTTGGTATTATTCATTTGGATGTAAGAAATAATACTTCCATCTTAAGCACTGAATAATTTTAAGGGTAGATCAAAGTCACCTAAATAGCAGCCTGATTGTGTCTCAGTGCTCTATACTCAAAACACAAATATACAGCAAGGAAGGAAGAATGAGCTTTAATTTATCAGTGTTGAGCAGAACAACACAAAATGTTTTTGCTATAGATTCAGATGAATCAAACCAAGCTATTCATCCACTTTTTTGATACACAGCCTCAACATGGTATTTCTTTCCTGGACTCTATTTCTGTCGTAATGGGATGCACCTTCATGTAGATGACAGGAGAGAGGTGTTAAGATGTTGTTATACATGACTGTACAGCATGCTAGTATTTCTTCCTGTCAGCCAAGGACAACTAATTGGCAGAGCTGTTTTGGCTGAAATGTCTTACTCAGAAGTAATTTCAGACAAAAGGAATGGAGCAACACAGCCCACTTATGTCTCAGTGTCCTTCCAGTGAGTCAACAAGAAAGGCTCCTTCCCCTCAGAAGAGTCATTCCTTTCCTGAAAAGCATGGGCCTCTGGGGATGTACACTAGCTGCAATGATATGTATGCTTGCCCACTGGGCAGTAAATTCCTGAACGGCTCATTCCTAGATATCATGCTGGTTTATTTGCAAGTGGGATGAAATGTTTGGCTAGGAATGTCAGATGCCCATATGTCCGGCTGAAACATGCACATGCAAATGATATCCATCTCCTTTTCTCAGTGGACAAGTGGGTGAGAGGACAGCCTTGTGCACCAATTTTTACTGTGTCTTGCAGCTAGTCTCTGCAACAATTAAGGTTGTTTGTTTTAATGAGCAAGAAATAGAAGCAGTGCTGTTGTAAAGAAGGAAAATTCTTCAGAGCTGTAGAAATACAAGCTTAAAACTTTTCTTTGACTAGCTGGGGTATGCCAGGTAACAAATTGGGTCTGTGTTGGCTGGCAGGATAACAGATCTGTCTGCTTTTCCATTCTGTTACACCTCTGTTACCACTGCTTTTGTCCATGTCATATCATAACAACACAGAGCAGCATCAGGTGAGAGCAGGTTTAAGCCACAGCTCAGAATTCTTGAAAACCTGATGTGAGATATCCCAAGGGAAGACGTTCATGTCAGCAGTTGAGGTCCTTGCGGCAGCAAACCACTGATAGGAGCGGGTGGGCCAGCTTTAGCATATGGTTCATCCCTAATCTCGAGGAGAAAGCTCACTAGACTTTCTCTCATGCTATTTCTGACTTGTTACTGTGTCTTTCTCCTCAAGTCTTCAAGAATAAAGCAGTTACCATTGACACTGTTAGGCACATTTAATTTACAAATAGTGTCCAGAGAACCTGTCTATTAGCAGTCAGACTCCAGTAAAATCAACAGTTAATTAATTTAATGCTTAACTTTCACACTGGCAATTTTAAAAATTTTTGTTTATATGGGTAAGTGACACTGTTCAGGCAGGATGCAGGACAATTAATTTAGACATGCCAATGGCTGTAAATGTTCTGACATGACTAATTTAGATAATTTTTGCCTGTTGCCCTGCTTTAGGCATGGCTATGCAATTATGGTAAGTATCTCTTCTTTTGGCTCATATGCTTGCCAGTCTGGAGTGTGATTTGTACCAGCGGTGCTGAAACAGACTAGGGTTGTTAAGTTTTGCCTGGTACACAAACTTTTTGAAACTTGATGCAATTTAACTATGGATTTGCTATTGAAGCATATATGTACGTAGTCAAAGTCCTACAAGCATAAGGAAGTGGTGTCATGAACCACATAGCTGATTAATGTGTTAGCCTTTTCTTTGCCATTTCTCAACTGGAGAACAAAGATAAACTTGGTATTTTGTGGTTAGAATTGCAGTAAATACCCATGGATGGGGTGAAAAAAAAACCAACTTTTTTCTTTTCTTCCCTTTCATTTGAAGGTGCTTCCCTGATTCCCTAGCTCATTGGGGTTTCTACTGGATTGCCTGATGTTTCCCAGATTCCTAGAGAGCAAGAATGGCAAAGGACTGAGTCTGTATGTTGTGAGAATGTTTCTCATTTTCTTTTGAGAGCAGGTGTCTGTGGAATTTTTTAGGCTAGTAGAGTGGTAATGGGAGTTATTTAGAAAAACCAACAGGTGTAAAAGTAGCGGTCTACAGAACTACTCTCTGCGACCTCACATGCTTCAGATATTCTAGCCATACCTTCTGGGACTTGAATACAGGGGAGAGGTCTGACCTCTTCATCATGCTCTTGCAGGTTTGGGTTTCCAGATATTTAAAGAGAGATGCTAACTCAAAGTGTCTCACTTGGGAAATTGAGATTATAAAGGATGTTTGATCTGGGTGTTCCTAGATGTATTAATCTTGTGGCATGTTCAGGGTGACCTTCCTGACATGTGGTACTGAAAAGAATCTGCAGGGAAGATGGAAGACCTTATACTGTGTTTCTTAGTGCACTGGAGGAAAATAAATGGCACGATGTTAAATTAAACGGTCACAAGGGATGATTGAATATGTAAGCTGTAATTTTAGATAGGACTTCTGTACCTAGAACACTGGGAGAGGATGCTAAATTGATCATAGAATGAATACTGCCAGTCCCCCTTCTCTTGTCTTTGTTCTCTTATGTTTTGTTCAGATACACCATCTGGTTTGCTTTTCTGAATTTTTTTGTTGTGAATTTTCTTCAGGTCTCCTGTAGGTTCACACATCAAAAGTATTAAAAATAATCAGGTAAAAAATCTACAAAGTAAACTTCAAGTCCATTAATAGGAAATGTACATACCTGGAAATGCTAATGGAAATCAAGCAACTTTCTTCTTGTTTGTTCTGTCATTTTAGAGGACGTCACCACAGTAGAACTTAATGCATATTTGGGATGTATCCATGTGTCATGGAAATGCAGAGCTGGACCTGTACAGTTAGTGATTTCACCAGTGTGGTGGGTTAACCTTGGATGGCTGCTAGATGACCATCAAGCTGCTCTCTCACTCCCCCTCCTCAACCAGACAGGGGAGAAAATATGATGGAAATATCTGTGAGTTGAGATAAGGACAGGAAGATCACTCACCAATTAACATCATGGGCAAACCAGACTCTATCTGGGGAAATGAATTTAATTTACTGCCAATAAATAACAGAGTAGAATAGCAAGAAATAAAAACAAACTAAAAATGCATTCCCACCATTCCCTCTTCTTCCTGGGCTCAACTTCACCCTTGACTCTTCTACCTTCTCCCACCAGGCAGCACAGAGGGATGAGGAATGGGTGTTACAGTCTGCCCATAATACTTTGTCTCTGCTGCTCCTTTCTCCTCACAGTGTTCCTCTGCTCCCATGTGGGGTCCCTCACATGGGAAACAGTCCTTCATGAACTGCTTCAATCTGGGTCCTTGCCATGGGTTACAGTCCATCAGGAACAGACTGCTCCAGCATGGATACCCCACAGGCCACAGGTCCTGCCAGAAAATCTGTTCCTGTGTGGGCTTTTCTCTATGGGCTGCAGCTCCTGCCAGGAGCCTGCTCCAGCGTGGGCTCTCCATGGGCTGCAGCTTCCTTCAGGGCACATCTACCTACTCCAGCATGTGATCCTCCATGGGATGCAGTGTGGATATCTTTTTCACCGTGACCGTTCACTGACTGCAGGGGGACAACCTGCATCACCATGGTCTTCACCATGGACTGCAAGGTAATCTCTGTTCCGGCACCTGGAGTACCTTTTCCCCCTCCTTTTTCACTGAACTGGGGGTCTGCAAGGCTGTGCCTCACTTTTTTTCTCACTTCTCTTGTTCAAAGTTACTGTGAAGGTTTTTTTACCCTTTTCTTAAATATGTTAGCACAGAGGCACCACCAGAGTCACCACAGGGCTCAGCTTTGGGCAGTGACGGATATGTTTTGGAGCCAGCTAGAACTGGCTCTGTCCAACATGGGGGCAGCTCCTGTTGTCTTCTCACAGAAGCCACCCCTGCAGTACCATCCTGCTACCAAAACCTTGCCACATAAACCCAACTGCTTGTTGTTGTACAACTTATTATTTGTTTTTTATTTTAAAAAATATGAAGATGTGGTTGGTAAAATAGTAGCATGTAGCAGGATAAGAGTCAAGTTAGAGAGCAAGAGGTAGATATCAGGGCTTAGAGTGGAAAATATCAGGCAATTGCAAGAGCTGATGATACTTGCTATGCCTGGGCCAAGGTTAGGGAACAATTTTCAGGAGGAAATGTGGGAAGGAAACAGAGAAGTGGGACTAGCCTGAAAAGTAGACTGTGAGCTTCAGTGCTGATGTGCCTTATCAGTCGACTACATGAAGTAGTCCTGCTGATTGCTCTGCATCATCCGTGATGCTCGCAACTGTATCCCAGGCTCTTGCACTTGAGTTTTTTAAACACCGCAATACTGCAAGCCTTCCAACTGAAAGCTGTGAGCCAGCACCCTACCATCCCTGGAACAGACCTGCCAGGCAGACAAGGCACATGATACAGAGGATTCCCTCTCTTCTCTCCACCTGGCAGAATGCGGTGACTTAAGGTATAGGGGGGAATGGCGATAAGTTCCTGCCCAGCGCAACAGGCGCCATGACTATCCAGCCTTCTCAGATGCCCTTATATAATAGGTATGAGGCTCTGCAAGTGGATCCAAACAATAATGAGGATGATGGTCCATCTAGGTTGGAGGTGTGGCCAAGGTTAAGTTGGCCTATGTCTTGCATCAAAACCACTTCCAAAAAGAAAAAAAGATGGGTCACTGTCATAGGAGACTCTCTTCTGTGGGGAAGAGAAGGCCCAGTATACTACCTGGACCCACTTCTTAAAGAAGTCTGCTGCCTCCCTGGGCCTAGGTTAAAGATGTGATGAGGAAACTCCTTACCCTGGTATGGCCTTCAGAGTATTACCCATTATTGGTTCTTCATGTAGGCAGTGATGAAGTTGCAATAAGAAGTCCAAGGGCAATCAAAAGAGACTTCAGTAGGGCAGAGATGTTATGAATACTTTAAATATAGAAAAAGCTTCAATGGCTGTATTNTACGTAGTGTTTTTCTGTCCTTCCAGTTGCAGAGAATGATGAGGGAAGAAATAGGAAGACCCAGCTGATCAATACCTGGCTCTGTGACTGGTGTCACCATCAGAATTTTGGGTTTTTTGATCATGGGTTGGTCTACATGACACCAGGCCTGCTGACAAGAGAGGGGGTACACCTTTCTCAAAGGGGGAAAAGGATCTTTGCACAAGAGTTAGCAGAGCTCATTGAAAGAGCTTTAAACTAGATTTGAAGGGGGAAAGGGATAAAACCAGGTTCACTAAAGATAAGCCTGGGGGCAGCACACCAATGTTTGAGGGAAGGTGCGCTAGTGAGGTCCTTCAGTCTGCTCCATGATGTGCTGAGTACACTGGAGCACATTTGAAATGTCCCTGTGCTAATACACACAGCACCTTAGCCATCTCAGTGGTGGTAGGGAGATCCACACAGCAGCAAAGATGCAGGCGTTGCCAACGCATTAGAAACTATGGAAGCACTTGAGAACAGTCACATTGGAATTAGGGCTTCTTCCTCCAAAAAGAGGTGGCAGGATCAACAGCCCAACTGAAGTGCATCTACATCAATGTGTGCAGCATGGACAACAAACAGGAGGAGTTTGAAACCATTGTGCAGCTGGAAATCTATGATGTAGTTGCAATCACAGAAACCTAGTGGGATGACTCACATTACTGGAGTGCTGCAATGGATGGCTATAAACTCTTCATGAAGGATAGGCAAGGAAGGAGAGGTCGTGGGGTAGCCCTGTATGTTAGGGAGTGTTTTTACTGTCTAGAGCTTGACGATGGTCATGGAAGGGTCGAGTGTTATGGATAAGAATCAGGGGAAAGGCCAACAAGGCAGATGTCAAGGTCGGAGTCTGTTATAGACCACCCAACCAGGATGAAAAGGCAGATGAAATATTCTATAAGCGGCTAGGAGAAGTCTCACAATTGCTAGCCCTTGTTCTTATGGGGGACTTCAACTTACCAGATGTCTGTTAGAAATACAATACAGCAGAGAGGAAACAGTCTAGGGGGTTCCTGGAGTGTGTGGAAGATAACTTCCTGACACGGTTGGTGAGTGAGCCAACTAGGGAAGGTGCCCCTCTGGACCTGTTGTTTTTGAACAGAGAAGGACTTATGGGTGATGTGATGGTTGGAGGCTGTCTTGGGCNACCAAGCCACTTTCAATGACTTATCAGTAGTCCTGGCTAATCAGGGAGGTCCCAGTGGACTGGAGGTTAGCAATTGTGATGCCTATCTACAAGAAAGGCTGGAAGGAGGATTCAGGGAACTACAGGCCTGTCAGTCTGACTTCGGTGCTAGGGAAGGTTATGGACCAGATCATCTTGAGTGCCATCACACGGCACACACAGCACAACCAGGTGATCAGGCCCAGTCAGCATGAGTTTATGAAAGGCAGGTCCTGCTTTACTAGCCTGATCCTCTTCTATGAAAAGATGACCTGCTTAGTGGCTGAGAGAAAGGCCATGGATGTTGTTTACCTGGAATTTAGTAAAGTCTTTGACACCATTTCTCACATTATTCTCCTGGAGAATTAACAGTTGGAATCGATGATCTTAAGGGTCTTTTCCAGCCTAAGTGATTCTATGATTCTATGATTCTCTTTTAGTGCTACACAGTTTGATAATCCAGTAAGATGTTTGAGAGTTAAAAGAACACTTGTATTGTAGATTCATGAGATGTACCTTCTATTTATGGTGGCTGTTTCATGTAATCATATCATTCCCATCACTAGGGCTTTCAGTGAAACAGGTATTGTGAAGCTCAGAATGAAATGAAAACAATGGATATGGTCTGTGCTTGTGTCTGAAAATGAAAGAAAGGAATACCGTATTTTCCTTCAAAATGTCTAGTAAAAATATCTAGGCTTGTCTCACTGGACTGAAACATTTTCCAGTATAAGAGCCACATAAGCAAAAATACAGATGTGAGACTCTGAAGTCCTGCAAAGAACTCTCTGGAAAACTGTTGCAGCAACATGAATCGGGGAGGAGGCAGGGGGAAGAAAAAGAAAGAGAAGAAGAAAATGAAAAAGAAGAAGACAAAGAAAAAGAAAAGAAAAAGAAGAGTTCTGCATCAAAGAAAAAAGGAGACTCTTGTCTGAAGGAGAGTATAAGAACTGGACTTCATATACACTAACAGAAAAGGAGGAGAGATGCCTTTTATTCTTCCAGGGGTTCAGGCATTTTGATACAGCACTAGGAAGAATTTTTACATCTCAAGTCTTCTGTTTTCAAAAAAGACAAGGTTAAGCCTGTACTTTTAAAAGTAAAGGCTTTTTGGAATAACTTCAGAAATGCTGTCTTATATGAGTCTTTCAAATATGTTGGGGTTTTTTTTTCTGCTTTCTAGGACTAAGAACTGCTTTTACTACTTTCACCTTTCTTTCAACAGTGAAACATGACATTTCATGATACATTGGGAAACTTGCCGTTTTTCTCTGAAGATGAATTGAGAAACCACAAATGTCTTTCAGAAGCAGCTTATCTTTCAGCAGCTGTCAACATCTCTGGCTAAGCAAGCATGTACAACTTGCCAGGCTACCCATATTGGCTGTGAGATTTCTGGAAAGGTCTGTGATGCAGCAGTCAGTGCTAGTCTTCATGTTAACCTCGGTGTCTACTTGTGATGACCAGCTATGTTGACAATGGCTTGAAATGGCTTGAAATGACTTGAAAAGTGAAATCTGCCTGTGCAGAAATGTGATTTTTTTTACTTTAGCAGAGACCTAAGCAAATACCTAATGAGGTGTCACAGCTCATGTCAGGCAAATCTAAAGCAGATAATCTTCATCTCTCCTTCATGCTCAAGTGAATTAAGTACATAAACATGTTTTGGAAAATCAAGATGAACAGGAGTGCTGGTACTGTATTGCTTGAGATATTATCCTTATGCCCACAAGTATATGACTAAACTATAGAATAGAATGGACTAGACTAGAATAGAATAGAA
>VZTQ01008293.1:0-77719 GCA_013400755.1 Pelecanoides urinatrix
GGGGACACTAGAACAGGAGACTTTAAAAGCGGTGCAAATCTCTTTATAACTTCCCCCATCCCCATCATTTCTGTGTTTAAATCAATTTAAATCTTTGCTACTTCTCCCTAGCCTACAAATATATTTCTTCAAAACATAAAATACCATCTCCAAATTTTCTTTGGCTGCTTACCAAAAAAATTCTGCTTCAATTTGCACTTTTTCTATCAATTCTAATGACTTTTAAAGCCTACCTAAATTTTGGAAAATGAATTCTAACAGGGAAAATGTTATTTCAGTTCTTCCTTGGATTTAAGCTGTTTCAGCAAATAGCAAATTTTCATTTAAAAAATAAGGGAAAACACAGGTTTTTTATGAGTTTAACCTTATTTCGCTATTAGCTTTGTATGAAAAAAGTGGAAAAACATTTTATAGATTATTGTTTGGTCTTCTCATCCTGCCATGGCAATTTTTGAGTTGTTTTTAAAAATACTGAATTAAGACTTAAACAAATGAAGAGCTGAAAACATTAATTAGGGTAAAATTATTCATTTAAGAATCAGCAAAACATGTTAATTCACCTAAAAGTATCTCAATGTGATGTGATGTGAAATGAAAGAAAAAGTGAATTAAAACGTAATAAATTTTCACTTACATTACTCCAAAGTTTTTGGGTTTTTATTTCACATGTATTATATTGCTCTGGTGAGCCTCTTATAAACATCTACAGAATCACAGTAAAGTTTAGTTTAGAGAGGACCTCGGGGAGTCATCTAATCCAATCCTGTGCTGCAGGTAGGTCCAGTTAGATTAGATTGCCCAGGACCATGTCCAGCTGAGTTTTTAATATCTCCAGGGCATCTGTACAACCGATACTATATTTGATCATCTTGAGAAAAACAATTTCGTTGTATCCAAAATTTCCCATCTTCCAGATTGTGCCTGTTTCCCCTTATGCTGTCACTGTGAACCTTCAAGAGGAGTCTGGCTCCATCTTCTCTGTTTCCTCCTATTAAGTAGTTGTAGACAGCAATAAAGTCTCCCTCCCCTTAGCCTTTGCTTCTTTAGACCAAAATGGCCTAGCTCTTTCAGCCTCTTCTTGTACATCACAGGCTCCAGGCACCTAAGCAGCTTGGTAGCTCACCTCTGGACTCACTCCAGTATCATTCTTGTACTGGGGACTCCAAAGGTGGAAGGAGCACTTCCAATTTGGTCTCATAACTACTGAATAGAAAGGAATGATCTCTCTTCCCTGGGCTTGCTGGTCACATTCTTGCTAATATAGCCCAGGATGCTGCCGGTCCTCTTTACCACAAGGACACACTGCTGACTCATGTTCAGTTAGGATTTCTGGGCCCTCAGCTCCTTTTCTGTACAGCTTTTTTATGACCAGGCAGCCCCCAGAGTATGCTGTTGCGTAGGCTTTGCATTTGTCTTTCTTGAACATCATAAGGTCACTGACAGTCCATTTCTCCAATCTGTCAAGGACTTGCAGCTATACCAATATATTGACTACTCTTCACCAGTTTGCTGTGAGAAGTGAACTTGCTAAGAGAGTGCTCTATCCCATCATCCAGGTCATTAATAAAGACATTAAACAGTATTGGCCACAGTATCAATCTCAGAGGGACACCTCTGTAACCAGCCATTGTAACAAAATTTTGACAACCACCCCTTGCGTTTGGCATTCCATGCAATTTTCCACCCACCTTATGGCCTATTTAGCCAGTCCACGTTGCTCCAAATTGGCTTTAAATATCCTATGGGACACCGTGTTGAGGATCTTGCTAAAGACAAGGCTTACAACACCCACTGCTCTACTTCATCCACAGAGGAAGTCATCTCACCTTAAAAGGCTGTCAGGTTGGTCAGTTAGTGCTGCCTATTCCCAATGAATTCTGCTCTTCGTCTTGCACACTTCTCTCTCAGTCCCGTGCTGACTACTGCCAGCAATGCCCTCGACCCATCCAAAGTGACGTTCTTCCCTGTTAGTGCTAGAAGGAACAGCAGACCACCTCCCCTAGTTGGCTTACTGCATCAAGAAAGATACGCCTTTGGTCCTGGTGCTGTTAGTCTTGACACTTGAAGCTATAAGCACTGCCTCACTCAGAACTAAAGAAAGTCTAAACAGGGTCTTAGCAACAAACACTCAGCTCCAAATGGTTGCTGGGCATGACCTAGGCATCTCAAGATTTCTCTCCTTCCCCTTCTCCTCTTTCTGTTTCATTTCCAAAGAGTAAATAGTGGAAGAGTTGGTGTTTGTAGTTACTCTTTATCATGAGCCCCCAGCTACGTGTCCTTAATTCTTGGTCTTAAAGTTTTGTTCTATCCCATTAGCCCTTTTCCAGACTTTTTTTTTTTTTAAGAAAGATTGAATAAATTGGGATTGCTCAACACAGATGGAGAAAAAAAGAGGGAACACTGTAATTCTCAAGCACATAAAGTTTCTACAAAAAGGAGAGAAACGGCTTATTCTGAATGTAGAAATAATGATGAACTAGGATAGATTCCTGGGATCTTTAGAGCTCTCTCTACTGATGTTTAATTAAAGTCAGACCAATATTCACTATGTAAAGTACAGTCAATCTTGGAGAAAAAATAGATTGCCTCTTGCAGTCCCTTCTAACCTGCTATCTGCTTCCCAAGTTTCATTTCACTAATTACTTTCACACAGAAGTTTAATTAAAAAATGACATTCTGAATGCCTTTAACATGACAGTTCATCCAACGGCACATCCACAGCAGGCAGAAAATTTGAAGGTTTTTACAGTATTGATGCTTCTATTATAAAGGAAATTTCTGTATCCACTTAGAAATATTTCTGAATAACTTGTCCAGTGGTACATTACCTAGAGCTAAGGATCTTGTAAAAAATGTAGATTTTCACTCTGTCTCCATTCAGAAACATACTTTTTACATAATAGCCTATCACTTAACGTTAAGCCAGATGAACATCTTGAATCGCAGGTGTTTTCTACCTTTCAGCTCACAGAGTCAAAATCTGTTTCTCATCACTAAGAAGTCAAACATCCAGGATAAAGCAGTGTAATTATCTGCACTGTCTCTGGCAGTGCTGGCAGTATCCAAGTTGTAAATACAGGATGTAAGACAAAAGAGCAACTGCCCTCTGAACTCATTTAAACTGGTGAAACCTGTGCATTGCCGTATTTATCCAGAGCTCTGGAACATTAGTTTTAAAAATCAGCAGGAGGAAGCATTTCTTTTTAGCTTCTGCAAATCATTTTGTTTGCTTATTACACTCTTTCTTCAGCTGGAATAGGATTTAAAGAGTCTGATTACTAATTTGACAGCTTTTGTCTGCTGTTGTTACAGTCGTAATAAAGCATTATCAAAGTATACACGGTATGTTTTCTTATTTCATTCTATGCAAACATTATCCATAACAACATTTACTTCAATAGTTTGTTTTCTCTCAATGTTATAGAGTTCAGGTGTTGAGACAGCAGAAGTGTTAGCAAGAGGGCTGCATGGTCTTCATTTCTTTCACCCTATCAGCAGCAACATGTTGCTCATCAGGGGACAGGGAACTACTGGCTGGCTGTTACTTTGGAATCCAAGTTTCATACATAATCATGCTTTAAATCTAAATTACTAATTGTCAAATGTTTAAAGTATAATGAAATTCAGCTCCCTTTGATTTTCAAAGTCAAATTTATTTCTTCCCCTAATCTTCATGCTACTTTAACCTAAATTAACTGGTTTAGTTGGCTTAGCAAAATTCAGAGCTAAACTTCTTTTTTAATTCCATTGTGGACCAACTTTCTAAATCTGAATGAAAACTTGTTTTTAATATATATATGATACACTGGGACAGATTTGAGCCATCTGTCCCAGTGTTTTAGAGTTCGACATCTGTGTTATGAAAAAGGATTCTACCCTAACTGGAATGGAAAGAAGACTGACAGAAGGTTTTCGATACAACTTGGAGATTTTTATATAGTAGGACATAGAGGAAAGCTACCAGATGTTTAGGTATGCTTGGGACAGGCTGTAAAATTAGCAGGTGCTAGGAACGGGATGAAAAGCCAAGAAAAAGAAATTAATTCTGAACTGTTTTATTCCCAGAGGCACCTGCAATTAAACAAAAAGTTGAACTACCATCAATCCAAGCAAAAGCAGACCTGTAACTCATTCAGCTTATATAATAATACTTGCCATGGAAACAAAAAGCTTGGGGGAAAATATTCAAGAGTAGAATACTTAGAGAGGAATGCTTAGCTTTGGGAGTCCAGTTACAACTCTGCCAAAATTTGAGGTGATTTTCACCAGTCTCTTTTTTGAAAGGTTCTACAAATCCCTTCCAGAGAACTTCATCCTAAGGCTTTGTTTTCTAAGAATCAGTATTTAACATATGAAATAATTCTGTCTCCAGAACTATGTTCTAAACAACCTCCTCACAGTGGGTATACACAGCAGTCACCACGAATCCTTCTTTCAAATTATACAGCCAAAAGGCTTTTACTTTTGGAATGCCTAAAACATCAAGGAAAACTTGAGCATTTTCTAAAATAATTAATCTATTGGGTCATAGGATATTATTCAGGATCGGATAAATCTGCTGCCAAATAGAGACAATCACCTCCCTAGTGTATGTCTGCTTGTACTGGGTCTGGCTGGGATGGAGCTAATTTTCTTCATAGCAGCTCGTATGGTGCTGTGTTTTAGGTTTGTGACCAAAACAATGCTGACAGCACACTAATGTTTTAGCTCTTGCTGAACAGTGTTTGCACAGTGTCAAGGCCTTCTCTGTTTCTCACTCTGACCCCCCAGTGAATAATAGACTGTGGGGTGCACAAGAGGTTGGGAGGGGACACAACCAGGCAGATGACCCCAACAAACCAAAGAGATATTCCAAACCACATGACATCATGCTCAGAAATAAAACGGAGAGGAGGGGGTTTAGGGAGGTTCGCTCAGGAACTGGCTGGGTATCAATCTACCTGTGGAAGGTGGTGAGTGATTGCCCTTGCATCACTTGTTTTGTTTAGTTTTCTTTCTCTCTTCTTCTACTTCTCTTTCACTTATCAAACAATTTTTATCACAACTCACACATTTTCTTGCTTTTACTCTTTTTTTCTTCTTCCACCGTCCCACTG
Source organism: Pelecanoides urinatrix (assembly GCA_013400755.1). Classification (NCBI taxonomy): domain Eukaryota; kingdom Metazoa; phylum Chordata; class Aves; order Procellariiformes; family Procellariidae; genus Pelecanoides; species Pelecanoides urinatrix. The sequence goes on from VZTQ01008293.1 coordinate 5,097, forward strand.
GGGGTGGGGAGGGGAAGTGAGTGATTGGCTGTGTGGTGCCTACCGGGGTTAACCTAAAGCACTGTTCCATGTCTAAGTAAAATAATTGTCATCAGACACAAAACAGAGGTGAAGAGTAGCCCTGTCTCCCAGGTCTTTTAGACCAGCATCACCTGTCAGCCCCCTGGATAAAAATCCTTTTTGAATTTATTATAAGCATAGAGAACATAGTCTTCCAATGTTCATTATTGATTATAAAGCCTTTTTTCTAGCTAAACCTATAAGAATATGATGCATTTCTTTAAAGAATTCTTGCAACAAATAACCTGGAACTGCTTGACATAATAGTCATGATAGACCTTTCCCTAAATTTCCCTTAATACAAGCAAGGTTGTCAAATGCAGTTGACTTATTCCTTCTTCCCATCTGTGACTGAGTGATTTGGGTTAGCCAAAGAAATGCTTATTTGCATGCTGGTGTTACCAGTTTGCTGCATCAACCATATAGAATGCATTGCGTGAATTTCCACTAGTTTGTGGCACTCAAAAATCTCATTGTAGGCAAGAGAAATACGTCAGATATGCAAAAGCAAGAATTGTTATTCCAATTAACAACTTAACAGCCTATTCAAAGAATTATAATTAATTCAGCTTAAATGATTCTAATTTTTACAGTTCAGATCTCATAACAGTAAAAAAAAAATATATATACAAAACCTCTAGTATCTTCCCCTTTTTCTGACATTATGCTTGCCTTTCCCTGTCCTACCGGCTCCTGGGGTCAATTACTTCAAATGTGGTAGTGGAGTACAGAGAGTCGTCAGCATCCCAAGTCTTTCACCAGGAGGCAGATGATGATGAAGTTGGTAACTTCTTTGTCCTCACTTTAGGGTCCTATTTTTATGATTGCTAGCACATCACACCTTGATTTTTCTTATTGGTCTGCAAGTGCACATTACTTCTGAATTTACGGTATATGCGTCAGAGCTCTGAGTGCACTGATAGGCCTTAGCAGCCCTGACGTAGCCTTACCTGGGGCCCCCACTGGGGCATCCTCTGCCCATTGCCCAAAGCCCCGTTTAAGCCTGGGCCTTCAGCCCCTGCCTGGGTCACGCTGTAGGTGTACCGGTCTGTGGCCCTGCCTCTTAGTGGACCTTGGACCTATGGTGTAGGTAGCTTGTCTCCTGGGTGGACCCCCAGAATGTATATTGCAACTAGTCCCCAGCCCTGTCTCGGGCCTCATCTCCTGCAGCTCCTGCCTGGACACTGCACCTCGTTTGTCGCATCAATGGACCTTGTCACCAGCCCTCCGTGTTCAGGGCCTGGGCAGTTAGGGCAGCTGGGTCACCCCCAGCTCTCAGCTTGTCCTCCCTTCTGGAGGGATTTTAAGTACCAAATGCTTGGTATTTAAAATTTATAAAAATTAAATCTTAAAATTTAAAGCAAGATCAACACTATGGCACCTCTGTGGACGCCTCTTCTTCCTGCCTTAGACTTTCCAGGCTGAACAGAAGAGTACTGAAGCATGAAACATTTCACTGAACGTAGTCACATGAAACTCAACTATATTGAACACAGAAATTGCTCACTGCATTCGGAAAAGTAATTGAGTCTCATTAAATACAGATAATTTATCTGTCCATCTTAAAGTTGTGCATGCTGCCCAGAAGCACATATTCCAATAAAGTATCTAAACAGACAATCAGTCAACTGTACATACAACTCCAGTTACCAGCATCCTTTACCAGAAAGTAGGACAAAAAGTCCCAAAGAAAGAAAAAAGACAGCGAGGATATAAATATTTAGTTTATGAACAACCAAAGTAATACCTAAGAAATAACCTGCCAGAAATAATTAGGATATTGTTTTTAATAACAAGGAATAAGGACAACAGTAAATTCGTTTTATCTGTTAAAATAGGGTCCATTGTAAACTCATCAGTGGATTTAATCAGACAATGAGATGCTCTGTAAGGTCTCCTGTGTTCTGCTCTGCCTTGTATAAGCACATTTCAGTAATTGTTTCCACTGCCCTTTGTACCTACTAAATGAATGATGAATAGTTATTAAAAGTATGGCTCAGTAGGATTATTTATGTGACATATTTCACAAAATGCATGTTTAATTAAAAATCAGCAACGCAATTATGAACATCATAAAGGAAATAACAAAAGCAATATTAAACAGTTAATTAGGTGTTTTTTCTCTTAGAAATGAAGTCACGGTACTCCATGTGCATACATAAAATCCTTCATTGCAGGTATCTCACTTACTTCTGTTGGTATTAACAAAAATATTAATTGAAATGTGTGAGAATACCAGCTTTCACTGAACATCACTTTTGGGAATTAAGAATATTCAACTCAAATGAACAGAGCTAGTCTTCTACTCCCTTAACTTGTCATAATTTCACAGAAAACCCTGCTGTTTCCAGGAAAGCAATTTGTCCTCACCCATCCGCATTTGAGCTTCCTCCAGGAAGAGCTGCCCAAACTCCGGGTACCGGAGCCGCAGCGGCCGGGTGCGTACCCCACTGCCAGGCTGGGCCAGCTCACCTCACAGCCGCCTGCTCTGCTGGACACGGAAGCCCCTCCCCAATCTGGTCACATGACCAGTTTCCCGCCTCCTTTTGCCCCTGGAGGACACGCTTTCTGCCACTGTCATAATCCACATGTTCTCAGGCTGCTCTGTGATTGGACGGCAGCTCTGGCTCCACCTTCAACCTGGAAGCACATCACAGCCAGAAAACCCCTCCCACATCCCCTCTTAGAGGCTGCCATTTTCCTTAAGCCATTTTGGAGTGCCAGTATGAGGCAGCCTCCATCTTGTCACTGGGGTTGCCATTTCTCGACAATGTCATACCCCATGTGATCTTAGAACATCCATTGATTGGCTGGCTGCTTCTCAGACCCAGAAAGCACCTCCCTTTCCTAAAAGGGGCCATTTTGTCACAGGGGCCACAATTTTGTTACTGTCATACTCTGTGTGATCATATCCTCTATGAAAGTTGTTTTTCAGCCACTCTCTTTTTACTGTGCGTGATCGCTGTGCAGTAAAACATGTACATTTAAACCTCCTTCAGTATCTACAATCATTGGTCTCATTTCACTAAATCTGTAAATAGCCTAGTCAAAAATCAGGTAACCAACAATACGGGCACAAAGGACTGTACCAGCCACTGAGGGAAAGGTTAGGGCTATGACTTCCTTCAGGGGCCTGTTGCGACAGAAGAAGGGGGAATGGTTTTAAGCTAAAGGAGGGTAGGTTCAAACTAGACACAAGGAAGAAATTTTTTACAATGAGGGTGGTGAGACACTGGCCCAGGTTGCCCAAAGAGGTGGTAGATGCCCCATCCCTGGGAACATTCAAGGTCAGGTTGGACGGGGCTCTGAGCAACCTGATCTAGTTGAAGATGTCCTTGCCTATGGCAGGGGGGTTGCACTAGATGACCTTTAAAGGACCCTTCCAACACGAACCATTCTGTGATTCTATTGCCATCTTCCATTTTTTAGAGAGAGTTGTGTAGTTTGTATAAGTTTATGTTTTGTAAACAGAGTATATAGAATATAAAGGATCCTAAAAAGGAAAAGCAGGGAGTTCTCAGCATATATCTCTATCCCTTAACCCACATCACTGCAACTTTTATTCAAAGCATCATGTAATTTCTCTCTAATTTGGATTTCTTCTCTTATACCTGCCTTTTCCATGTAGCATGTAATATAAGCTATGATGTGGCTTTTGAAGTGCTAGAAAAATTAAAATTTTGACTGTCCACTTTATTTCTTTACAGTAAAATCAGTCATCATCTGTCCTTACGAGTTAAAAGAATAATGCTGAAATAGTTTTTCATATGATCAATATTTCTCATATTAACTGTCCTTTAAAATGGAAATCAAGAAGTAGTAAAAATGTACTTAAAAACTAAAAGATTCAGACAAATGCAACATAATTGCTGAAACAATTATTCTAATATATAGTTGTGTTTTCTGACCACAAAACAACACAATTCATTAGGCGGTTTGACCTCACCAACTCCCCTACTTCCAGTTATCATGAGTACTATACTTCCAGTTTTTATGCAATTACATTTTTTTTAATTCCACTTACATTGCACTCTGGGTTTCTTGTTCCATCATAATGATACTGCAGCCTAAATATTAAAATCAAAAACAACAACAAAAATACCCCTATTTTTCTTACCAAGTTAAACATTCATCATAAAGACATACCTGTTCAAGTATTTATTCAAAGCTGATAAGCTGCATAAATTTTTGAAGAGCCATTTTCTGCACCAGTTAACAGCAATGACACACTGTCAATGAAACAGTGATATTCCTTACACAAAAATATACACTAATCGTCAGAACAAAGAACTGATTTCTGTAGTTAAATATGCAAACAACAATCTACAGACCTGTATGCACCAACGCTGCTTTCAGAATTGAACTTTGCAGCACCGTGTATATTTGAAGCCACATTTCCATCCTGCTCCAAGCACCGAGGGTGCACATGCACCAAGCTCAGCCCCACGGCAGGCAGCAGCAGGCAGCGCACTGCGTTGGCAGTCTCTACCACTGGGCTGCAAGCTACTGCAACCCAAGTCACAAGGGTGTTTGTTGGGAGGAAGACATTAAAGCTGCTGAAAAAATATTGTTAGCTGAAGGTAGGCTAGGTCAGGTAATGATAGTGTCTCCTCATACAGCAGTTTCTCTTTGTTTCCCACTAATAGGGCTATGGATTAAAGCCAGTACAAATAACTAGCAGAGTTTTAAGAAGAAGTTGCAACTAAGTATGCATATACATGTCAGCTACAGATCACTGTGATGGGAGTCTTTAGATTGACCAAGCCAGCCTTAATCTTTAAAAAAACCCAACAGACAAACTTCATTAAATTCATTCATTAGCAACAAAGTTTTGCTAATGTTTAGTTCTTAATGATCATCCCTACAAATGCAAAAATGTCCATTTTTGACGCTCATATTCTAACTTAGTCATGTGTTAACAGTACAGTTAATGCTGTATAATTAGCACTGATGGCTATGGTCTTCGTTGTGTCTGAGTGTGGCCATGAAGTGGATCAGAGAAGTTGGAAGAGGAATGGGTTGTCTTTCTACTCCATCCCTCCTTGCTTATGCTTGATTTTCTATGCTCTTTGTTCCTCTGTCAGAAGGGGATCTTGCCTGCTGTGGATACTGTTTATCTCGGGATTGGTTGCATTAGTCATCATTCTCACACATCCAGCATGTGCGCTGCCACCCCGATGCTTATCTTGTTCCTTGTTCTTCATTTTACAACTTTTTGTCATTCTCATGCAACTGCACCTTTCTTCTGTTTGCCCCTTTGGAGTCAAATTGCTCACATACTTACACGTAAAACATTTATGCATTGTGTCTGGCTATGCCATCACAGTATTACAAAATACTTACATGCTCTTACACTATTTTAATAAGCTTATGTTTGTGTTGGAGGCAAGCTAACACTGCTTAATCCTTATTAGTGTACTTAGGAGTTTGTAACAGCAAAACTGGAGTGTCAGGGGTATTTTGGCTGGTGATTCCACGGCACTAAGGGAGGCATGCCTAATATTGCCCTGGCAGTGATGGCAGGTAATGTAATCTACCATGAATATGACAAATAAGATGCCAGGTGTATACACAAAGGAGTTTTTAGGTGTCACAGACTTCTGCTTTAACTACAGAAGGTGCTGGAGAACCAACAACAGAAGACTTGGAACTGAGATGTTCCTGTATGTCCGAATTGTGGGCAAGTTATGCACCTGCTTTGCTGGGCGTTCAGTAAAAAGATGATTTTGGGTCATTAGAAGAAATTGAGTAGAACTTCTCACCCATTGTGCATAGGAAGTGTTGAAGGTGGCTCCTGTTCCTTTATAAAAATACTTTACAGAAAGCCCTACATGAGTATTCAAAGTATGGCTTACCTCTGTTTAAGTCTCTTACACTAATGTTTCCTACACGTGAGGGGAAAGGAAGATTCAGACCTTGTTCACAAAAGAAGACACAGGAGTGCGTGTTCTTTCCCCATCTTCATGTGCAGGAGGAATGTAAAAACCGAGCATCCTGTATCCGTGTAGTAATCAGTGAACTGGAAACTGCCACCTCGACCCTTGAGGAAGGGCATCTTATTTGTCATATTCATGGTAGATTACATTACCTGCCATCACTGCCGGGGCAATATTAGGCATGCCTCCTCCAGTGCCGTGGAATCACCAGGCAAAATACCCCTGACACTCCCGTTTTGCTGTTACGGCTATCACTAATGAAAGGAGCATACTTACCTTATTAAGAATAACAGGCTTCCAAAGCAGATTCACCTTCTGTTTCATCTGTGTTTGCTTATGGCACAACAAGGAAGGGAAGGGAAGAAAATGAAGGAAAGGCTGCTTCAGCATAACACATTTTGGGTATGTTGATACGGTACTCTAAGTCTTAAAAGATAATAACACTTCATAGAATTTAATTAACAAGAGGGAAAAAAAAGAATTTTGCATTTCTTTACTTTATCAAAAGACTTTTAATTGGTGGAAAGTCACAGGGGTCCAGAAAAATAATGGAATAGCTCTGCTAACAACTTTCTCTTTCTCTGGCACTTCCAGTGTTGAAAAGCAATAGCTGTGTGAGTCATCAAAAGCTTATAGAATCAGTTTCTTTGCTGTGGTTATGAGATATCAGATATTGGATGGTGCCTGAAAATTGGAAAGAAGAAATTTTATATGTTGTTAAAATTGGATGAAATAAACCTATTGGGTAGCGTTTGCAGAACAATTGTTCTGTTTGAAAAAAAACAATATAACAAAACTAATATTTTCAGAGTGTCAGCTCAAATATTTTGGCATTTTAAAATCTTCAGTAATGTTGCTAAAGACAAAAATACTCTAATTCTATTGTGATTTGTGGTGGAGTGTCCTTGATATAACTTTATTTAACTGAGCTACACTCGATGATAGGCAAACTTCTTGGTTAAAATGTGGAAGACAACTCACAAGGGAGGGTTTTTTAATTTGTTTTCATTACTGATTGTATCCAACCGTATTTGAACAGTTATTAGAACAAAGTTTATAAAGTCCTCATAACTTGGCTTCGAACCAGAGTCTGTTCTTTGATTCCTGTATTCAGTGTACCCATATCCTGTACAGTGGGTTGAGAGACTAAGGTTTTCAAAAAATCATTTTATCAGAGTAAAAATACAGAGATTTTACAGTTACAGAGTACCAGTGTTGTGGTGTTCTATAGCACTGCAAAAGGAGCAAGAGGACTTCTTTCCTATTGAAAAAATCTTTCCTCTAGGGCAGATCCTCAGATTCTTTTCCAGGCAGTGGTGTCCTTTTTTTTGCATAAGCGTTCAACTCAAACTAACATTGTGTTGCAAGAATCTGTCTTGTCTTTGTGAAAAGAGGGAGATTTGGTACAAATGTTTAAGGGTGGATAAAATCAGGAACAGACTTCAAACTATCTTAGGCTCAGATGAAGGGAAAAACATTTAAAAGGTGAAAGATAAAACACAGAGCAAGTGAGAAGCTCAGAAAGTCTGACCAAAGGATGGGAGGGCTGCTACTGGAGCTCACTCCAGCAGAGTTGTTGAACAGGCCAGTCCATGTATCCCATTTCATTAATCTCTAGGTTTCTTCTAAAGGAAACACCAAGGACGAGCAGCTCAGGAGAAGCTGCCTAAGGAAAAGGAAGCTGCTACAAGAATGCAGGCTCTTGGAGGTCACAGTGTCTCATCCCATCCATCAAAGCCCCAGTTTAGGTTTTTGAATAGGTGCCATCCAAGACATACAGGGGCAGCAGGACTAAGAAGAGGCTTCTAGTGGGAAGGTAGATCTGACACCCGACATGGTTTTCTAGCACTATTTGCTCTAGGCAATACATGTGTCCCATGGCATTTGTCTCAGATTAGGCTCAGGTGCTTGAGAAGGCGTAAGTAGAAGCCCTTGAGAAGGGCTCAGTAGAATCTATCCAGGGAATAGGTAGGGCTGCCACTACTGATCCTCCTTGGAAGTGATGTCTCCAAAGACACTGGGCTCAACAAAGGCTTAGGTCACTGACAGGGAGGGATGTAAAATGCTCAGTGAGCATGTATTCGCTCAGAAGAGGCTTGAAGAGTTAAGGGAGAACCACTTGAGCTCACCCTCAAGCTGTGTTTTGCCTGGACAATCAGGGTGTCCAGGGCCATTAGCGTCTCTGTAGGGTCACGTTTCTGAGGAGAGGTCTGAGACGTTCAGAAATGGAGGGCTGAGAAGAAGTTGCCTATGGCAAGAGAGGGCTGTTTCTAGAGCTCCCTTGCCATCAATGTTTCCAACTGAGCAATTGGAGTGTCTCATGTCTTCAGGCCCTTTATATGAGTTAGAGATGGAATTCATGCAGGAAGTGGGAAAGTCAGAACAGCAAATGGTGAATTGTAGAGAAAAGCTGAGGGCTGGTACTAGTTTGCATCCTCATGCAGTGCTTTATCTGAGGATCTGGGTGTCCCGTGGCATTAACCTCTGCCTACGGCTAGGATTCTCAAAAGGACACATGCACTGAAAGACAATCTTAGAAGAGATTCCCAAAGTAGAGAGAGATAATATTAATATTAATACTATTGTTACACTGAAATAATGTGTAGGTTAATAATATAGCTCTACCTTAACAAATCTACATCTGGATAACAGCTGGAGGACCTGCCAAAAGCTCAGCTAATGTTAAGGTTTAGGGTAGGGGCTAAGAACAATAAAAAAGGAATCTGGAAAGGGTCTGTCAAAGGGAGTTGTAGTCTACAGGAGGAAGTTCTTCCACGAAGATTTGTTTAATTTGGGCAACAGTTGGAGTTCTTGGCTAAGCCTTAGATGCGAATTAGGGTTAGGGTTACTGTTGAAGGAGAGAGAAAGCCTAGAGCTTCATTTGGAATGTATCTGCAAAAGGACTGCCAAATACGGGTACCCACTGTAGAAAGAGTTGTTTCCTGAGGAACTTTTTATTTGGGAAATGCCTGGGGGTTTACAGCAAAGGATTGAGGTTAGGGTCACAGTTATGGAGAGAGCAAGAGAAAGCCCAGAGCTCCAGTTAGACTTAGTCCAGATGCATACTCACAGAGATTGCATAGGCTGCAGGAAGACTCATCCCTGCAGAATTTCTTTCTCCAGTCAATGACTCGGGGTTCCTGGCAATGGCTAATCTGAGCAGTAAAGTTAGGATTGAGAACAGGAAAAAAATCTCAATCTCCAGTCAGAGATGGTCTTCAAAGGGGTTGCCAAAGGAAGGTTAGGCTGTGAATTCTCCCGAGAACTTTTTTATCTAAGCAATGGCTGAGGGATCTTGTCTATAGTGTGGCCAAGGGTAAGGGTTAGTTTTAGAGCTTAGGTAAGGGTTAGTTTTGAGAGCAAGAAAAATCTAGAGCTCAAGTCACACCAGGACTGTTACAGGGCTACCAGAGGCAGATGTAAGCTACAATAACAAAAACCTCCCCTGAGAAATCTTTCATCTAGGCTATGGCTGGGTTCTCTGCTAAAGGCTTAGGCAAGCATTGGTGTGAGGGTTAGGGATAGGTTTATGGATCAGCTTGAGGGGAAAAAAAACCCTTGATCTTCAGTTGAAGCAGGACTGGAAGAGGATGACAAGGGTACTTGCAAACTGCAAAAAGAATATTCCCCTGAGAAGTCATTCATCTGGGCAATGACTGGGTCCCTTGTCTAAAGGTCAGCTGAGCGTTCAGGCAGGATTGAGAGAAAGGACAAACCTTGAACTTTGGTAGCAGTGTCTCTGCTGGAGTGAAGCTGGCAAGATTCCTTCCATTTCTTCTTCCAACATAGGTAATGATAACAAAACTCTGTATGCCAAGGTAATTCTTATCAAACAAATAGATTCCATTCTTTGATTCAATTTACTAGTCCAAGATGAGCTAAGGCAGTAAGACTCTCTTCTGAAATAAGCGGTGTGTCCCTTTGCCATATTTAATGATATAACCTATATAAAATCTGAGGCACAAGGAAGAATCGATGCTCCTGACAGTTCGACTAAGTACGTTTTTCACCAATGATCCAATGCATACTATGGGATAGAAGAATAATGTAGTTGTTAGAGAGACAGTAACAGTTCTGCACTCCTAATGTATTCCTCCAGAAGTGCATCTGCTACACATCATGGGCACTTTCAATATTTGGAAGTAATAAATTCAATTAATCTTTTTTAAAGAATGTACGGAAAGCTTAAGCAGGACTTCAAGATATGAAATATATGTAGTACACACAAAAATTAGGCATCTAAGTGCCTCTCACCATCTGTCCTGAAGCTTGCCTCTATCTTTTCTACCCAGTGGGTACAGCTACCTGTGCTACCCTGACTATGAAGTGGGGGAAAACTTATTCCCTCTGCAAAGAAAGAAGCTTGACAGTGACTGCAGTTTTGATGGTTGAATTAGTCATAGTCTGTCTATATTTTGCAACAGTTTCTTTCTTAACAAGAACAATTTTTCTCTTTCCAATAAATGATACATTTGAGATATTCCTCTGCTAAGAACTACATCTTCTACATTTGTGATAAAATATCCCAATTATTTGGTAACTGAAGGTAATTTGCTTTGTAATTTATTTACTTTCCCTTGTAATATATAGTGTACACTAGACCCTACAATGAATCAGACCCATAAATATAACTTATTACACAAATATTTACCTAATAAGAATGAGTCTTACTCTTATTGTGGGAGGTAGAAATACAGAGACATTACTTGACTTGCTTCAGGACATGCAACTAGTAAAAGGCTGTGGTGGGAAACTAATTGATAAATCCTGTCAGGCTCATTCATTAGGCTACATTGCTATTTTCTATAAAGGTGATTATCTATTTTTTTGGTTTTTTTCCCCCAAAGAAAGACCAATTGTGAAAGACTGAATTGTAGAACTTTTGTCTCAAAGACTGCTTATCTGGGCGAGGGCTCCTTTGGCTGCTGAATATGATGAGAATGGCTGCCAGGCCGCAGAGATCTCCGGCTGCAAGGTGTGAAAGATCTCTGCCTGGCACGTGCTTGGGCGGTCAAGACTCAGGAATGCGGAGACGTGGTGTTGCCATGGAAACTGCAGCCCTCGAATGAGAATAAAAGGGACTGCCAAGAGGACCCCAGTGCGATCGCTGCCCCCGCTGAAACACTGCGGAGCCCGGAGCGACCGCTCACCACCGGAACGCCGAGTGACCTGGACCCCCGAGACGCCGCGGATCCGTGGTGGTGACTATTCTTGCAAGTCTATCCTGTATTCTTGCTTGAATTCTGTCTTTTTACTCTATTCTATCCTATCGCCACTAATTTTCTACTTTTGATATTAAAAGTTGCTGTTTTGGGTATACGGCACTTGACCGAGTTTGTGTCTTAATCTCGCTCTTGGGATCATATCAAAACCTCCCCCGACATCGGATCGGGACATTCCCGATACCGGATCGGGACACCAATGAACCAAGAGTTCAGTGATGAACATAAAAAATATTAACAATTAAGCAACAATTAGAAATTCTGGATCATTTTTTATCCCTCTCTGTTTAATTCAGAAGTGAGCAAACTGTTGTTAGACAGTTTAGGAAAAAACACCTTTTGATCAAGCAATCCTAAATCAAGAGTCCTTGCAGTATCAGTAGATATCCAAACAGTCCTTGCAAAGCTTTAAATATCTTTTCCCCTGAACCTGAGACATGAGAGCTATCCAAATTTCAACTCATTTTTTAGAGGTTATTTTGTCAAGAGTCTGAGGCAACTTGCAGCAAATATTTCTTTTTCAATATTTTGGCATAAATATTTTGGATTGAAACTCTACCTTACATCTTTGTTATGAATGTCCATTGAAGGCAAAAGACTGTCAGAAGAAGCTGTTTATAAAAGTGCTGCAAATTGGGTTGAGTTATAGAACAGTTCCAACTTTTTCCACTATATCATCACTGGCATACTCAAAAATGAGCTTCTCAAGGGAAAATAGACTCCATGATATCAGGTCATGATGAATTACAGTAACAACTGGTGTTTCTTTGTTGCAGTAACTGTTCATTATTATTTTAATTAAAATGGAATTCAAATCAAAATTCATATTCTGATACCATTTTAAATCCAGCAAATAAAATTTTCTGTTTGTTACTGTTAAAAATGTTTGCATAAATTATTTAGTTCATAATAACAAAAACAAACAACAACAAAAAAAGTAAATTAGTATCACAAAGGGTATCCACATTTGTCATGGAAAATAAAAGCTTTTTCTCATCCCTTTATGATGTTTGATCTTCCAATCTTGTGTTACATTGTTACAACTTAGTGTACACCTTCACTGATTTAAATACTTGCAGTCAATTAAGAAGGAATTATTTGGAAAATCAAAACCTGTCCCCTAGCATTTTGCTCATGTGTTGCTCACTCACCTGTAAACAGAACTTCTGATATACTTCTTATAAGGTTAATAATGACTTATTAACCATTATACAAATACAGTGAAATTATGGGAGTCAATGTTTTTTGAACAGGCTCTCAAGGCCATTTTAGTTTTAATTTGCAGCTTGAAGAGTTATGATATTGTTATGATGTTTATTATGTCTTTGACATATGCAAACTAGAAAGCAATTACAAAACAGTGTCTAGAGCTGAGGATTTCCCTTCACTATGTGTAATTATTACAGAAGATTCTACTAATGCAACTAAGAACAACGCTACAGTTTGGTCTCTAATGTTTGCTGAATACCATATATGTGTGGGTTACGTAAATCAGTTAAACAACAACTGGTGCGTCTTTGGAGAACAATAATGAAAACCCACTTTAATTCTATTTTTGTCTTACAATTTCATTGACTTGGGAAGATTTCTTCCTTTCTTTTTTTAGCAACAGAAGGTAGCTCATCCCTTTATGCAGAAAACACTAGCTGGTCAATACTCAGGAAGACCTCAGATCTCTGATTAATACCTAAGAATCTGCAAATTTTGCCCATATTAAATTGGTCTGTAGTGTCCTGTAGACCCATATAAGTTTATATGAGCAAGCTTAACAATGTAGCTAAATCTCTTTCTGTCTGAAATGTGCCAGGTCTAGGTTGGGCTGCAGTGCTATTCCTATCTACAAGTCTGACTTCTGATCGAGGTCTTTCTTATTGTGGCTTATTTGACTCTAACAGAGTCAAAACCTGGAGATCGGAGAGCGCCAAAAGCTCTCATAGAAGAATTGCAATAAGCGCCTTGAAGCAGATTATGGGAGATATGCTGGCTAATAAAATGGCTTAATAGTCTATTAGTTTACCCTAAGCTCCATATTACTGCGGCTGATTATTTGTTTGTTACTGATTTTCAGGTGAGTTTACTATTTCAATAACTAAGAGCTTAGAACTTACTGTGCAAGGGTCCCTTGCAGGGGACTGTACTGCTAGTCTAAACACTGATTGAAGAACATTTTAAATAAGCTCTAAGATATATCTATGCTGTACAGCAATAACACTGCTCTGCATGTGCCCTAAGTCAACCAAACTGCTGTGATGACATCAGGTAGGGGAGTATAGTTTGGGAGATATGGTATAGGGAGAAAAGAATTTCAACAGCATTCAGCTAGTTCCTTACCTAGAGTTCCTAGCACCTCTTTTTTTTCCCATCTAATAAAGACAAAAGGAGTTTCTAAGGACTGATCCTGGAAATTCTGTCATCTATGCATCCTAACTTTATGGCAATGAGTTTAAAAAAAAAAAAAGAAAAGAAAATTTAGCATTTAAGCAGATGTTTTAAAGTGGTCTGTAAAACATCAGCCCTTTAAAATATGTTTCCATATTTGAGAGAACTGTGCTTTGCCTGATAATTTATCCAAGCAATTGCTATAATGTACTTTCATAACTTAGATTTATATTAATTAGTTTATTGCAATGGAAAGTTTTTGGTTTGCTTCTAAAACTTGTTCTTGAACATCCAAAAACTAAATGGAGGGGGAGATAAAAGACTTTTTGTCATACTTCTTGTTGCAGAATTGATCTGTTTCCTTCTGCTAAAAAATAAATCAAACAAAAAAGTCAAATAAAGCACAATGACACTTTTTGAAGCATTTTTTCTTCCCCTTTTAAAAAGCAAGTGCAGTACTGGGTTGATGCTGCTCAATGCTTTTCTAATGAAGCATCAGAAGCTGACCTCTCTCTTCCAGGTAGATAGAGCAGGTGATTGCCCAGGGCAGCAAAGTGTTTACGGAATTTTATTTGCATGAATGGCTGAGGGATCTTGCACATTTTCTAGTCTGCCTATGGAAATGCCTACTTCTGACCATAGTAAAATACATTTCCTTTCTAATTTAACAACGTCTTGCAGCAGAACTATCATTTGAAAATTTGTAGTAAGTTTGGTCCTAAGCTTGGATAATATGTAGTCTTAAGAACAACTATTATTCAGCATAATATTAGATATGTATGTCAGAGGTTCAAACAACAATGTTTGATAAAGTTATGCTGCACAAAATGAAATTAACTGCTGCTACAAACAGGCTGACCAATTGTTAAAGCAATACAGTTGTGTGGCAGAAGAGTTAGACCCATCTAGTAGATGCCATACGGAAACAAGATTTCTTCTTTTCATATAACAGTAGCTATATGTCAATACTTCAGTAAGTTAGCTCACTTTCAAAAAAATCTTTTTTAATAGAATGTGCCTTTTAGAATACACATTTAAAAAGAAGGTATATAAATATGGAAGAAATAATATCTTTCTGTTTAAAATATTAATTTATCCCATGTAGTGAATATCCACATACTTATGTGGGTATATAAATAAAAATACATAGATCTATAGATCACGTGTGCATCTAGATACCAATACAGTGAGGTCCTAGAAGATGTGTTTTTCTACATTTCCTTCATGTTACATCAAAATTATTCACCTGCAAAATTACTTCTAGAGTGAAGATGTTGATGCACCATGAAATTAATTTTCTATTCTGTAGAAGGCTGTTTATATTTTTTTTTTCTTTATAATGTGCTAATCATATCCCAGATCTGTTACATCACAAAGAATCTCAGGGCCCATTAAAGAAGATAACTCAGCAGCAGCCAGAAATAATCAATAGAATATTTTAGTGTTCCTTTTTTTGTTTGCCAGACAGTATTATTATGGAAATGATGGTAAAGCTGATAGTTTCAGAAAACATCAGCCAGGCTCAGTCGATATATGTTATAATCATAGTAATTTGTCACATCGAAAAAAAAGCTTGTGAGGTTGCCGAGTCCAGCAGTTAACCGATAGGCACAAGACCACTGGGGCTCCCTGTCCCAGTTCAGCTGAGTGCACACTCCCAGTATGCTCACACATACATCCACAGCATATATGTATACATGACCAGACACACAGAACCATTCAGGCAGAAAACGGTGTTTTTACCAGCATTGACCAAAACACACAGCACTCAGAGGATCATGAACAGCACAGATGGCTAAATCCAGTTCTAATTCTTGAGCTGATCAGAATTTTAATCTGCTGGTGAAAATATTATGTATGTGTGTATGTGTGGTTTTATGTGTGTATGCTCACTAGAGGTCCCTCCAACAGCTTGTCCAAGATCCCGTTCTCGCTGGATCTAGAGCCTCTGATGTTCATGGTCCCGCTCCAGCTGCTGGCTCGCAGACTTCTGCTTGTCGGCTAGTTCAGCTTGAGGTTTGCCAACAGAAACCCATACCCACCCACCCATACTCACAGAGTGCACCCACACAGATAGCAGAGGTGAGGAGATAGGATAGACTGCAGTGACCAAGGTGCAGGGCTTAGTAGGACAAGCTATTGACTTACAACCTGCTGACATTCAGCTGGTCCCTTTTAACCCCTTATCCCTCTATTTTCCCACCCTTGTTCCTGCCAAACCACCGTGATCCTTCCCTTTCCCCACCTTTGCTCTTTCTTCTGAATGTCCCATAGTAAGTCCCACATTCCTCTGATCCTTATGCGTGAGTTTAATGCACTCCCCAAATGCTCTTCCCTTGCATCTCATGAGTCCCATACCCTGTAGGTATCTCCCCTCTCACACCCTGAGTTTATCTCCCCTCCCATCTGGGAGGATTTCTTTTCCTTGGTTGGGCTAATCCAGCCTTGCCCTGGAAGCGGATCAGTCAGGGAGCACTGGTTTTTACTGGTGAGGTTCCCAGCATTCCTTGCCTAGTCCCTGTTCCTCTGATCCTTATGCCTTTTGTGTGTGTAGATATCAGTCTTCAATATTAATCCTGAAATTGTGGCCCTTCACCTAGGCAACACTGATCTTTGTGTTTCATCTTGAGAGCCTTTCGAAGCAATTTCTGCCATCTTCAGTTAGCGAAGAGCAGTTGTTACCTTCAAATAGCGTGTAAAATAGCCTGACATGTCTCTTAGTCGTGGACAGAATTACAGTCCAGGTCAGAAGAGGTTTTGAAGAGAATTCCAGCAGTCCAAATGGGAGAATAAAATGATGTTTTGTCACTGAGCTAACATTGAAGATGAAACACTCGGAATGAAGTTAAATTGGCATTATATATCGTGAGACTAATCCCTGTCATCTATAAAGAAATATAGAATCTTTTAAATCAATAGAAATTAAGGGAGAATAATGGTGTGTCTAAAACGTGAAAAAAATATAGTATTTTCTTTCAAAACCTACAATGATGAAAAAATACAACAATTCACAAAAATAACTTGAAAAAATTAATGTATGGCATACAATGATTTTCTTTATTTAATAGTCAGGTTTCTAACCCACTAATTTAATTTCTGTGAATAATAGAAATAGTTAACTTAGACAAGAGCATTTATAATACTCCAAAGAACTATTTTTGTCTCAAGTTAGAACTCCATTAACTTTCCATGATAAATTAGCACAGAAGATTATTTTTTAAATGGATCTCTAATTAGACTTCATTAATGGCAATGTTATCTCTTGCAAATTCCTTTCCTTCATTAAGGAGATGTTTCCTACTTTTCATATGAAATATTCAAATTAATTATTTTAAAATGAATACAACCTTAAAGTAATATAGCCTAAAGATGGATGGTATTTTCAAAGACAGAATAAGAATTGGGATTGCACTTTCATTAACAAATGACCTGACTGATTGTTTTGTCTTTAGCAATAGCCTCTTTCTCTCGTTCAGTATCAAGTAAATAGTACTTAATTCACTAAGATAAATTTCTATGTCTGCCTCGATTCTGCAGGGTCTAATAAGGACAAAGGCTATGGTGTAGCCTTTATGGTAAAGGTTTGGCAAGGTCTTTCTCTTTGAAACCTCTAGTAACCCATTGCAAGACCTTTACATTTTTGTCTTATTTGGACAAAGGATTCAAAATTTAGCAGTAATTCTGGGAATGCACAGAAAGTCAGACATATGTGCCCAGACAGCCACAGATTCTTTGAGTCTCGTTTCCTTTATGAAAACAAGCTAAAAATCAAATTAACTTAATTTGTAACAAATTTTGTAACAAACTCTGTGGCAATGCTACAACAAGATTCCACCTTTGTTGCCAGATGGATGTTTTTTCCTTCTGTTTTGTGAAACATAGCAAAAACCTGTGTAGGTCTACAATAACTCCCCCGTTTTGCTCATTAAGTGATGACACTGAAGATCAATGAGCAATTGCATGTTCTTGAAGAAATCAAAGAGCTGCAACAAAATTCTTTAGTTTTTTGAATAGAAGAGATGGGGCAGGCGGGTGGGGGAGGAGAAGAAAAAGAAGTATAAAAGTTCTTTGTTTCCTGGTAATAATTCCCATGGAGATTTGAGTAAAACAGAATATATTCTTCCCTTAAAAAGGCATATTTCTTCAATTTCCTTTTCAGTGTGCAAAATGTAACAAGTTTTTGTGGAATCTGTCAAAATAAGCTGTGCAAAATGCTATTATTATGCAAAGGAATAAAGGTAGAGGAAAAAAAGGATTCAGTGCTAGAGCACATGAATGCAAAACTTTTGAATATTCTATATATTGCTAACCCTCTGGATATTCTTGTTTGTACAGAAGTACGTTCCTTGTCTTCTGACATAAAAAGAGTGCCATTCAACTGTGAATTTTGGCAGAGATTATTTTTCTAAAGAAGATGTTATAGATGAAGGATTAAAAATCTCTTTTTATTTTAGCTTCAGCCATTCTCAGGATTTTCATGTTATTGTTTTTGTTTTGTTCTGTTGAATTTGTTTTCTGACTAATTATTTATTTTGATAAGCTAAAGTAAATTCCATTTTCCATTTGTGTTTCTATGGCCTGTTTTTTATGTTGTTTTATCCAATACTGAACCTAAATATGCTGGTCCTCAGTAGCAGCACTTTAGGAAAAAAAAAAATTAATGTTGCAACAGGATAAATAAAATACAGGAATAACTAGAATTCCAACCATATTTAGGAAGGACAAGCTCATTCGTCTGTCAAAAGCATACTTCTTTCTCCCAATGAACTGATTTTGGAGAATCTGAATTATTTTGTTCTCTGTAGCCCCAATTCATGTAGACTCTTGGAGAAATGGTGATGGAACTATGACAGCAAAGATCAATAGAAGGAAGACTGAAAATACCTGGAAAAAGATTAGTTTTTAAGCAGACCACCACCTAGAGAACAGTTGTCCTTCAGTGCTCCCCAGGCCTCAGAAATTCTTTTCAGAATATCCCGTTCATCCTATTTCACCCATCACCAGTTTATAATTCTTTTTTCGTGTGGATTGGGTTTATCAAAGAATTGGTCCAATTTATTTGTAGGTAATGCTGGTGCCTCTCAATTTGGGAAGAGTAGCCTTTTTTCAATGAAATGTTTAGTTATGGCCATTATTTACCTCAAAGGGTTAGTATTTATAGAACCTTCACAGATTATAATATTGTGAACCATTCCAACTTTTTGAGCTAGAATTACAGTATAAATGGCATTCAGACGTATTAAGTGCTATAGTTTCTTGTGTGAGACAACATTTATTAATTGGTAAAAATCTAGAAGTTGTCTATTATAGCGCTAGGCACAGTCCTCATTTGCTACAATTGTACAGAATAAGGGAGAGATTTTATTGATATCAGAACTATCATCTAGTAATAACACCATCCATTAGTTTTTGTAATGAAAACTTATTAAGCTTCTCTCTCTGTTTAGTTACTCAGGGGTTTGTACACATGGCATTTAATTTTCAAATGCAGGATTTATTCAGATGACTTTTAAAAAATTAGTTTGCTATGGTTAGTTTACAAAATGAAAGAAGTAACAATCTGAGAGGAGGACATGGAAGAAAAATGCTCTCCTGAAAGTAAACATCAAGCTACTGGCATCAGAGAGAGGTTTAGACACCAGCTTTCTTAAACAGATTTTAAAGATGAGCCAAAAACCAGCATTTCACATTTTTGGCTGAACAAAGGGAACAAACTGTACACATCAGCACAAAATTAAGTCTTAAACCAAAGGATAGATAATTTCTTATGTTGGCTCAGACACCTGTTTCAAATCAGAAAAGGAATTGAATTCTGTTCTCCTGCTGTCTGACTAAGAACTCCTGATTTTATTAGTTGCTATAAGGTGGTCATAAAAATCACCACAGTGGATCAAAATCAAAGTTACATCTCCTCCTGGATCTTGTCTTCCACAGTGACCAAAACTGATGCCTGAGGAAACTGCAAGATAAGCGTGAGTGCCGAGTGATGTTCTACTGATGGCCCCTCACATTCCTGAGCCAAAAGAGGACCATGTAAAGTTGTGTGGAAGAAGAGTGCCTGCTCCGTAAGGGCGTCAGGTCAAGGACTGTTTTCAGTGCAAAAAGGCATAATAAGAAAAGGAAGAAGTCATAAACAAGAACATGCCAGGGTCACAAACATGAGGCAAATGTTAAGGGAGGCAGAACAAAACTTGGTCAGTCACACTAATTGATGAGGGCGTGTGAGGGTGTGAGAATGTTCAGTCCAATGAGGTTATCTGATCACAGACATTGTCAATTGGGAAACTAGGGGAAAAAGGGGGAAATGGAAAAAAATTATACAGGGACATAGACCCAACAAAGCAAGCATGGAGGCAATGACAAAAATCAAACCTCAGCAGTCACACTGATGGGCTATTGAGAAACTAGAATCATAGAATCACAGAATCACTAAGGTTGGAAAAGACCTCTAAGGTCATCGAGTCCAACCGTCAGCCCACCCCCCCCATGGCCACTAAACCATGTCCCCAAGCGCCTCGTCTACACGTCTTTTAAATCCCTCCAGGGATGGGGACTCCACCACTGCCCTGGGCAGCTTGTGCCAAGGCTTGACCACTCTTTCAGGAAAGAATTTGTTCCTAATGTCCAATCTAAAACTACAGGTGTATCGTGTCGGTGTCCTGTCTGCGTGTCTGTGTGTCTGTGTGCGGTGGGTCTAGGCAGCTGTGTGTCCCTCAGCCTGTCACCACACCATTCCAGTGTGGTTTTGAATATGCTGAAAAACACAGGTGCCAGCAGTTATCACCTTGCATTGTGAAAACTGACCTTCTACTTGATTCTAACTATTTTTAATGGATCTTATCTTCTTATCCATCTTCTTGATGCTTGACATTGTAAGAGTTTCAAAAATCTTTAATGAGAGACCTTGCTTGCAGAGAAACCTTGAAAGTCCAGGTAGACTGTATCAGTTCAGTCTCCTTCATCCAGACCTTTTTGGTTTATTCACTAAAATCAGCCAACCATTTCAGTTCCACAAACTCATAGTAATCCCACCTTTTCTATGACAAGTCAGAAAACTATGAAAAGGTTTGACTGTCGTTACAAGAAAATGATCACAGGACCATAAAAAAAATCTTGTCTTTCTGTTTATTCTGTGTGAAACTCTGACTGTATCCAGAGCTGTCTATTTCTGATAAAATTTTATTGACAGAGTTTGGTTATTTCCTTTCCCTCCATCTCCTCCAAATTAAAAGTGATGTTACTTCAAAAAACATTATAATTCCACCTAATAAGACCTCCTTATCTCTTCATAGGTCTCTTCTCTAAGGTGTTCAAGATAAGAATTTCTTATCAGGTGGTTGTGCTTCTCTAAGCTACTTTTGAATGCTGGGAGGTAACGAGTTATTTAAAACCTAGATTAGTCTCAGATTTTTTTTTTCCTTTCTCTATTGGACAGCTATCAGGTGGTATCTGACATGCCAACAGTGTACCATAAAAGATCAGTACACTCCATTGCAGGGGCATCCCTCCCCTACAGGATTTCTCAAAGAAAATAGTATATGAACGTATCTGTGAAAACATGTGTAGTGATATACAGCTGAGTGATCAAAGACGCAAATACAGAAAAAGAAGAAAAAATACAGAATGGTATTCCAAAATTGTGCTTGTTTTGTGCACTTTCAGACTCATAAAGGACTTCTTGCATATTTTACAGGAATAAAATTTTGTTGTACAATGAAACAAATATTACATGTGAAAGATGACAGATATTTTGTCACTGAAATATATTTTTTTTTTTCAGTCAACACTGGAAAACAGTTAAGTACCATCTCAAAGCACTTCTGTTTCTTAAAAAAGCCACTTACGTTGTTCACAAAAAATGCTGGGATTGTAATTTTCTCTTTTTAATAAACTATTTTTTAGCACATTTATATTTTGGCACATTTTAGCTAAATGACCCAGAAGTTCTTAAATGACTCCTGCTTAGAAGACCTGTCTCTAGTGAACTCTTTTAAGATAAAAATGCTTAATGTCATTGAAGCTATATAAAAAAACCAAACAAACAAACCACATTTGTCATTCTACAGAATATTAGATTGATTTTTTATTTCATAAATTTATTTTTTGGTAGAGACATAAGGTCTACTAGAAAAATCATGGAATGTAGAGCAAACCCCACTTTTTTTCTTACATAGAATAATGCAAGAAAAATGCAGATGTATATTATTTTGTTTAGGACATTATAACATTAGAGAAAATTAATGTTTCTGGAAGCTTAAGGTGGAGTTTTGACACTTTCTACTCTAGGCTATTTCATTTGACTTTGAGTATCATTCATAATGAACTGTTAATATATTACATCCATTGTCAAAATTCATAGAGTAAAAATTGGGAAATAACTTAAGTTTTAACACACTGTTGGCAAAATGGGGATGGAAAGACCATAAAAACTGAATTTCTATCTCATTGTAGAGATAGTCTTCAACAAAAGGATGCTAACTGTCAAGATTCAAAACGGCTGAGGTCTAAACTGTCACTTCAAAAGGTGTCCCAGAAGACAAGGACTTAAATCTCAAGTGAATCTGACATCTGTAAGAACATAAAAATATGAACACAGCATATGCAGCAAACCCTTGCAGTGAATCATGTTGCTGCACTGTGATACGGTTCCCATTAAAGAGCTGTCCTTCACAAACAGCCCTCCGCCATCCCAGTGAACTGAACCGAGCATCCTGAGAAAAATCTGGCGAGATTTTCTGCTGTGGAGCGTGGGGTTGATTCATACAACACTCATTCCTCAGCTGCTACTAAAGACACAAAGCATGCGTTAGTTAAAGCCTTACGCATTAAAGGCACAGAGGCATTCCTGCAGAACATCTTAATAAGGAAGGTGTTTCCTGGCAACACCTGCCTTTTCAGTAGGCTGGTGATGGCTTATTAAAAAAAAGATGAAACATGTGAGAAATAGAGTGAATTAATTTCCCAGAAAGGAGCAGAAGTGTTGTCACTCTAAGCCAGGAAAGCACAACTCCAGTCAAGCTATCGTTAATGATGTTCTGCTCATCCCCTTTGCCTTTCTCATAGTCAGGTCACAGCCACTGTCTGCGCGTGAGCAACCACAAGGACCTTTCCCTCCCTCTCACGCAGGAGCCATCCAAGGTTGCGTAAATACACTGTTCTGCCCAGATCTTCCTCTTTGCATTGTCTTGAAAAGCTGCAGAGGCTTGCAAAGATATAGGTTTGTTCCCTCCTGGTAACTTCTAAATCATCTTTGTCTTCCCAGTATACATTTTCCCTCACTGCTGCTGCAAGGGCAGGATGGTGGTCCATGATGAGAGTGCAAGAGAAAATCAACATAAATTGAAAACCCTTTTTCTCTGTGGGGACAATCAAGCACAGTAGCACGTTGCACGGGGGGGTCAGGCCAACTCCACCCTGGGAGTTTTTCAAGACCTGAGCAACTTAGTCTGACCCGCGAGCTGATCTGCTCCGGACAGGAGGTTGGACTACAGAGCTCCTGAGGTCTCTTTCAATCTGAATTATCCTATGATCCTATGATTTGATAATTACGTTTTTTCAAAATTATTTTTATATTTATCACATTGCAATATAGGAGTGCTTTGTTGTTTTTTGTTTGGTTTTTTTTTTAATGTAATCACTGTATTGTATGCCAAAGACATTAAGAATATAAGGATTTCTGATTATAGATGCTTCTTAAAAGCGCTGTGTAGGTTCTGTAAAATTGCAAGAGTTTGTACAAAGTTTCTCCACATTCAAATCTACTAATATAATTTTAAATTGAAAATCCAGTTGACAGCCATTTTTGGAGAGAAGAATTTCATGGATTAGCTCTTCCCTGTTTACAATTCAGCCAGATGTTAGATAAAAACATTCAGTAAACCCCTTGCTGTCTTTCCCTCAATATATTTCCATTAAATTTTCAGACTGAAGAATTTTGTCTGTTCCCTGACACTGTCCATACTGCTGAAAAGTGGAGAGATCCACCCAATTCTATGTTCTGACCAATAAAGCTCTGTGTAAATCTTATCGTTATCAGGAGGAAGGCCAAAAGGTTTGATTCACTAAACCATGTAACCTGAAGCAATCTTATTCATTCTGGAAGAGAGAACTTTGAAAGTCTGGACTGTGGACTGGCCTTCGTACATTTAACCCTGATATTCATAACCCTGCAGCTCACTGCAGTATTAGCGTAATGCTCTTAGCACAGATGAGATTCTGCCACCTTTATCAACATAATCAATGCAACTGTGCCTGGGGGATATCACAGTTCCAAATAAGCTGGCAGGATCCAGCCCCAGGAAAATTAAATGTTAGACAATGAATTCATTAAGACATTAGAAAAACAGAGGGTGTTTGACAATATGCCTTGAGTGAGCAATCTTTTCCTGAGCAGCTTCAAAGTAACTGTAAAAGTAATAGCTATCAGATATTCTCCACCCCCTCAGGAGCACAGAGAGTTTCCCCAATAAAGACAGTACAGTCTCCAACTATATTATCCAGCTACTTGCTGAAGCAGCATTTGTCCAAACAGATCCGTAACTCACAGCCATTCCCTTCTCTCCTCCATCTTTAGGCTATACATTCCCTGCCACAAATCAGACCCTGCGTAGATTTTCCTGCCGCTGAGACACGCTGTTTTCCCAGCAATCGGGAAGGTGATGCTACACGGCGAGGCTCTGTGTCAGCCGTGATACTCGGGTACCGTTGCTCTGGAAGAAGTCAATAACGTAGACTAGAAAAAATGCTGTTCAGTCAGCACGGCTGCTTGTGACTCCGCGTGAGGTATTTCCATGAGCAAACATAAACTGACATGCAGTTGCATTCATATGGGAAGCACTTTGCTGATTTATGTAGTGCTGCTACAGGTGAAGTGCTCATCCCGTGGATGCGCTAGTAGGAGCAACACCACTGTGGGACTTGGAAAGCTTCTAGAAAGCAGGCATGGTTGCTTTACCTTGGGAGGTCCGTGCAAGCACCACCAGTTCTTTTTTGTTCAAGTCTGATGCACTTTCTATTGTCAGAAATCTAGCCTTTGCAGGCAACACTCCCATTGACTTCAGGATTAGTCCAAATGGAACAGTTTAAAATTATTTCTCCGCAATAGAAACCTTTACTATTTGGCTGAACTCATTGAACAAAGGGAGCAGATATTGCCTTCTATAGGTATTATCTCTGTCAGATTAACTTCCATGGGGCAGGCTAATTATGGAAGCTTAAAGCCTTATTGCTATTGACTTTTCCTTTTGTGTCGGACTTGTTTTTATCTTCTTATATTTGAGATACTTCAGAATACCAAAAATCAGCAAACTTACAGAAATGTGGAGAAAATAAAATAAGCGTTTTCTCTTTTTTTCATCGAGTGTGACATACAAGGATTAAAAAAAGACAGCAGAAGTTTTCTGTGAGAGAACACAAATGAATAGAGTTAGTGTTGACCCATGTGTATTGCAAACTACACACTGCATTTGTTTATAAACTGATGCTACATGGCTTGACTATGTTAAAAATAGTGTTTTCTTGTTTTGAGTGAGAGTGAACTGCATTCAATGAGTTAGCTCCAAATCCTGGGAGAGAAATGTATGTGTTGAAACTGATACCTGGAAAAGAAGCAACTTCTGAAAACATTGCAGGTTGCCTAAAATTTGAATAGTTCCAGATATTAATTATCAGAAAGGGAGAATACATTTTTTGTTCTCTTGTATTGATAATCTTCTATTAAAGGAGGAAGGAAGATCCATTTTTTATTATTTCTTCTCCAGGCATAAGAAAGAAGAAATGGAAGACAAGACTATAAATATTGCCATTATATAATACTGGGTTAGAGTTTTCAGAAATAATAAGGCATAAAAGTGTTAGCACACACTATAAAATATCTAAGGGAGTTCTTCTTTTATGCCTAGTTTTATTATTATAATAAACAGAAACAATTTCAAAGAATAATTTTATGTAGATAAACCAATCATATTAATTACTCTTTTATTCATAATTTGAAGCCCTCACAAAATCTAATGTTAGCAAGTTTTATATCTCTAGTAAGTAATCATATACTTACTGTAACAAATATTTATTATGATAATATGAGCCTATTCTACGAGAGAGATGTGTTGTTATTTGATCAGCTGCTGGACTGAGATGTGGGGTACTACAAACCCCGTCTACTGTACAGTGTTCTGGTGATTTTGAGAAATTCCATATTTGCTGAATTTGAGGGGGGAAAAAAACCCAAACCAAACCAAACAAACCCTGGGAAACTAAAAAGACCTCAGAATTCACCTTTCTTTCTTCAATGGATAAAAGCAAAACAACGTTCCTACTGTATTCATGTTTCTGAAATGCAGTCTACTAATAAACATCAGATTAATGTGTATTCTGAATAGACTGTTTCATTTGCGAAACAAATCAAATTTTTTTTTCTCTAGAGACGAGAATTCATTCTGAAAGCAACAGGGAAGGGTCAAACAATTGTCTTTTCATCATTATCTTACTTCCTATTTAATTAATACACTATACAAATACTTCATTTATCTTCAGATCCATCTAGCATCACACATTAGATATTTAGAACATTGTTGGTAATTTATAGTAGTTTAAGGAATATTAATAGAAATCTTTCAGTAGCATTCACAGCAATAGAGGTGCTTTCTGCTTTCTTTTCTCCAGCTCCTCTGAGCTGTTCCAGTCCCAGCTTCTCTAAAAAAAAAAAAAAAAAACAAAAAACTGAAAACAAAACACTATGCAGAAAAATAAAGTGCAGTCATACAAAGAACAGGCAGAAAGTACTACATTCTGAAATCATAAGGAGCAGGATGGAAATTAGCAAGAAGTTTCTCCAGCATTTTCCTTAATTTATCTATTTTGTATAATTTGTTCTTCAAAACTTCGGATAGACAGGCTTTTCCTTGTTTCAGCAGTGTGACAAGCGTTATGGCATGAAAAATTGCCAGTTTGAAGAATAAATGGGGTCCCTATGTCATAATCTGAATACTTTGTGGGTTTTAAACAAATCCGTAATCTCAGATAGCTCAAAACAGGACTAATAATTCTTTTCAGATGTCTCTCCTGTTCTCGGTGCCACACAAGGGTCACCCTGTAACCTTACCACTGCACTTTTCATGCATTGTGAACGAGGCAGTAACTACACTTGCAATATTACATTAGTCTTTATTCTTCCCCTTCCCTCTTCAGTCCATGAATATAATCCAAGGGGCTTTGTTCCCTGTGGTGGTTTAAGTACATGAATTTTCTTGCAGCGGTGTTGTGCACTATACACTAATCTTAGAACAGGACCTGCACTTTTCCCCTGCCCATTGTTCAGCAATTAAACCAGAGAAAAGCTTTAATTATCAAGCTTCCACACGGGCCTAAGTGGATTCACAAGGGCACTAACGGCCTGTGCTCTGATCTCCCATTTCACCACAAAGAGGAGGATCTGGGCAGTGAACCCAAGGGTACAAAAACTGTGTTTTCCTTTGTATATACCTGAGAACTGATTTTAAGAAATCAGAGGCAAATTGCATGTCAGAAAAAGTGTCTTCAACTGTCCAATACTTTTTCAGATGAATCCTATCTATTACCTAGGATTAAAAAAAAATGCTAAGATGAGTACGCTGGTGATTGGCNCTTACTTCCTATTTAATTAATACACTATACAAATACTTCATTTATCTTCAGATCCATCTAGCATCACACATTAGATATTTAGAACATTGTTGGTAATTTATAGTAGTTTAAGGAATATTAATAGAAATCTTTCAGTAGCATTCACAGTAATAGAGGTGCTTTCTGCTTTCTTTTCTCCAGCTCCTCTGAGCTGTTCCAGTCCCAGCTTCTCTAAAAAAAAAAAAAAAAAACAAAAAACTGAAAACAAAACACTATGCAGAAAAATAAAGTGCAGTCATACAAAGAACAGGCAGAAAGTACTACATTCTGAAATCATAAGGAGCAGGATGGAAATTAGCAAGAAGTTTCTCTAGCATTTTCCTTAATTTATCTATTTTGTATAATTTGTTCTTCAAAACTTCGGATAGACAGACTTTTCCTTGTTTCAGCAGCGTGACTAGCGTTATGGCATGAAAAATTGCCAGTTTGAAGAATAAATGGGGTCCCTATGTCATAATCTGAATACTTTGTGGGTTTTAAACAAATCCGTAATCTCAGATAGCTCAAAACAGGACTAATAATTCTTTTCAGATGTCTCTCATGTTCTCGGTGCCACACAAGGGTCACCCTGTAACCTTACCACTGCACTTTTCATGCATTGTGAACGAGGCAGTAACTACACTTGCAATATTACATTAGTCTTTATTCTTCCCCTTCCCTCTTCAGTCCATGAATATAATCCAAGGGGCTTTGTTCCCTGTGGTGGTTTAAGTACATGAATTTTCTTGCAGCGGTGTTGTGCACTATACACTAATCTTAGAACAGGACCTGCACTTTTCCCCTGCCCATTGTTCAGCAATTAAACCAGAGAAAAGCTTTAATTATCAAGCTTCCACACGGGCCTAAGTGGATTCACAAGGGCACTAACGGCCTGTGCTCTGATCTCCCATTTCACCACAAAGAGGAGGATCTGGGCAGTGAACCCAAGGGTACAAAAACTGTGTTTTCCTTTGTATATACCTGAGAACTGATTTTAAGAAATCAGAGGCAAATTGCATGTCAGAAAAAGTGTCTTCAACTGTCCAATACTTTTTCAGATGAATCCTATCTATTACCTAGGATTAAAAAAAAATGCTAAGATGAGTACGCTGGTGATTGGCCTCGGCCCATCGATCCAGCCTGTCCAGGTCCCTCTGCAGAGCCTCCTGCCCTCAGCAGATCAACACTCCCGCCCAGCTTGGTGTCCGATGGGTTATTCTGGTTCCACCAGATTTTTTACCTGCTTTTTTCTACATCCCTTGTTTACTAGTTATATTTAATTTCCTGAACTCTGTTTGTGCAATTTTACCACAATTTCATTTGCATCTTTGTGGTTACATATCATATATGTATTTATGCTTCAGTGTGTTAAAAATACCTTGTTTATGCCATTACTGGTGTTACAATGCTACAAAATGCTTACACACTGTCACCAGTTACACTGTTTAGGCTGCTTCTGGTTTATACACAAGGCAAGCAAATATTAATTGTATCTTGCTTAGGCTGCTTCTGCTTTATGGGTGTAACAGGTCTCTCTTTTGGCTACATGCGGTTCCTCATATTTTCATAATGCACACAAACGCAAGGCAGTGCCCGACTTGCTTAACAAACACGAAAGACGTAATCAGCTTTTTTCTTTTCTAAAAGGTGGGAAGCAATATGTCCCCTACAGGGACACAATAGTGAGATTACAGGCATATTTCTTTTTAGGCACAGTGTAAATATCCTCAGTTTGCAACCTGTAATATCAGTTTGGTTATTTGTTGCAGTGCTTTTAGACTTCATATTAATACGAGCCCTTTCAAGGCTAATCAGAAAGGCATTAATTCTAATCTGTCACAAAAGATAGCCACACTTAAACCGAATTATGTGATCATTTCCACACTATATATACCCCTTATTCTAATATTTACCACCTGCAGACTCACATACTGGGTACATGTTTGGGATTTGTTTGGGATTTGCTTCCTAAGGAAGGAAAGTACCTATAAGCAATCGCTTGATACAGAACACTTTAATTTCTTCTGTTAAATTCTTCATCCTACAAAGACATGTTGGAAGAGCAAATTAGTTCATTAATTATTTAATTAAAATTTATTTAGCATGGCTATAAATAAGAATAAATTGTGGCTGTTAAGAAAATAACTACAAGAAAAGGCAGATTTCTAAATGCATGTAAATATACACTGCCATACTCAGATTTCAGTTCAGATGCTTACCTCCCTAGAGGAGAAATGTGGGAAATGTGAGGCTGGCTATCAGTAGCTGCAGAAGTAGCTGCTTTCTAACACAAAAAATGAAAATGTTTGTGTTCAAGGCAATAAATGATTGCAGAGTTACGATTGCACAAAATGAACCTGACTACACACAAGCTAGTATCATATATAAAACATATAGTCACGGGAAAAAAAAACCATTTCATATGTATTAATTACTTGTAAGAACAACAACAAATGCACTTATAATATCAAAAACTTAATTTCAGATAATTTCTAAAGCAGAAAAATTTCAGTGAACAGGGAAGGAGAGGGACAAGGATAACCAGGAGGGAATTTATTTAAGTTAGTGTAGGTGAACGTGTCTTCATCACTGTGAGACTGCATAGGGAGATGGTAGAGATCGTCTCATTAAGAAAAGGAAAATGTCAAATTGATCAGTAATTGAACTTCAAAAATAATTTGTGAAATGCTTCAGGCTCCTGTATCTAGGAAGAAGGGTCTCAGTCACGGGCACTTATAAAATGTTGCAGTTTCCATAACTGAAAGGGCCTTTTATCTGGTTGTTTACTGATATCTCTCCTGTATGTTCTACTGTATTTAAAATATAGGCATCTTAAATTTTTTTCGTGACTGTTTACAGGCAGTATCTGAGAAAACTTATTCTCTGTAAAATTTTGATCATGTTTGATTTAGTTTGCTAGCTTTTCTAAGGAAAAACATCCACCAGAAATTAAGCTATAATTAAATTTTAACCTTTAGTATGTAGAGAAAAAAGACAAATCAAACCAAACCAAAAACTATTTATGCATTAGAAGAGAATATAAATTGCAGAAATTCAAATCACACTTCTTAACATGAAAACTTCGCTGTTTTCCATCAGATATTCTTGATCCATATCAGATGCCTCATACAATTTAATATGTGCACTAAGAACCTTTCATTCAGGCTGAAACAAAGCAGGGTAGATACCAAAATGAGTCCTGCTGTCATTTCAAGGCCCAGAATTACTGTCACTCTCTCAGCATCCCCCAAGGCTGCAGGGGATTTGCTGAAACCTCAGTTTCCCGAGCAGCATAGTTCCTGTTTATCTTCTTTCCTTGCCATCCATGTAGTGCGTATGAGACCTCAGCAGAAGGGCCCATCTCTGGAGGCGACCCCACAATTACATGTTTCTGCAGAATGACCCTTTCGATTTCATCTCTCTACTATATTGTCTGGGATTGTAACTAAGCCCAGAAGGAAGCAGGTCTGCGAGGTGATTCCTATTCTGCAAGGTCAGTTCTGACATCATCGCAGCTCACTTGAGTCGGCCTTCCCAACCGTACCATGCTCTCCGCTGTACCATGCTTCTTACTCCTGAAGCATCAGAGTGTGAATGTTCATTTGCCTTTTTTTAAAAGTGGCAAACTGAAAAATTAAATGTGGCCTTTCTGGAAGATATATGCCAGGGAACTTGGGAGTGAAAGCTCTAAGGTTTCTAAACTTGGGTTGGATAGTTTGTTGGATAAGCTTGTGGCACATAAAACAGCTTTCATAACATCCTGTACATAAATATCTCCATCAGGAGCTGTTCTGGTTCCCGCTGGCGTTTCGTCAAATTTGAAAAGTTCCAAATATGTTGACACATTCTGAACATTTACATTTGGACTGATCAACGTTTTCCAATTGGAAAATATTTAACCAAACTACATCCTGTTAAAGGACTGAGACAGAAAATTCGTAGCAGTAACAACATGGCAGGAAAAGAAAATAAATATATAAATAACTGCCACCTTGCTCAATGACATGTTTGAGGAGAAAAACTTCACAAATGGTGAAGCTCAGCAATAGAAGATGCTGTCAGTACTTTGTCATATTAAGAAGCAGCGGCTTTGTGTTATATCACACCACAACAACCTGTTTGCCAAAATTCAGAGATACTAGGAAAAATTCCAGCCAATCTTAGGAGCATTATAAGCCTGTTTTATATTTCTTTATATCCTTTTTATACTTTATATCCTTTCTTTATAAATACACGCTTTATACACTTTTTAAGCAGTAATATTTCCAAGAATCAAAAATCCTCCAAGGCCTTGCCTTGCCTTACCTTTCTTTTCCCTTTGTATTCAGCAGAAACCTCCTCTGTTTCAGTTTACGTCTCTTGTCTGTTGTGTCTCCCACCAGGTACCTCTGTGAAGAGCCTGGCTCCATCTTCTCCATCCCCTCCCCGCAGGCAGGGTGGCTTCTGAGAGTCCCTCCGAAGCCTTCCCTGCCCCGGGGCTGGCCAAGCCCTGCTCCCGTGGCCTCTCCGGCCCCCACTGCCCTGGGAACCTCACTGGCCTCAGCCCAGTTTGTTGATGTGGTATCTAGATGTGATCTGACAATGTTGAGCAGAGGGGGCTAATCCCCCCCTCAGTTTCCTGGCCGTGCCCCTGTTCACCCCACCCGTGATGTGCTGCCAGGGCTCCCCTCCACTTGCTGCCACCAGGCCCCAGGGACCTTCCCGCAGGGCTGCTCCTGGCCAGGCAGGTCCAGCCTGGATGGCTGCTGGGGCTCTGCCGGCCCAGGGCAGGGCTTTGCATTTGTCCCTATTGAACTTCATCAATAGGTTCCTGTTGTCCGTTCCTCCAGCTTGTCCAGGTCCCCTTGGGAAGAGTCTCCGCCCTCAAACTACCAACTGGCTCCCACAATTTCGTATCTTCTATAAACTTCATGAGGGTGCATTTCAGTACCTGGAGAAGGTTCTCTGACTTTTTGAGCCATATTTGAGGCACAGTCCTCTAACTTTACTTTAGAAGTTGATAGAATTTGCCAATGACAGAGGGAAATTTTGATGTTTCTGGTATTGAAGTTAGCGTGCACGGAGTGGGAAATCTAGGCCTATACCTGGTCTGTATCCTTTCTCATGGCCATCTTATGGGAGGAAAAAAAGTGTAGTATTTAGCTACCAATTGTGTCTTCATAACCACATGAAAGATACAATGGGTCATGTAAGGATCAAATAGAATTCTTAGTTGTCATTACTCCTCTGTAAAATCATGAAATAAATATTATAAATTAGCCCTCATTATTTTTACACAAAGGTTTATTATGGAGCTGTAACTACTGGGTTGTCCCTTTAAACAAAATGAAAAAAAACTGCAGAAGTTAGGAAAGCAAATTAATAATTTCCAAGCTTTCATCTCCTATGAGTTATGGTAGTCCATTTTGTCATGCAGTGTTTCACTTAGCAACTTTTGCCAAGAAAATATGCTTCTTAATCCAAAATTCCAAGAAAGATTACAACCTCTTTCTGCAAATTATCAAGGTTATAATATATATTTCAAATCTTTTTGCTTCCTGTGTTTCGCTGACTCAAAAATAAGCCAAATAAGTTTTCAGGTTGTTTTACATATTTATTCTTTTACTACCAATCACAAATAGGTCATCCAGAAATTACTCACTTAAGGATGCAAGCTGTAAACCACTGATATTTCTTTGTGAAAGTGAAAAAAGAGGCAATATTTTAGAAGAGTAAAGTGTCAAGTACTCGTATTTGCAGTTTCTTATACTTTGGCAAGTTTTCCAGTACTTTTCTGGATTATTCCCAATGCAAGAGAAGTGTACTGTGTGTCTTTTCAGAAGGTAATTTTTTGTTTGTTTTTTTTTTTGTTTTTTTTTTTTACTCCCCTGTGTCCAGTGGAAATATACAAAACATAAAATTTGGTCTGGCTCATGTTTTCTGGCAGTAATCCATTGTCAACAAATACCTTACCAGCCTCATTAATTTATGCTATCCTTTGACTCTGAAATCCATAGGAGTAGTTGTTGACAGATACAATGCAGTGATCCCTAAAACTAGCAGTATTTAGAAAGTTGGGGTCAGTTGGTATAATTCATATCATGTGTATGGTGTCTATAAAAAGACAGCAAACAGAGGCTATGACCCAATAGATTACATCTCAGAAAGAACATCAGAAGGTTTAGTTTAGTCACACTTGCCTCTTTTGTAATTTTATTTGCAATTCCACAATCAGGATCTTGATTTTTTTCCTTTGACAAAATAGAACACAAGTAATATTTTACTTTAATTTTGTCTGCTGTTGACAGTATAATGTTGGCTGAAACTGGTGAATATAGATATATTTCTTTTCTGAAGGTATTCTTATAAACTTACATAGGCAAAGAGAGGTATCCATGGGACCTCAAATCCAACATGGATATCAGAAGATGGATTTCTAGAATGAATTTCACATTTCTGAAGCAAGCAAGCGTCCTCAGAAGCTGCAAGAGTCTCTTTTAAAGTAAACATTACCAGATGCTGGGAAAAGGCAGATGTCAAATCTATGCCCTTTTATCAAAATAGCAAATGTGTTACTCAAAATAAGAAAGGGGTGGATGGAAAGCAGTAATATGAATTCCGCATGGATTCTCCAACTTTTACTATTCCTTTTCAGAAGTACAGTTTGTAATATGCCTCTGCCTACCCCTTCCAGGGGAGGAACATCCCTGTTAATGGAATCTTTGGATGTAAATGTTTTGCTTTAGTAGTACCCAGATTGGGTGTGCACTCCATTATGTACTATTTGGCTGGCTGCAGAGTCAGGGATAACATGAGCAGTCTGTTGGTGAAGTCATCTGTTACAAATCACATACATAATATAATAAAATATATTCAGCCAAAAAGTCTTCATAGGATGTGTTTCCTTCTAACTCAAACCCAGTGATTAAAACAACAAATTCTGAGGAATAATACAATAAATTATAAAGTAGGAATACAATTTAAAAGCTCACCATTGCAGAGTATCAGATTTCTTTGTGTTAATGTAATCTCAAAAAGTCAGCATTGGTGTGCTTTGCTACTACATGTTAATAACTTTCAAGGCCTTGTCTATGCGGTTTTCACCAAAATTAATGAGAGAATGTATCATACACCATGTTACAGCCACAGACCACCTGTAGTAAGTCTGTAAACCTATGTGTTTTATGGAGACATTTTCTATATGTTATCTTTAGTCCATAGGTATAATTTTGATAAACATCAGAGAAAAGATTTGAACTACTGGATGGTATTTCATGGCCCATATGGACCCAATTCATCAGCCCATTCAACTTCACACTCTCATCCATTGCTGCCATGTGGTGGCAGACTTGATAGAAGGTCTTTTAAAAATCAATGCCCTTTTAGAGTGGCAAATGAAAGCTAGCTGGGATGCTCACAGATACTCCAAAGAAAACTTGAGACCCTTTTGAAAGTGGTGTGGTGATACATATGTGAAGTTAATTACATCTCAGGCTTTGTTGGATTGGGGTCTAGAGATAAAGAGCCATCTGGTAGATTTTCATTACTTATCATAATATCTTTGCTGAAAAAAATAATAAAAACTCATTATGGACTACATTCTGTAATATTAAAATCTAAATTGCAGAAAACACAAGAAATTGAAAAGTGTAATGAATGTAGCACATTGTGCAGTTAAAGATGAAATTAAATGCAAATTAGTTGTTAAAATGACTAAGTAATAGAGCACATTGTTGTAATTAAATTTTGGGATAAAAGTTACTGTAAAAACCATTATATCAACCAAATAATTATCTATAGATTGGACAAGTAGGGAAAATAATCGAAGTTTAATATTTTGTATTGTATATGTACGTGGTAGAATAAAATGATTATGTTATTCTACTATGAGGTAGAATAATAGCCTAATGAGGTCACTCATCATTTTTTACAGTTACCTTTAAGAACTTTCATTTAGGTCCCCAATCATTTATCAAACTAACTGTTGCTTGAGAAGATAGGTTAAAAAAAAAAAATGCCTGCAGTCTTCGACTGCATGTTATAATTTCTAAGGGCAGTCAGTCACATCTGGAGCAGACAAGGCGCTAAGGTGCTATTCCTCCCTGTTCCTGTGTCTAGCCAGTGCTGAGGCTGAGCATGCGCGCCCACTGCACACTACAAGGGACACTGTAGGCACAAAACCCAAATAAACAAACAGTAAAAAATTCCCAGGTTAATTTATTCTATAAGAAGATAGGTGACAAAGACGTCAGTGACTATTTCTTTGTGTACTATTTATTAGTGTTAAAGAAGTTATTCGTATAAACTATTTGACTTTTTGATGGAGGCTCATTCTATAAACCTTGAATACTCTATTTAGAGTATGCCTCCATGTCTTTATAAGATGAACCTTCTTATTGTTTCATAAGGGTCTCAGTTGATGTGATACAGTATTTTTTTTAATACAATATATATGCCCTCAGGCAATGTTTCCTTTAATCCTAAAATGTTTTAACATAATATCATTTTGCAAAGATAAATTAAAAAAGAAAAAAGAATTTTGAAAAGAAGAGACTCTGAGGAACAGAAGGATAAAGAAAATTACTGGCTAGTACCAGGTTTGATTTGCCATCAATCAGTTGAAAAAAATGACTGACTTGAACAAAAAATGTAAGCCCGATCATTAAAATCAGCTTTTACACTGAAGAACACCCAGGCAGTAACTACATTTTGAAATCATACTTGTGAGCCAGTTCAATATACCCCAGTACAGCGTAACATGAATGGAAGAAAAATTTAGGCCATGTAATAAAGAAAGTTATGTAAATTATTGACAAGAAGAAACCAGAATGGTCTCTGTGAAGGAAAACTATGTACTAATAAATAGGTGCTTAAAGAACAGGAATGGCAGAATGACAGGTTCTGAAGAAGTCTCTTGTTTAACACTGTCTCAGGCATAAGATTTCCATTTAAGCAAAACACTTCTTTGGTTTTAGTGGACTGAAAGTGCTTCTTTTAAGAGTCTAAAACCTAAAGGCTTAGTGGAATTAGATTCGGGGGAGGGGGATGGGGGACGGGACACCCCCCCCCCCCCCCACACCCTCAAAAGCAACAAACCTGATGATAATAGAGTTTATAATAGAATAGAAATGTTTATAGATTACCAGTACAGATGTTATACTGGAGAATACAGATTCTCTTGTAAAATGTTACAGGGACTTCATCCTTATCCATGCTTATGTGTTCCCTGTTTTCATTTTACATTTCACTGATATAGGCTACTGGATAATATCAACCGCAATATATTAGTCTAGGCAAATACATGATCTAATCCCGCATGTTTAAGAAAAAAACCAGAATGTAGAAACTGCAAATGTAATCTTGCTGTATATAATTATCAATGATATTTTCAGAGTATTAAAATCCAGCCTTAGAGGTTAATCATGCAATTGAGAGTTGCGTATTTCTCTTTTTATGATGAGAAAAGCTCTTGTATTTTGTGAAGTAGGAAGGATTAAGAATAAAAGTAAATTGTTCCTGTGAGGAAATCTTGAAGAAGCTGAAAGTAGTTTCTTAGGTTTTTTGCACTTTGCTAGCATATTCTGGAAGAAAAAGAAAAAAAAAGTCATGTTAGAATATTGTATTTTCCTTAGTGTTATTTTCATTCATATTTTCTAAATAAGTGATTACAATAGTCATACAACTATGAAATTCTTTTACTTAGAGCCATATAGATTAACTTTTTAGAAAGCTCCATGAACTGCATATGTGAGCATCTACATATGAACATTATACTTAAACATAGAAGTGTATAACACTTTTTACACAAATTTTACTACAGTAAAATAAACAGAGCACTAGGAATTAAACCCAAATGTAGCTTCCCTTAAATGCCAATGAGATCACTGATGTCTTGGCTGCATAGCTTAAACAATGCTAAAGAAGATACATTTCTCCAGAAATACATGTACCCTAGACATTTTGCCTAGATGGAGAAATCCATCTTGTAAGTGTCATCAAGACAGTTACAGGGTGTCCCAGGATATTGCCTGAGCTGCAAATAGACCAAATGTCACAGCTCAGTCAATCAGGCTCCCAGAAAGTTTATTGATTTATAACAGTATTACATACTGGAAAGGCATAAGAAGTGCACAGATTAGCAGCATCCCAAGCACAGCTGAGTTTCATTTAAAGTTTGATCTTTATCGTGTTGAAGGTATCATTTCTCAAGGAAGATGTTCTGGCACGTGCTGGTCAGCAGTTTGCTCAGACGTGTTTTCATGTCTGCATTGACACTATCCAGGTGATTAATCTTTTACTAATTTGAGTGACGTATTGACGGAGATTATTTTAAAATGAGCAAAAAAAATTTCAGAGGCATGGATCAGATTTATTCCTATTCTAAAACCACATGAACTCACCAAGATACTTTAATTTTCCTTAGAAAACCCCTATGGAGCTGTACTCAAATCAGTGGATTAGCATCATTAATTCTAAGCAGTACCTTCCCTGGCTTCAGTGAGAAGTTCAGATACAGAATGTGTCTACTGCAAATAATTTCTGTAAGGCCTGTTTTTGAGATACTTTCTGATCTTCTAGTTGTAGGCATGTCCATAGACCTTAGATATTTGGTCATCTTTTGAAATTATAGACAGCTATAAGCCTAGGAACAACTCTTGAAAATGAGCATAGTATTGTAGCTTCTCTAGGTAAGAGACAATTCATTATAATAATACCCACAGGTGTCTGCAGGCCATGCAAACCCTCCTGCCAGGAGGCTGCAGGGAAAGATAACATTTCACTAGCTGTCTTTAAATCATGTTTTCAGAACAGCAGCATAACTCAAATTTACAGTATCAAATAACTTTCATCCATAAAGATCCCAATGTGCTACATAAAGAAATTACCTCACCTCTAAGATAGAATATGGAATCTTTTTAAAGGTGTGCCCCGACACCAAACAGAGACAGAAAGTGAAGAAAATGAACATACCTCGTCCAAAGGACTTAGGATATTCTAAGTAAGCCAAATATAATTGCTTGAAATGGAATAAGGCTGAAGTCTAAGCTTATACCTCTTCCTCTTGAAAAAAATTATCACAGAGTCTTTAATGATGGGAGATAGTCAAAACCTAAATTACCATCCTTTCCTATCAGTCAGGCATATTGGTTGTGACTGAGAAAGTACTGGGCAATACTTTCTGCTCTATTTGTTTAATGTACTCTGTAATATTATCTTCATAACTGTAGTGTCTGAGTCCTTTTCGGAAGTGCATTTAAGCAGTGTGACCAGCATGTACTTGTGTGATTTGTTCCTACCTAGTAATTACTAACGTTTATATGGTAGCAACAATTAATATCAATAATAGATGTTGCCTGGAGGAATACTGTTTCCTACAACCACTGTTGAATCCCTAAACCTTTCCAAGGGTAGTGTCTAGCATGGGAATGGAAAAGGCTTCAGTGAGAGGATTTGCCTGCAGTGAAGGACTCTTTCAAAAATATTCTTTCTTTCCTTTTCACTGTTTTTAATGCTGCAAAGGTTCTTATGGAATGCAGAATACCTGCAGAAATGTTAACTGAAATTCTACAATGAATTGCATATGCCATCTACTGCAGAAAAGTAGTTAATACTTAATAAGCCACCACAAGAACACAAGGGAAATTAATCCTATTAAGTGTGAATAGTTAAAAAGGGCATTGGATACCGGTGTGGTTAAGTAGTAATAGATAGAAAACGTTGTCAAAATTATAATCTTCTGGAAAAGAGAAGTATGGGAATAGCTGTTGAACAAAATAAAGTAATACAGGTTAAGAAAAATAATTAAAGGGACAAAAACATAGAGAAGATGCCAAAATTGCTACAGATTGTTCAGCTGACACGGTGAAGGGATTTGCACATATCTGCAGCAGGTGAAAAATGACTAAAGAAGGCACCAAAGAAGAAAACATGAGGAAAAAAAGCTGTAAGGTACAGTATGCATGGTGAACAGTAGAATTTTTCGCTGTGGCATAGAGAAGCCCACATCAAATTCTGAGGTGCAAAGAAGAAGGAAGGCTTGGGAGGCAGAACAAAGGTGACATGTATTTACACTTCTAAATTCTCAACAGTTTTATAGACTAATTAAAAGGGTAGAACTGCTTCTATTCACTGACGCTCTCTTTAAATGTTCAACATAATGAGACATTGGGATTATCCAGCAGACCCCCGTCTAGGAGT
Source organism: Pelecanoides urinatrix (assembly GCA_013400755.1). NCBI lineage: Eukaryota > Metazoa > Chordata > Aves > Procellariiformes > Procellariidae > Pelecanoides > Pelecanoides urinatrix. The sequence goes on from VZTQ01008293.1 coordinate 44,509, forward strand.
TCAAACAGTATCTTATTTTGGCCAAGCCCTCATCTGGGAAAGAAAGGAAATCTGGTTCTAGAGTTCTGCGTGCCAAAGTCTGAACAACTACAGAAATACATGGAGAAGAAACGTCCCTTGCACACATGTGCATGTCTTTGATGTGATCACTCACTGGTCGGAAGCCTTAGCCTGATTATATAATATTTATTGATGAAGCACAGGTCTTACTCTATATTACTGGATTACATCTTTGTTGTGTTTAAATTAAAACCATTATGTGCAATGAACGTATTTGAAGGCCTTGGAGCTTCAGTATGCATTTCCTGATGCCCCTTTGTTATTCCATAGAACCATTTTCTTTAGAAAACAACATCAGTACCTCAATCTTCTGTTTGCCTGGGGTTTAATTTGGAAAGTAGAAATTAATTTTTTTTAGAACATACTGCCTGTCATCTCCTCCATTTTCCCCACTTGGCCTTGGCAGCAGCAAGAGGAGGACTCTGCACATACTTGCTTCCATCTCCCTCCCTTGTACTTAAATCTCAACCACGTCTAAAAAGTTCAATTAACTTATGATGCCGAGGAGCCTTGTCCTGGAGCTGTCGTACAGCCTTCCCATTTGCAACAGAGCTGGATCCAGTGAGGGCCAAAGTTTTACTTGCATTTCCATTTGTGAAGAAAGCAGATGCTGATTAATGGGGTGTTTGGAACCTGTAGAATCAATAAGTATGTAACCTGCTCTTTCACATTCTCCCAGTTTAGGACCATGAAAAGGCTGCGGTCCCGGCATACTCTGTGTGTTCCGTAATTGACTGAAGATTGAAAGTTTCCAAGTGTCAGGGAGAGAGAGAGAGAAAAAAAGGGAGTAACACCAAATACCTAACAAAAGAAAAGCATTAGAGAATAAAAAATGATAAATTATTATTTAAGTAACAGATGTGCTGAAAGTTGTAGTACTAGTGCAAGTAATTAATTAATTCAATGAGCAGATGAAGCAGATAATTTTCTCTCTCCCTCTGTTCTTTCCACATCTTTTGCCCATTTGGCTGTAGATAAATGGCAATGATAAATATTCTACTGAAAACAGGTAAGTCAAGGGAATGGATAGATGGTGATGAATTCAGGGTTCTTTTATCTGTGACTTTGAGTTGATCAGTGTGAAAATAAGTATACTTAAAAAGGAAAAGTGTGTCACTTTTAAGTAATTATTCCATAATTTTCCATGGATCTTATAATTCACAAAATTTCTCAGCTAAATATGTATTGCAAGACCTAAATTCCACAGTTCTTGCCACATTAGTAAGTTCTTTTCTATGGTTGACTAGTATAATTAAATGAAAGATGCTTTGCTATAACAGAGAAAAGCATCTTTCTTTGAGGAGCTCAGAAACTATCCTTGTGCCTTCTGCCTAATAATATTGTGAAGGTGCAGCTTTTACAAAAGAAGTTAACCACTAATAGAGATAAAACAACTGACCCTTCTGCTCTTAAGATGACATGTCAGAGTTCATACAAGTTATTCAGAAGGCATAATATAAAGAGTTATGACTTTTGCATATTTTTGCTATTGAAAATCTAATTCCTTATTTTTGTGTGCATGAAATCTGTCAAAAATATCATTTCAGGGGGATCAAAATTATTTGCTAATTCACATTAAATTCACCAAATAATTTTAGTAATAAAATAACATGGAAAAAATCATTTTCCTTATTTTGACATTGACATAATGTCCCACTAGAATTTCTACAAACTCAGTTGATCTAAAATGGATTGTTTTTTTTCTTTCTAATTCAATTTTTGTTCAGCATGAATCATTTAAACTGTTGTTTTCTCATTAAATTGAATAATCTATTGTTTGGACAGATCTGATGAGCATTTGATGATACCTACCTTTTTAACCACTTTCAGGGCATCTGACTCATTTTCCATATTCACACACCCAATTGGTTTAAGCTGATCTATAAAATCATCTCATCACACCTGCCGTTGCATGAAGGGGAACAGAGCAGAGAGAGCACCTGCTGTGGACGAGAATGGAAATGATCAGGTTTTCAGGTTATTCTGTATGCAAGAATCCTGACCTGAGTTGTTTTTCCATGGTCAAAAACACCTGCTCTTGATCACTAATGTAGCTCCCTAATCATCACGTACATTCCCAAGCAATTAGCTTCCTGAACCACGCTGGGTCATATCTGGCAATATGGTCCTGTAACCTCTGATAAGTTCCTGGGAGCTGATTGTCTTATCTTTTTTTTTTTTCTTTCTTTTTTTTTTTTTCTTCCCCCTGATCCTGAAGAAGTAACAAGGCAGTCTGGAGATTATTTCATGCGCAACGTAAACCAAAGTACAACTTCTATATTGCTTGGAACATTTGTACAACCCCATCGTGAGCATATGAGCTACAGGGGTGAAAGAAAGTGACTGCTAGCTGCAGAGGAATGTGGGATCATACTTACCTCATCTTTCTCATGGTAACTTCCTGAAGATTCCTGTACTGCTGGCACAAATTAGGTCTACCTGCTTCATCTCAAACTCGCACTAGGTCAAAGTAGCTGTCAGTGAGAAGCCAGACAGATCCAAATGCAACCTTCTGCCCTTTCTATCTGCCTTATGACCCTGAAAAACTCTAAAAGCTTTGTCTGTTCTGGACAAGTACAGGTCTGAGAATACTCTGGCTACAAATACTTCCAATATAAACCAAGGTCTTCCATTTTAATTCACTTAGAAAAAGAAAAGAATAAGTAATATCTAGCTATGAGGTATCTTTAACATTTTTGAAACAATTTTAAACTGTAATTGTGTACTTTGGCTGGTATAAATAACAGTTAAAACTGTCACTGCTAAACATTCCATGTGGTACATGTTTTCCAGCTGAACATCAATTTGTTAGTTTATAATTGCTTACATTAAAAGCTGTGAATTTACAGTGATCTATATACATGTTCTGATAACAATATAATTAAATTAATGCATTAATATAATTAATTTTATGAATGCATCAACTGTTACATCAATAACAACCTTTCTTATTAATGCATTTCAATAGTATAAACCAACTCACGGGTAAATGTTTTCATATAATCCTGACCTTAACAAATGAACAGAGAAAACATACATTTAAAGCCTTGAAAGAATTTTAACAGAACTTTAAAATGTGTTCTAACAAGTTTCTCTTCACTGCTCAATGATACTTTTGAGAAAATTTTTGAGCTTTCTACATGTCTCATTCAGTGATAAAATAATTTGTTCTCCTTGCCATTGTGACTAATTTCCTGGACTGATACCAAAAACAACAGAGATTTTAATCCACTGACAATTCCAAAGACTGGGAAGGTTAAGGAGTAATGAGAGGTATAATTTTTTCATAATATGCCTAATTTTCTTCTCAAACCAGGATCCACTCCTGGTTGATGGATGTGAATGATGTGAAAGCTGCAATTTTTACAGGAAATATGAAAAATTATACTTTTAAGTATAAGAAACAGGAAATACTAAATGCCAAATGTGTGGTATGAACCTTTTCAAACGATTCTAATTTTTCTATGAAATTTCAGTTGTGAATTACAAATAAATTAAAATAAAGCTTTCTACTGCTCAAACTAATATGCACACTTCTGCATGCACAAACAAATGTCACACTAAATTATTTAGAAGCTAATGCCTGCATAGACGTTAACAGAAGAGATGGTGCCAGGTTTGCTTAAATAAACATTAGCATGTGCATCACCTACTGAGACAATGGAATAGACGTACACAATTACTATAGTCATACAACAATAAGTATTTTAAAGCCATTGAAAGACATATTTGTTTTTCTCGATAATGTATTTTTGCTTCTTGACTGTAACTGGTTCCTATCAGAAAGTCTCTCTTCCCAGAGTCCCATGATTGAGCAAGAACTACAGAAGTACAAGCATCTAGATCCTAACCAATGTCATTATGGTTCTGCTTTACAAAGGCACAGAAAGATGATATTTTTATTGCACATTTTCCTATCTGTAGCCTAGACAACAATTACATGTTTCCAAACTACACAGCTATTTCAAAGGCAAATCAAGCCATGAAAAAGGGGAGCTGAATGATAATTTAAAACCAAATTGAAATACTGTCAACAAAATAATAAAAGACACATTAGCTCCATTGGTGTCTGTAGCTGTCAAGAGCTGTGTATGTTTCAGATACCGTTCTGAAAAAAGGAGAAAAAAAAAGAAAAAAAGAAAAACCTTTCATGTTGTTCCTTTCACTTTATTTTATATCATTCAGGTAGCTGGTGAAAACCATTTTTTTTCTTTTTTCTCTTTTTCTTTACACTTTCCTTCTTAATTGCTTTTCAAATTATTTTGAGTTGACAGGAAATATTGGAATCTTGTTCAAAAATTTTTTTTTCATTACCTGTGATGTAATGAAGAGAACAGTGAGCTCCTAATGGCATAACATGCAGAAATAAAGGAACAGCATTTTCAAGGTCTGCACAACAGAAGCTCATTAGAAGTCTAAATACAGTCTATGAATGGCACAGTTATTTCCTGGTGTCCTTGTGGATTTCAAAACTAAATTGCTGTTATTGAAAAGCAAAATAGAAAATCTCTGAGATGGGATTGATAATTAAGTCTGAACTGTAGGTCAATTTTTCAATAAAAGCTAATTTATTTGCCTATAAATTGTCTATTCCACTTGTTTAAGTCAAGAAGCTTTGAAAGCTAGTCACTGAATGATATGTCTATGTTGTGGTCACAGGTATGCCTGCAGCTTATATATATAAGCGCTATTCTTCCGTTCAGTTAACTAAGTGAAGTACTAATGCCTGTGAAGATTGAGGGATTGTGGTCTGCAAAGCCTGCCCTGGGTACACGCCAAAAATGTTCCTGCTGTCCTAGGTGCATTGCTGTCAACACCGGTGCTCCAGCCGTATCTCGTATCTGTACATCACCAGCTTTGACTGAGATAGAAACACACCGTTACATGTACAGTGATTTATACCTTTATTCAGAGATTATGTATGATAGGTGTCTGTGTATTAGCCTCTTAATCTCCTAAAACATAATCCGCCTTTCTCTTGCATCAGTTTTACACCCCTATAACAGCATTGGTTTGCTTCGTTTACGTCTGATTTACACTGTAGCTGAGGACGATCAGATAGGTATTAGCAAAATCCTTCTAAGTCCTAGGATGGTAAAACGCTGTAAAGCGCTAAACACAAGATTGTGGAAAATCTTGCTCTGGAGGTTTCTAAGATGAATGCAAGACAAAGAGTAGCTACCAAGATAGCTAAATCATGCAATGGCGGAGGGAAGGACCAGCCGATCTTGGGATCCTTTCCTGCTCCTAAATTTCTATTATCTTCTGAGATATTAGGGTGAGTCAGGGGCCTTCCTTCATGCAGGTGTAATTGTCTCTATCTTTTTTTGCTCATTAGCAACTTCTATTGACTTATTTTTGGCCTTTAATTTTGACCTCTCTGTTTCTTCACAGTAAGTACATTATTCCCCTATTATATTGTCCAGCCCATCAAGAGATCTCTTACCCTTTTGGAGAATTAAACTTTTCTTTTAAGTGTCTGTCCCTGATTTGGCAGAACTGCTATCTACCTATTCTTTTGCTTAGGCTACAACCCGATGTTTTAAAACCTTTGATACTGCTGTATATTCAGGTTATTCCAAAGAACAAACCCACAATTGCTGAGTTTGTGCTGGTTTTCTTTTGCATTTTCTCTTATTTCTGCTTGTTTTGAATGCTGTTTCAATGACACTCCATTACCTCATCAATTTTGAAATGAATTATTACATGCATTCATCATGAAAAGGAGATAGAAAACCAAAAACGTTCCCAGCTTTACCATAGCTGCTGAAATTCAGCAACAGATAAGACTTCTTTCATTCATTAATATTAGACACTATATATATAATTTAGAGGAGGAAAGGGGAGCTGGAAAGAAAAACTCCAGTTTATATCAGTTTTCCTCATTCTGGATATAGTCCACTGGACTTAGCAGCCTATCTGTTAGTTTGCAGCAGTCTGCAGTAAAATGCACCTCTCAGTAAATGACATCCTCACTCGAAGAAAAAAAAAATAATTTACTGAACTGCAGATATTAGATGTGGGTTTTTGAATCTTAATTTGAAAACTTTCTGCTGTTGCAATTCTTCTGCATGAGTTACAAAGCAAAAAATATTACTTACTGCTGGAGCAACACCTAGTAAAATACCCTAAGATGTGAATTCTATTTCCTATTTACCATTTTTTTTCTCATTACATGTTCCAAAATTCTGTATCCAATAAAAATTCCACTTCTTAATGCATACTATAAAGTCCCCATATTTTGCTTCATTTCCATGTTATAGTCAAATTTACTGTTTTAATTTGGCAAAATGCAGAGTGTGTTGATTATGATTAAGGACCTACACAGTGAGGTAAAAACTATGATAAGTGAGATAATATGTGTGGTATAACTGCAATACTATTAATGTACCATTTAACAAATTAAATCTTTAAATGATGTAGATCCACTAGGATTCTATTTGATGAATGTCAACATTAGAAAGCTACCTTTCTTATTGCTGTACATTGGAACACCTTCCTGACATAAATACACTAACGACTGGTAATGGGCATTAAATCTGCTCCCAGATACAGAATTTCAGATGAACCACGGGTAAAATAGAACAGGATTAAATGAGCTGCACATTTCCTTTTATCGCTTCACCCATGCTACTTCCATTCTGTGGATATCTTTTAATAAATTATTTCCAGTACTATCAAAAGAGTAATGCTCAAGAGTGCGGGATTCATTTCAGGAGAAAAAGAATGTGTACATTTCCTGGAAATACCTTTTAATGGGTGGATAGTAGAAATGCAAGTGTCTTCCTTGAGTTAACATAATTTTTCACAGGTAAATAAAAGACAATTTTAACTATGGTCATATTTGTCATTTGGAAAAGAAAAAAAAAAGCCTTTTCCATTTTACTTTACAATCTAAGTATTACTCTAGCAACTATGCTCATATGTACTGAAATATTTATCAAAATGTCTGTGAAAAGGTGTTCTTTTCTATGTGCAGAATGCAAGCTATAACGGTAGAATATAATGACCTATTTATTAGTGTCAGGAGTTTATTTTGAAGTTTTCTTGTATTTCTGATTCATTTGTCACACTTTAAACCATATTATTGCTGTTTCTAACCACACTGGACTATAAAAATATAGAATGTTCTTAAATGGATTTTTCAACAAAAGGCCTACAGTCCAGATACCTCTAATTTTCTGATGATGCAAACCTGACATTCCAATTAGAAAATGTGTATTTTCTATGAAGTACCACTGCAATACCTGCTTTCTTTTCCTCTTTGAATCAACCTGTATTTTAAGATAAAATGAAAGGCTGACAGCTACAAAAGAAGTTTATGTTGCTTCCTGTTCTGGTGGATACAGACTGACAAAGATGTGCTGCCTGGAAGACAGTCACCAGGAGGGATTCCAGTCATTCTTGAAAAATGAGTTTAGTAAGTAAGAACAGGTCGGATGTAGTTAAAATAGTTTTGTGTGTCTGAGTTGATAATGACAGAAAAGCATTCAAAAAATGTATTTAAGCCCCATTACTTTGTTGCTATGTTAATGTATTTATGTACAGCTAACTTAGAATCATAGAATCATTAAGGTTGGAAAAGACCTCTAAGATCATCGAGTCCAACTGTCAACCCAACCCCCCCATGCCCACTAAACCATGTCCCCAAGCGCCTCATCTACACGTCTTTTAAATACCTCCAGGGGTGGTGACTCAACCACTTCCCTGGGCAGCCTGTGCCAATGCTTGACAACCCTTTCAGTGAAGAAATTTCTCCTAATGTCCAATCTAAACCTCCNGTTAATACTTTTAATTTTTAATTCCCCTGTTCCCTTCCTGGCAAATAACTCATTTCCTGTATTTAACTCCTATGAAGCTGCTAAACGTATTTTTTGTGTTTGCTGAATATCTTCGATGTACATGCCACAAAGATTTTGAAACAGGGCAAAATCCCAAATGACTAAGAATTCTAGAAAATGTTTGGGCATATCTGAAGTAATGCACAAACTAGCTTACAAATAATGCCGAGTAATTAACTTGTGGATTTGCTAGACATTTACAGGTTTTTTTGCCATCCCTTTGAAGAATTTCTTGATACTATTTATACGTCAACTTCTCCCATGCAAGATTGTTGTTATTTACAATGGTTTTTTCAAGATTTTTTTAATATAGTCACTTATAATAAAAAAGGGAGTATGACTAGCTGAAAATAGTCCTTCAAAAGGAAAGACAAGGCCAAGCAGATGTCAAAGAAAGGCAGAATTCCACGGACTAATCTAAAAAATGTACAGGAATATCAGTTATAAAGCAAAGCTAACAAAAGGGAAAGTTTTCTTAGATTACAAAAAATATCAAGAAATCAACATGGTGTAAACATATGGGGTGAATTTAAAATTTTGTGACACATCTCAGATTCTACAAAGTCAAGGGAGGACAAATCAAGTCATGCAAAACATCTAGTCTATCATGACTTGGGTGAAAGAGAATTAAAGAAAAGTTTGTGATGGACATTTTTTCATAAATGTGTTTTCATAAAAATAATTTATTTTTACAAAGATAATAAAGGAATTTCCAGGTAATGTCAGTGGAAGCAAGAGTGGGGCAAAAAACATACACTGGTTCTGTGCTTCCACATTTTGTGATTTCTAAATCTTTTTTGAAAGAGAACCTATGTTTTCAGAAACATCGCAGTACAACATGAAGAAGTTGACAAGACCATGATAAAAGGGTTGTTGTGCAGATTTGCAGCTAATGAGAAAAAAAACTTGAGAACTGAGAACTTTGGCTGTATTTGTGATGAAAAACTCAGCAATGTTCAAATGCAGTCACATGTTCCATAACTGCCTGCTTAGCAAGCGGAAAATCTTTGTTTGGCACAGGTGAAGGAAGTTTTAGTTGTGAAGTTGTGTGACAGAGGGTGAACAAAGTTTTTTAAAAGCTCTAATAACCTTCAAGGTTTTAATTTGTGAGCAAATTTACAAAATACAAAAAGTATAAAACTATTGAGCAGCAAAATCAGGGTCAACTAATTACTAAGACATTGTCTCGTGAGGTCTTTTTCATCCTTTCTAATGAAATCTAGATTAGGAAGAATTAATTCATCTCATAATATAAGTCATGTCTGAGAATGATGGTCCTACAAAGAGGCATTGTAAAGGTCTGGGCAGGATACAGCAGAGAAAGATGCATATAAAGTGTTTTAAGAGGTCTTTTACTATCTTTCTTTCCTTCCAGGAAAAAGTTGCTATTTCTCCCTGTGGCTTGATATGGAATTCATCAGCATCGTCAGTTTGGGGACTGTATTCCAACTTCGGATCACCAGACTTAGAGATATGCCTTTTTTTCCAGTTGACAGAGGAACATCTAAAACGTGAGGACTGACATGGTTACTCTTCCAGCTTTTTCTGGTTTAGAGTTTCCAGATTTTCTGTGCCAAGTTGACTCTTCTGTGCCTGTTTGAGGGGCACTGAGGAACCTTCCATCAGAGCCTGAACTGGACAACTGTGGCGTAATAAATCCTGGACTTCTCTCTGAAATTTCTTAACTGGTTTAAAACATTTTTTGTCAGTATTTTTCACTACATCTCTTGCATGTTCAAGCTCAGCAGGACTCTGCAAAAGGCTCTGTCATTACATCAGACAGTTTAGTGTTCACAGTTACAAACATAACTCAGTGAGCTTTCTTTTTAGGAAATAGATACTGCACATCAGAAGAGCCTGATATTCTTCCTATGACTAAGTTAGTTCAGGCTCTCATGCTGCAGTCCCCTAATATTCTTGTCAGGAAGAAGCTGTGAGTTTTCCTTTCAAGGAAATGAGTGAGTTGAGATTTGGGTTCTTAAAAATATATCACCAAGATAATTCTTTACACACTGCATGGTGGAAAGAACCTTGTCTTCAGCTGCCTGGGGACTGCTGCCTATCATTTTGATATGTGCTTTCTAGAGACAGTTTGTTACAGGCATTGAAAACGTACAAAACCCTAGCAGCAGAGCACATTACCGAAATACAGTGTTAAAAGTGTTCACCATTGCAACACCAGCAACCAAAAAAAGCTATTCCATTTCTTATTTTGACTTTTTCTGCAAGAAATGTCTCTTCTTCTTGTCAAAAATACACTTTGGAATCTTACTGTGCATATCTCCCTGATGTGCATTAAGACAGTATCTTTTGTGGCTTTTAATTAGGCTGCAGGAAGTGCTAATGCCACCTTTTCTTTAGAGGGTTATAATTTCAGAGTTTGTCCTCTAGTGCAGCTTGAATAGGGTTCATGATTAACTCTTGTTGTTTAATGTATTAGTTTTGCTAAAAGCCTTGCTTGCAGAAGTTAAGCAAATGTTAGCTTTTCTGGAGAGGCCCTACAGTAAACAGTAAAACTGTTGAAGCTGTATGTGTATCCCTGGGATACTTTTCTCTTTCAGGTTAAAAGCACTTTAGAGCTCCTTTTATGAAAAAGATACTATGTGCAAGGTAAGGGCCAAGAATAATTGTTATTCACCCTGCAAAACATGAAAGAATTGAAAAACACGTCAGTCAGTCCAAGGGCTTTGCATCAAGGAGCACAGAGCTAAAAAAGTCTTCAGAGAAAGGAGTGTTTCTTCCAGCTTGTGAGAAAAGAAAAACCCTGGGGGAACCTGACATTCAACTCTGTCCTGGGAGCAGTAACTTTTAAAAGCTAGGGCAGGCAGCAGTGTGAAGTGGCTGTCCTATTCACAGTGAACAGCTTGAGGTCTACTATAAAAGACCAGGTAAGAGCCCTTCCAGACTTAGCCAAGACAGAGTGGGGTTGATTTTGGTTGTTAGAGAGAAACTGAAAACAAAATGGAATTCCAATAATTCTCTGAAGGAGATGTTTGGCCTTCTGGCTGAACTTGTGAGGGTACTGCTTTTCCGCAAGCCCATGGCTCAATTGCATGTTTATCTGTACAACTCCAAACCAGTAGTCCCCTGTCCTGCAGAGCATCCTTCGGTGTTTAGCATCCCTAGACCTGCACACACAGACCTGATAGCCGCAACGGCCACTCACATAGCGATGGTTATTTTGGGAAAAGATGTTGTGCTGGATCTGATAGCTAAAGAGAGGAGAGGCTACTGCAGCTCTGAGCCCCAGGTCCAACCAGAAACGAGTCTGAAGGTGTGTTCCCAGGACGTACATGCACACAGCGTACGCGTGCACACCACATCTTTACACATACATATGGCTGGCCGTGTAGATCATGAAGAGAGACACAGAGCATCATACAAACACAGACAGCACCAGCAGCCTCATCCTGCATCTCTGGCTGAGCAGAACAGAGGTCTGATAGTGAGAACGTGTGTATACACCTGGGTGCAGTCTGGTTCCCTCCAGCAGCTGGGTCAGACCCTCAACTGGACATGGAAGCCCCTGAGGCTGCAGGTGCTGGTACAGACCATCACACATAAATACACGCGCACACACGCTCAGAGCCGACCAGGACTCCCCCGGTCCCCATTAGCCAAGCCCACCATGGTCTCACACTTAAGAGACACACACAGGTGTGGATCTCATCCCAAGAGAGCCCCAGGCCCCACAGTCTCTCCAGGAGCTGACTGGGACTCCCCTGGTCCCCGGTCGCCAACCCTCCCGTGGCTTTGCCGTCAGAGACATCCTTAGCTCCCAGGCCACCGCCCCTGCGGCTTCACCCTCGCTGGTGCTCACAGACTCGCACACCCGCGCTCGCCCCAGTCGCTGCCCCAGGGACACGGGGACCCTCCGCCCCGTGGTCGGACCCCAGCTGCTGCGCTCACAGCCCCGCACACGCACGTGCACCCAGGACAGAGAGCCCTTCCCCGGGACAGAGCCAGGAAGGAATTCCATAGGGAGACAGGACAGACTGCGCTGGTCAGGCGCAGGGCATGGCCAGGCAAGCGCACTGACCAGCCAACCAGTCAACACGTGACTGGCCCTTTTTAGCCTCTTCTCTCTCTCTTTTCCCTAGTATTGTTCCTCCCCAAATCACCTACACCTCTCTCTTGTCCCACCTTTGGTTCCTCCCCTGAACATCCCAAAAGAAGTCCTGTACCAGCCCAAACTGCTTTTCCTGAGCAGCCCAGTGACGCACGGAATCCAACTCTACAACTCACAAAGAGTTATAAAGCAGGTATGTTTATTGCAGCGCTGGGGTCGCACTGGGGAATTCTCCACCAAGAGTGCTCCCAACTAGTGTATCGCTAGCCTCGGCTTTTATCTCTAAGATTATTACATATTCATTACAGTTTTCAGAAATCATTTACTTGACTACACCTCTTACATGATTAATTACTTAGACTCATTAATTATTTTATTCTGTGCTCTCTACTGCCATCTGATGTCCTTTGCTTGCAATTTCAGTCCTCCAGGTGGTCGTTTACTTCCTCAGGTGGTCGTTTTGTAGTCTTCATCACTTGTACTTTTAGTGAACTCTTTCTCCTGGCACTGCACACCATCCATTATCTTGGTTCCAAATCATTGAACTGGTGCTTGCTGGTACTAGTCTCTTCATCGTCCCGGTCAGCTCGTCCCACAATCTTTGGGCTTCTTATTGATTAGTTACATTCCATTGTATACACCTTTAACACTTGACTACCTAGCTAAATATTCTTCAAACATCTGGTCTCCATACAATCCTAGTTTATCACTTGACTAATTCATCTAAAGGTCTAAGGATAATGATTTAATTAATCTCCTGAACAATCAATTTCAAAATTCAAAGGATAATACTTTAATTAATCACTTAAAGAAACAATCTAAAGGTTTAAAGATCATGGGAATAATTAATGAAAATATACAATAATTCAGCAGCATGATTTCAATTGCAGCCTGGTTTCAATCAGCTTGGTTTCACCAGAATGTGTCCTAACTCCCTTCGTCTGAGAGGTGGTCTGGAGAGCTGCTCGACAGGGCTCATGGTGGTGGGGGTGCTGCCTGGACTCCAGGGCTGATGGCTCTGCCGGGACAGCCCTGGGAGGGGCCTGGAGAAGGTTCTCTTTCCTCAGGAGTCCTAGTTTTGGGTCCCCACCCCCACGGTGCATCCCTGTGCTCCTCTGGACTTGTGCAGATGGATGGGCCTTTGATGGGCTGATGGACCTTTGATGGGCTTGGGAATAGCCCATTAGGCTAGAATTTGGGCTCCCCCTCATACCATTGTCTCTTGGAGCTCCTTGGTGGGTGTGCAGGTGAGTTTTATCACCTCTAAACAGGTTATCACATAACATCACGTCTAAAACATGTGGGGTCTTTGATGGTAGACAATAGCGCTTGCTCATGGGACTTCAGCGACAAGGACTCTGAAAACACATTTCTTCATTTATACAAAACACTGCCCTTGTGAAGATTTTTTGTTACTCTTCTCTTCCCTGAGCTGAGTAGTTTATGGAGTGAGGTAAGATTAGCTGCCTACATTCTTTTACTTCAGCTTTCACAATCCCAGTTGTAAATGTACTCTTCAAACCTTTTGCTGGCAAATTTGCGTCTAGCAAAGATCTAGAGAGTTCACTTAGGGACTCTCCACCTTGGGTAAATCTGTGCCTAATAAGAGACCAGAGACTTTTACTGATCTTTAGCTATGACATGTCTTTCATAAATGTTAGAGAGTATGCCTAGATGAACATATAGCTGCACTTGTAAAATGGCTTGTAAAATGAAACCTCTCTTCATCTTTTCTAGCAACCCTAATCATTCTGTACAGATCAGAAGGTTTTTTATCTCTGCTTAAATTACAAATGGAAAAAAAATGGGAGGGGAAATCACAAACTGGGCAATATCCCTCTCTTGACGCTGTCAACTGTTGGGTTTTCAGTACTGTTTTATCAAGTTGAACACATCTGTGTTGGTGTAATAAATGTACACATATTGTTTTGAACAGCAAATGTACACTCAAATAGTAATACATAGGAAAAAAGTAATATATACTTGGATATAGCTAAAATAAATGAGGTAGTAGCTGAAGGCTAGGGCTAGATATCAAGCCAATTAGTCCAGTAGCACATCTAAGAGAAGTCACAATTAACACCCCTCTTTTATCAGTTGTAGCATTTCAATTATTTTTTTCCTGATTCTGTTACACATTAGGATACCAAATTGGGTCTCAGGCAGAGTGTGACCCAAGCCTGTTGTTTAATGTCCTTGACATGACCCCTGTGCAGAAATCCACTAACAGGGACCGTCACAGAAATCCTTTGAAGGATGAGGGAAAGAATGTGTGCTAGGAGCCTTGCTAAAACTGTGGGAGTTTTGGAGTTATAAATATACTTGGAAATCTGAAACTCTTAGCTGCCTCCAATTTTTTAGAGTCAATAAATTGGGTAGTCCTGTTGAGAGAAGGGGTTGAAAGAACTTTAGCAGTAGTGAATAGAATGATGAAANTCAGTACTGAATAAACATACCTGCTTTACAGTCTTACGGATTGTGGAGTCTGTTTTCCGCAAGTCACTGTAACCTATGTCAGCATATTCATATTTTGAGTAAATACACACTTCTTATTTAATCTTTTCACTCCAAACTTATCTGAAGTCATACTCATCAATAGACCCAGATGGTTCTTTCTTGTAATGTAAAACTGTTTTTCATGCATATCTAGTTAGTTATACCAAGAATGATGTTAATGGTGCAGATACAAAAGAAAAAAAAAAGCAAAAAAAAAAAAGCTGGAGGGAATGGAAGTGTTTTCTAGGATAGAACACAAGAGACACATGAGATATGCAAAAAGTTTTCCTAAAAGCAAGTCTAAGGCAGTAGAAGATTATGACATTACCAGAATAATGTTGAATCACTCAGCAGGAGTTTTGATATCAAATACACTACCAAAGATGTAAATAATTCATCTACTACTTTTTTTTAATGATGAACTAATTTTAAGAAATTTCAATGTTCTTTGCAAGAAACACAATACAGAATTCTGCTCCTTGATTTTGGCCTTCATGCTTGTTCCGAGTTTTTTTTATTGTATATGTGAATTATTATGTTTTGCCTTACCTGCTGTCAACTACCTTGTAAAAATGCAGCTATGTTACTAGTGTAGTTATTAAAGACATGAATTATGTCTCCTTGGATAAGCTGCATACATTATTTCAGATGTATGTGTGAACAAGGTGCTAGATCCTTGTCAATTTTACAGGGGTGTGCAACTTGTCTGCGGGAAGAGGGAACGCAGAACCTGGCGCTGACCTCCTGAATAGAGGTGGCACTTGCAGATGATTACTTCAAGCCAGCTGAACTCTGTCAAAAGCCTTCACTCATTTTACTTCTTTTTTTTATATTTTTTTTTTTAAATCATTACTGGTTTTTCTTTCCCCTCTAAAGCTACCACAAACTGGGAGTCTCTGCCCTGTTTATACTTCAGAGACATTACACCAGATGGGGCAACTCAAGCGCGACAGCCCAGAGTCAGGTGAAAGTCTGTTCCAGATGGCAAAGCGAAAGAAATATTGCTAAATATGCCTGTAAGGTATTTAAGCACAGGATGACAGACAGCTATAACAAACAGTAATGGGAAAAAGCCAGTCTAAACAACAGCTGAGGAAAGACTGCCTTTTTCCTGAATACTCAGGCCTTACTACAGCTTGCGTAGTCAGGAGGCACTTTGAGGGGGAGACAAGGAAATGTTGATTACAGCAGAGAACAGAACAAAGGAGGTTGTGGGGCGCCTTTGGTAATGGTCACTGCAGCTCATTTCCAATGCTGCTGTACTGAAGTCCTGCCATAGGGCTCTTTGTTAAAGAAAATGGAAATTTAGTTTAAAAACTGCTTTTGTGATTCTTTCTTTAGGGAAGGTAGCACATTTCTATAAAGATTGTGCTGGATTTTGCTTAAAGCATACTTGTCTTGAGTTACCTCCCCGAGCCATTTTGGCTATCCCAGCGCCCAGGCTCTCTGTGCTGGGCTCTGCCGGCCCATGAGCTGCCTCTCAGGAAACAGCAAGGTCTGTCTCTTTTCAGATGCATCTCCCTGGAACAAGGAAAGAGCCTTCAGCTGTGCCCAGCCATTGCAAAGCTTGTTAATTTACTGGAATAGCTATACTCTTGGCAATTTGCTCTGCTCTGCTTGAGCTTTAACGTTTTTCAGTGCCACGGTGTTTCAGCAAGGCTTCTCTGCTGACTTCTTTCCTGGTGTGTTTTGGACAAGCAGTAGAAATTCTCAGGTCTCTCGTCTTTCAGATGAGGAAACTATGTTACAGATATTTTTAAGCTTGGAAAAGACTGTGTGAGTCATGAAATTCTTAAGCCTCTCCCCAGATTAGAACTCTGTTATTTTAACCAGTTGCTGGCCGAAATAATCGGAAAATCAAACTTTACTAAAAAAAAAGGAAAAAAAAGCCCAAGGACTGAACTAAAAGGTGATTCTTTATTCTTTTCATACAGTAACAGTAAAACTTCTAGACAGTTTTATAGCCAGTACTTTAGGAGTTATGCAATCTTTTAAAGGAAATACTTTATTTCCTTTAGGGAAAAGAGGGAAAGAATTCCTCTCTACTCTTTGTCCAACTGCTTTTCTCTTATAAGTCTCTTTCCCCAAACTGGGTCTTATTTGATTGTATTCAAAGTAAAGTACATCTTAAGTGAATGGCTTGGAGGTAGGTTTGTGGAAATGTGATGGTATACCACCAAATATTGTGTGATACAGGACAGCACTGACAGGAGAGCCAAGGGAAAGAGGGACCATATCATAGCTTTAGATATAGTCCTATTTTTATAAAAACCTCACTGAGGCTTTTCGTAGAAAGCACAAGAGTATCGTCTGGTTTGGGAGATAAATTTTCTCATCTACCTGAGGGAATGAAAACCAATGTCCCCACCTGAGTGCATAAACTCATAGTCATTAAGTTTTTTGGGAGAGCAGTCTTGATGTCTGCAGCTGTGTAGTGAAAGATTAATGTGATCCATGAGAAAAGACAAGGAATATGACATGACCCAGAGGCACGAATGTTTGTGATGCTGTTCTGGTCTTCACACTGAAGACAGTTTCTGTAGTTTATATTAAATTTTCATTAGTTGGCAGTGCATTATAAAGACCACACCAAGCTGCTCAGCTTTCTTGAGGGCACAGTGTTTCTAAACCTCTCTGGAAGCAGAGATCTAGGCTCACTGAGGATACTCAGAAACAAACTGGAAAACAGCTACGAAGTCAGCTGTTGCCTAACCTTGGGGTTAGTTAAGAGAGCGTAGGACTCTGCTTCAGACTTCATCAAAGCAGAATTTATGAAGTAACGTTAGATACCACAGAGCAGTGGCAAGTGCTGGTTTGCAGAATGGCAGTAATATCAGGGCTGGAGGAAAAAAAAAAAAAGTAGCTAGTTCCCAGGATCAAAACTAGCATTTCTGCATGGTGCTGCATTGGAAATTACAGCTTAGACTGACCAAATTCTCCACCAATACTTGGATCCAAATATTAAAAGATAGCCCTTGATGTCAAATCCAGATTTGGCATTAAACACCTCCAACAGGAAAAAATACCCTGAACCTGACATTAAATACAATTAATACTAGTGTCTATAGTTTAGTTGTTTACTTTACAAACATTGATCAATAATATGAGGTCAGATCAGTGTTATTTAAACTTTTTTTTTTCCCAATTTGTTGAACATGGCAAAACCCATTGTACATTACAGCAAAATATAAAAGAGTACTTCAGATCTTTCTTTGACTATAAATGAGTTGGTTTTTTTTATGAAGCATGTTAAATTGATCAGTATTAAATAAGGGAATGATTATTGCAAAGACATAAGTTAAAAGAGTACAGCTATGCCACTCAGGAATAGCTGTTTAAGCCCCATAGGGTACCTAAATTCTGGTTTGGTTAATTACATACTGTTTGCCTAAATGCACAGTATATTTTAAGCGGCAAGAAGGTAATCCACAGTATTCCTTATTGTACTGTGCACTGCTCTTACACACTAGCAAGCATACTGAGGGAATTTGGAGTTGAACAGGAATTTTCTACATCCCTGTATAAAGGAAAAATCGTATGAATATCTCACACGAATCTTCTATGACTAGCCTATCATAACATGAAATATAGAAATGTGCTTAACTGTACAGAGAAATGTCTGCTCATTTCTACAAATATAAACTTTCAGGAGCTACGCTCTGCCTGTGAACTACTGGAAGACTAGAGATACAGGGCCACTGTTTAAAAGATGGGTAGATCCTTGGTGTTTTGAGTAAATAATTTATTTGCATTCTGAAGTTGAGCAGAAATTCCTCTTAAAATGTCAAGAAGTATTAATGGGGGCAGATCAGAGGTTATCTCATTACCTTGGAGGCCAGAAAGGGAGAATTTTGAACAGCAGTGCAGATGCTGATTAATGTAATAGGTTAATAAAGGGCAAGATAAAAAGAATCACCTCATAATAAGGGCAATATATTTAAGGAATTAAAAACCTTAATAAGGAAATTATTCACAATTGTTCACATTCACTGATCCTAGTGAATATGCAGTTATGTTTTAAAATGTGTATAAAAGCTAGAAAGTTGTTGTTTTCAAAACAAAATTAATCAGACAGAGACTCCATAAAAATCACAGGCTGAGGATGCATGGTCAGCCACCTGCTAGTATTTGCTTTATTTCATAAAAACTATTTATGTTAGAGCTTTGCTATTTTTTTGTTATTGCTATTATTATTTTCCCTAATTTGTCACCTTCCTCAGACAGGTATTCCGATTTCTGAAATTAATTGAAATCCATATGTTAAAGAATGCCAACAGAAAGATGTTCACAAGATTGAAAAGATGTCCGCAAGGAAGCAAATTGTTAAAATTATCTATAACTACCACATGTTGATTTATTAAATTCATTCAAGCCTTGAAGGCCTTTTAAATTTCTCATTGATCTTTGGATACAATAAATGCTATCTTTCATAAAGAAGTGGCCAGAAGAGTTAATCACATCATTTGCTCTACCTGGTGTGTTTCACTGCTTCAGAGACCTAATCAGGGAGCAGTAAGGGTCCAGCACGCACTTCTTATGAACGTGCCTGTGCGTGGATGGTAACTTGCAGCAGACCTGATTCTTCAGAAGGGAAGGAAAGAACAGGCACATGCCTCTGAGTGAGAAAAAAATATATCAATTTGGCTTTTCCATCAAAAAATCTTTAAGTTTATGAAAATAGTCAAATATAAAAATTCCCGTGAAAAAAATAGTGTCATCTGCAGACTGAGAAGAACTGATTGCTTTCTATATCATCTTGTTCAGATGCAACTGTAAATTCCTAGCTCTTATGAAATTCAAGTTATAATTCAGAAGTCCAGCCTTGACTGTTTTATTCATGTGCTCAGTCTGCCAATCTGAAGACATTTGGAATTAAAAATGGAGTTTGTTTTTAATTTTTAGTATTCATGTTAATACCTTCTAATCAAAACATTTGCAAGACATCCATAACATTAATTTATGAGGAAAATCTAATGGAGTTCGATTGGACTTCTGTTGTAAAAACATTTTCAATTCACTGAGGCCTTTAAAAGATATTGATGTTACTTACAAAGGTGTCAGAATGTGCTTAATTGACACCTAATTTGCATGGAGGTGACAGAAGAGAAAGCAAATCTTGAGATTTGGAAGTGTTTTTTCCAGAAATACACATCTGTCTGCCAGTGGGCAGTGCACAGTTTTCACTAATGTGTGAAAGTGCCCTTGCTTCTACATCAGAATTTGCCAAGAAACTTGCCTATAATCAAAGATTTGGGTAAGAACTAGTGAACAAGGTGAAATGTATCATAGAACTACACAGTCCTTTTAATTGGAGCTATTACTTTCAAATAAACCTCTAGAATTTTTTTTTTTTATCCCATGCTGTAATTTATTTCTTGAAAAGCTTGACATGTGTCACTGCGTCCTTTCCCTTATCACCAAATCTTGTTGCTGAATTTTGAATTTTATTATAAGAAATTAACTGATTCTTAGAGGAGAGAAACGGTGGCAGATGAGATAGCTTTGCTAACAGAAGCCAATTACACATACATTTCAAAGAAGGAAAAATCACTTTCCAACTTGTGCTTGTTGAAGTCAATCATTAGGTAAACTGTATCCTGCTGAAGCAGCTTCTTACTGATTTCAGTGTAACCAGCTTTTATTTAATTAGCTTTTATTTATATTTGGATAAAAAATAACATATGCAATACATTTAAAAGAATTCTTCTCCTTTTAGAGCATTAAAGTGGAACTAGAGTTGCTTTGCATAACTGCATTAGTAAACAGTTAATTTACATTTTAATTTACATTAGTAGTGTAATTGGGATCCTAAAGTGTAATATACAGGAAGGAATAAAAGCAGGAATGAAATCTCGCAGCTATTAATGGATGGAGATGCCAGACTCCAATTAAGACATTCTTTTGTCTAGCTTTATCTCTGAGGTTTGCGAGATAAACTTGAAAAATATGGCTGGCTTTTATCTCCCCTGCTATTGCTTTTAATTCCACAATTTAAAAGGATTCTTTTTGAGATTAATGTTAGGAAGCCAATTTCTTCCACTGTGTCTTACCAATAACATTGGCCATCTTTTGGGATAGATTGCATAGCTAAGAGGAATTCTAATTCTGCCTCAATGCCCCTTGCTTTCCTTCCAAACAAATTTCCTTTAAACAGCTTTGGTTCTGAAGGCAGTTTGTTTACTCTGAGGTTTATATGCTGAGGAACACATCCCATAGATGTCGTTATATACTATAACGAGCGCATATGTTGGTGTCTTGCAATGTGATGATTATTTGGGTAAAAATGACTGTCCAACTACCTATTTGTGAAGCTTACAGTAAATATTTGTACAGAACATATGACAGCCGCATGAAAGAGCCTCCTTCTTAGTTCATTCATCAAAAGTAACCCTAGTGAAGTCAATTAGCTACTAGGAGAGTAGAAACTGAAAGGAAGAAAAATCCAGCTCAATGGCATATTAAACCTAAGGTGGGAACTTACACCTCTGGTTTTGAACATACAAAAGTGAATTTGACAGGTGCCTGGAGGACACAGAACAAGTGACTCAGTAACAAGGCTGAACCTGAAGTGTTAGCCTGAAGATTCAGAACTACATGTTATACTGATAGCACTACAGACTTTGAAGTAATTATAGGGGTTTTTTCAATGACAGAAACGAGATGGTCATCTGTGCAAATTAGTTCTTATAGGCATAAGTCAGTTATCACACTTGAAATTCTGAGAAGCCGAGGAGTCTAAGTAAAACCGTTGTGCCTCAGATGTCTTATTTGAAGCTATTTTTAATCTAGGGATTTTAGTAAATTTACTCCAGATGGATGTACATACTGTGTGAAATACATTTTCAGGAAGCATGTCAAGTGCTCACATTGAATGCCTTACCAAGCTGTTATGAGTATAATATTTTCCAGATAGCTCAGTTTTGATTTCTTCTAATTACTAACAGCCTTACAGCTCTTTTCACAAGAAGGGTTTTACTGAACATCCTAACCAAACTCCTTGTTCCTACAACTATGTTCCACTGATTCTGAACAACAGAGCTTTGAATTTGAAAATTGTTTTTCTTCATATTTTCAGTGAAGTGAGGATATTTGCTTACCCTGCACAGAAAACCTCAGTGATAAGTGGGCCACTGCTAGACATTGTGCAGCATAAGCATTGCAAAGCATCTGGGCTTGCTGTGCACGAGAGAGAAGTGGAAAACTGCATAAGTAGTTGCTCTGATCGCAATTACATGTCATGGAAGTCTTGGACAGCCCTTAGAGAATTGCACAGAGCCCATATCATGTGGTAGGGAAAGTTGCAGAAGTTCAGAGTTTGGCAGTCAAATCTAGCTAGAAAAATTTGATGAATAAACCTATATACAGATTGGTATAGCGTCGCAGACCTACGTCTGACTTGTGCAGTGTCCTGTCATTGACCAAGTACAATACCAAATGATCAAGAGGGCATGTAAAAATCCTGGTGTAAGAAGGCATACGGAAATCAAACTGTCATTCCAAGTCTCATTGTGACCTCTAGCAAGTAGATAGGCTTAAACAAAAACCATGGTGTTAAATATAGTATCCAAAATATGGTTACAAATATGGGAATAACATTCTCTTTGGCTATTTCAGTGTCCAGTCTTTTGAATTTAATAAGGTATTGGCTTCATTAACTATATCACAGTCCCACAATTATACTGTAGTGAATACTTTGATCAGTGTTGAGCTTTCCTCTTTCAAGTTCACTGACTGCTACTTCAGTATTGCTACAAAACCTGGTAAACAGATATTTTCCATGTAATTTCTTAATAGTGTTCATTGCCATCCTACCTTCTTTCTTTTTCAGCGTTTTATATTTTCTGTAATTTTCTAATAGTCTATCATTTATGTTTATCCGATAAGCATTGTTTCACAGTAATTGTTTTCATCACTCTTTTTTGGAAACCTCCACATTCCTCAATATCTTCTTGGAAAAGAGGCGGGGAAGGGAATAATGCTTCATGCACATAATAATGATTTGTACAGTATTTGTTCACATTTTTTCCATTCCCACTACATATTCAAATAAAACACTTGAAAATTTCCTTATCTGTCTATAGGAAATAGTTCGATAGAGAACTTTTGGAAGATAATTACTCTGATATGAAAGTCAGTTATCACAATATATTAGAATTGACTCACAAAACCAAGCAAGTTAAGTATGAATTAAAACACTCTGGTGTCATAATCCAACACTATCTTGAAATATTCCTCTCTTCCATTGGGTTAAAAAAGTGTACTGCAGTATTGAGATTTCAGTTCGTTTAGTCTTTTACACTTTTAGTGTATGAGCTTTTTAATAAGACTTAAGGCATATTTGGCTTTGTAATAGCTGCTTTATCTTAAAAATACACTTTAAAAGGACATGCTAAACAGCAAGCTCTCATGGGTGCCTAAAATTGCTGAGTGAAGTGTCTTTGCCAGTCCTATGAATGAGGTTAATCCTAATTACAGATGAGATTGGTTTTTTCCCTCGTCTTAAACATCTATTAGTATCATAGGAAATTCAATTTGGAGACTAAAAAGACTCTTCCAATGATCAATATCATAAATGATCATTTGACCTAGCTTTGTTGACATATGAACAAGCACCCATGAAAATAAATGTCCTGTGCAAAACCTAACTAGACTAAACCACAAGACTAAGGTAGGCTAATCCTTAGAATTTCTGGATGACACTTGTTCTCAGCTATCAGTGTCTCCTGAGGTACTTCCAATATTTACTGTATTCTTTTCTACAGTGACCTCAAATACTTATTTTTTTCTTAGGCCAGAAAACAGAATTCTAATTCATAAACCACACTCTTGTAGAAACCTTTCTCTTGGGTAGCACCGCTTCGTTTCTGAAGAGAAGTATTTAAGTATTCTAACTTAATTTAACTCATCACTTATTTGGGGGGAATAGGCTTTGCTATATTTATGCCAGGACACATTGCGGGCCGGCTGCTCCCCAAGGGCCGGGATCCAGGGGGATCTGTGCCGGGCTGTCTGGGCAGGGTATGTCCCTGCGGGGAGCAGGGCAGCCGGGGGATCCGGGGCAGCCCCGGTCCCGGGCACTGGGCACCTCCATGGGGACGGGGACAGCCTGAGGCCAGGCCAGGCCATCAGCCCACAGGCCAGGCCTGGTTCAGCAGGGCCCAGCGTAGCAGCCCGGTAGAGGGGCTGGGGGTGGAGGTCCTCGCTGGGGCAGGACCAAGGGCCCTGGGAGACCTGACATGGGGTCCTGGGCCATGGGCAGGTGTCCTGGGGGCCGATCACGGCCATGCGGCCTGTGAGTGCCCACCGGGCCCTGGAGGTGGAAAAGGAAAGTTTGGTTTCTTCAATGTGCACGTACATGAGTAATCTTACTTTTCTTTTGAATTTGCAAATTTTCCTTTTGTTGTGGTGTAGTGAAGCTTGCATATATATTTTATAAAACATTCAGTCATACATCTGGTGTTTCTCTTGCTATAAATCTGCCATCCTCTTCTGACTTTTCAGTGGCATAAGAATATTTTGCCTGTGAGCCATTTAACTTCATCTGAATTTTATCAAGATACACAGCCAACGGCAGAAATAGCATGTTGCTCCTGCATTAAACTTATATGAAATAATTCCTAAAAATCTTTGCAAAGGACTTTTTTGTATAATNCCAAAATATGGTTACAAATATGGGAATAACATTCTCTTTGGCTATTTCAGTGTCCAGTCTTTTGAATTTAATAAGGTATTGGCTTCATTAACTATATCACAGTCCCACAATTATACTGTAGTGAATACTTTGATCAGTGTTGAGCTTTCCTCTTTCAAGTTCACTGACTGCTACTTCAGTATTGCTACAAAACCTGGTAAACAGATATTTTCCATGTAATTTCTTAATAGTGTTCATTGCCATCCTACCTTCTTTCTTTTTCAGCGTTTTATATTTTCTGTAATTTTCTAATAGTCTATCATTTATGTTTATCCGATAAGCATTGTTTCACAGTAATTGTTTTCATCACTCTTTTTTGGAAACCTCCACATTCCTCAATATCTTCTTGGAAAAGAGGCGGGGAAGGGAATAATGCTTCATGCACATAATAATGATTTGTACAGTATTTGTTCACATTTTTTCCATTCCCACTACATATTCAAATAAAACACTTGAAAATTTCCTTATCTGTCTATAGGAAATAGTTCGATAGAGAACTTTTGGAAGATAATTACTCTGATATGAAAGTCAGTTATCACAATATATTAGAATTGACTCACAAAACCAAGCAAGTTAAGTATGAATTAAAACACTCTGGTGTCATAATCCAACACTATCTTGAAATATTCCTCTCTTCCATTGGGTTAAAAAAGTGTACTGCAGTATTGAGATTTCAGTTCGTTTAGTCTTTTACACTTTTAGTGTATGAGCTTTTTAATAAGACTTAAGGCATATTTGGCTTTGTAATAGCTGCTTTATCTTAAAAATACACTTTAAAAGGACATGCTAAACAGCAAGCTCTCATGGGTGCCTAAAATTGCTGAGTGAAGTGTCTTTGCCAGTCCTATGAATGAGGTTAATCCTAATTACAGATGAGATTGGTTTTTTCCCTCGTCTTAAACATCTATTAGTATCATAGGAAATTCAATTTGGAGACTAAAAAGACTCTTCCAATGATCAATATCATAAATGATCATTTGACCTAGCTTTGTTGACATATGAACAAGCACCCATGAAAATAAATGTCCTGTGCAAAACCTAACTAGACTAAACCACAAGACTAAGGTAGGCTAATCCTTAGAATTTCTTGATGGCACTTGTTCTCAGCTATCAGTGTCTCCTGAGGTACTTCCAATATTTACTGTATTCTTTTCTACAGTGACCTCAAATACTTATTTTTTTCTTAGGCCAGAAAACAGAATTCTAATTCATAAACCACACTCTTGTAGAAACCTTTCTCTTGGGTAGCACCGCTTCGTTTCTGAAGAGAAGTATTTAAGAATTCTAACTTAATTTAACTCGTCACTTATTTGGGGGGAATGGGCTTTGCTATATTTATGCCAGGACACATTGCGGGCCGGCTGCTCCCCAAGGGCCGGGATCCAGGGGGATCTGTGCCGGGCTGTCTGGGCAGGGTATGTCCCTGCGGGGAGCAGGGCAGCCGGGGGATCCGGGGCAGCCCCGGTCCCGGGCACTGGGCACCTCCATGGGGACGGGGACAGCCTGAGGCCAGGCCAGGCCATCAGCCCACAGGCCAGGCCTGGTTCAGCAGGGCCCAGCGTAGCAGCCCGGTAGAGGGGCTGGGGGTGGAGGTCCTCGCTGGGGCAGGACCAAGGGCCCTGGGAGACCTGACATGGGGTCCTGGGCCATGGGCAGGTGTCCTGGGGGCCGATCACGGCCATGCGGCCTGTGAGTGCCCACCGGGCCCTGGAGGTGGAAAAGGAAAGTTTGGTTTCTTCAATGTGCACGTACATGAGTAATCTTACTTTTCTTTTGAATTTGCAAATTTTCCTTTTGTTGTGGTGTAGTGAAGCTTGCATGTATATTTTATAAAACATTCAGTCATACATCTGGTGTTTCTCTTGCTATAAATCTGCCATCCTCTTCTGACTTTTCAGTGGCATAAGAATATTTTGCCTGTGAGCCATTTAACTTCATCTGAATTTTATCAAGATACACAGCCAACGGCAGAAATAGCATGTTGCTCCTGCATTAAACTTATATGAAATAATTCCTAAAAATCTTTGCAAAGGACTTTTTCGTATAATTCAGAAAATTCAATGTGCCATAAAGTAGTTGGATTGGCTGTAGGTTATCGCATGTGATTTAATGAGCCAATTAACATTGGTGTTATAAAATCATCATGATCACATTTAGGCTGACAGTAATTAATGAACTAAAAATGAGCCACTGAGCATGATATAGACAGGACTTGTTGCTACAGTAACCCAGTGTCACATTGCTGAGAGAAGCTCCAAGTTCTATGTATGAGGTAAGCATGTCTTACCTGTACGTACAGGCTTACTTAAAAGTTGAGGACTGATATGCAGCCTGGTCTGCATTTAGTGATGCTTTGTGGAGTGTTGTGTTTAGCTATAAATGTTACAAGTGCAAGAAAGAAGCCTCAGATCCTCAGACCTCTGCACTGATTAGTAGCTGTACAAATCATCCTAATATATTTTAAAAAAACAAGTAACTGAAAACGTTTTACTTGACATAATTTGACGTAACTATAATTCAGTGTTCATGAGATTTGCATGATGTCTTTTCATACAGAAGGAGTTTGCTGTAGTGACTATAGCCTAGCTGATCTACAGACTCCCTTCCAGTCTGTGAACTGTCACAAAGTGAGCCTCCTTACTTTTTGTTACAGGTGATGGTTTCAGTAATGCTTTTAAAGGGCTGCAAATAACTGTGTATTCTGGATGCTTGCAGAAACTTCCTTTGAAAAGTCATCTGTTGACAAATGATCTCTCCCTCTTCATCCCCAAGGATGTGAATTTTTCATTGAACTTGACTTGGATACAACATTATTATTTAATCTCTAGTCTTACAGCTCCCTTTCCCGTAGTAACCAAGTGGCTGATCATATCCTACCTGAACTGTCAGCCTATTCCACTGCTGTGCCTAGTGGACTTGAAAGTATGATTCTTATTAACTCTTCATGAGAGTCAAAATCTTTCATAATGCATCTCTAAATCCTCTGCTGGTGGCACTTAGTTAAAGTGTTACTATATGGAACACTACTGACATACAGAGATTATTTGCAGTTTCTCTTATCCCATTACTATTACCTCAGCTCTGCTTGCACCTGTGCTCTGCCGTAAAAATCTGCTGAATGAACACTAATTAAAGCCTTTTACAATGCAAAACAAATAAATAATAGTTTACTTGAAACTAGCTTATGTTTTGTCATTTTGAGTAGCCTTTGAATTAAGTGTTGCAGTTACGTGTACTTAAAATGTAATATATCTATGAACATCAAAGACTAACTACATTCTTGACTTCCAAAGAAAGACTTAGGAGAAGCTTTATACCCTAGATATTTCCTCTAAATTCTCATTCCAGGCAATCTACTTTACTAGTAGCAAAACTATTCCTCATGGTTCCTCTCAAGACAAATCTTTAAATGTATCCAATGTCAGCACATATAGATACTAATAGTAGAAAGATTCTTCCTCTGAGAGCCCAGAAAACTCTAGCCTTTTCAGTTGTTAACACCCAATATTGTCTCTGCTGACATAAAATTAATGTTTGTGACAAGAATTCAGTTTCCAGGTGGCCTGCTTTCTAATATAGAAAAAAAAACCCAAACCAAAAAACTATCATTTAAAGCTTAAGCTTGATATTATTTGGAAAGGTGTGTGTAGCCTTAAATGTTTTGTTAAGCATTCAGGTGACTTATGAACTAAATATCAGATCCAGTGTACAATGCCACTAAGTGCATTAAAAAAAAAAAAGTCTTTTGATGGCCAAAGAAAAAAGAAAATAGTCACAAACTCTATCCTCTACTATGGGCCCGGATTGCATGATTCTATCAGGTTTCCCCCAGCTGTTGCTACAAAAACATCTGTTTTAAGTCATTCCTCCACACACTTAAAGCTGGACGGGCAGACTAAACTCTCAGTAGCTGTTTTCTAATTGACATGTAAATTAGGTCTTTAAAAGAGGTAGTATGAGCATAGTACTTCAAATGTTATGAAAACTAAAAGTATGGAAAGTATTGTGGAAAGTATTTATCTGGTCTGCGCTGACTTTAAGGTTAAGTAGAGACAACTGGTGTTTGAATCACTCCTACAATCTACTTGTGAGAATAGATTGTAGGGACGGAGCTCTTCAGAAGGGAAAAGAGAAGGCTGGAAGAGAATATGACTAAGAATCACAAAACCATGAAAGCAGTGCCTAAGCTGAATACAGAAGTGTTATTCACCAAATCCTGCAGCACTAGAACAAGAAGGCTTTCACTGAAATAAGTAGATCAGTTTAAAACAGATAAAAGCACTTTTATATTCTACAGTTGTTGAACTTCTGGAATTTCCTGCCACTGGAGGTAAAACAGCAGAATTATCTTGTCCCTTTTCCAAGCTGCTGATTCTGTTAATGAAAAGGTCTTAAAAAAAATACAAGGGACAACAGACAGAAAGGTGCCCTCCAGCATCCCTCATAAAAAGGTTGTGGATGCTGTGACAGTACAAAGGAAAAGAACCACAACTAGCTGCAAGGTTCACGTACTTTCTCTAAATAGCACCTACTACTGTCGCTGCTGGAGCCAGCATCCTAAACCGTGCACATCATGGATCTGACCCAGCTGGGCACTAATGTTTCGGTTTTAGATACTTTCTTTTAAATTATTTATTTATCATAAAAATATTTTGTTCTTGATACAACATGTATTACTTTTCCTTCTTTTTTACCCCTACCCCCTCCTCCCCCAATGAATTTTAGTATCTAATGACACTAGAGAGAAGTGGGCTCCTGTGAACCTCATGAGGTTCAACCAGGCCAAGTACAAGGTCCTGCACCTGGATCGGGGCAACCCCTGGTATCAGCACAGGCTGGGGATGAAGGGATGGAGAGCAGCCCTGCCGAGAAGGACTTGGGGTACTGGTGGATGAAAAGCTGGACATGAGCCGGCAATGTGCTCTCACAGCCCAGAAGGCCAACCCTGTCCTGGGCTGCATCCCCAGCAGCGTGGGCAGCAGGTCGAGGGGGGGATTCTGCCCCTCTGCTCTGCTCTGGTGAGACCCCCCTGCAGTGCTGCCTCCAGCTCGGGGGTCCTCAGCACAGGACAGACATGGGCCTGTGGGAGCGGGGCCAGAGGAGGCCATGGAAATGATCAGGGAGTGGAACAGCTCTGCTGTGAGGAAAGGCTGAGAGAGTTGGGGTTGTTCAACCTGGAGAAGAGAAGGCTTCGGGGACACCTTATTGCAGCCTTTCAGCACTTAAAGGGGGCTTATAAGAAAGATGGGGACAAACTTTTTGGTAGGGTCTGTAGTGATAGGACAAGGGGGAATGGTTTTAAACTATGAGAGGGTAGATTTAGATTGGACGTAAGAAAGAAAATGTTTCCAATGAGGATGGTAAGACCCTGGAACAAGTCGCCCAGAGAAGTTGTGGATGCCCCATCCCTGGAAGTGTTCAAGGACGGGGATTTGAGCAAACTGATCTTGTGGAAGATGTCCCTGCTCATGGCGGGGGCGGGGTGGACTGGATGATCTTTAAAGGTCTCTTCCAAGCTAAACTGTTCTGTGATTTTACAATTCTATGATTCTATGACTGTGTACACTTTTGGCACTTTTGGCATTATATTATCCTGGCCACCTAAATGATAATGTGAACTAATTGACTGATAGAGGAAGGGAAAGAAACGCTTTCACAATATGAGGTATACATTTCTCTGTGTATGGGCTCTTGTTTCAGCATGTGAAAAGTCTTCAAGGACTTCCAGAACATAAGGACATCTGGTTTGTAAGGTTATTTGCTTAACCACTAAGAAAGAGCTGAAAAAAAGAGACAGGAAAAGCCATAAATTAATCTCATAGCTAGACAGGCTGTAACAAGCAGTAGATAATTCAGATAACAATAAATACTAGAACCCATAGATCACTGATTGACAGGCCATCAGAAGAACCACAATTGCAGCAGTGGGGAGGTTCAACCAGAACTTTGTAACGGACAAGAAAGTAGAGGAAGATAACCACAATTTGCATGGGAAAGAACAGACTTGTGGGACATCTGAGCAGGCTTGTGGGACGGTGTGAAACTTACTATGGGCTATCTAAGGGAGAAGCCAGAAATGGAGAAATATTCATGGAATAAATATGGTTTGCTTTTAGTCAAATAACATGCGATGGGAAAGATATACATGCGACTCTTTGTACCCACAACTTTCTTTCTTCCTTGATAAAGGAGCCTTGGGAAAGCCACCTGCTATTCATGCGTTAATAGCATGATCAGTGTTCCAAGCTCATGTGCATCGATGCTCACCCTGTCTCTTTGATCCTTTGTAGGTTTCCAGAGAACAGATTGGAACTAAAGAAGTTCTTGGCCCGGTTAATGGCATAGACCTTTACCTCCTTTGGAGCCTGAACCAAACTACCACTAGTTTGGTCAAGAAGTTGAGTGCATCTGCCACAGAATGGAAGCAACTTCATCTAGCAGAAATGAGACTAGAAATCCCCGGGCCTTGCAGTCTGCAGGATCTGGCATTCCCTAAACACTGATGTGCTATCATAGATTAAAATGTGCCACAATTAAGTTCAAGACAAATTGAACCAGAGTTTTACTCACGGTATGTTTACCTTTTTCAATAGTAGGACTTGTCATAAATTCTGCCTTCAAAGAGAAAAGCAGCTTTCCTAATTAAATAAAATCATAGAATCATTAAGGTTGGAAAAGACCTCTAAGATCATCAAGTCCAACCGTCACCCCAGCCCCCCCATGCCAACTAAACCATGACCCCAAGCGCCTCATCTACACATCTTTTACATACCTCCAGGGATGGGGCATCCACCACTGTCCTGGGCAGCCTGTGCCAAGGCCTGACCACTCGTTCAGTAAAGAAATTTCTCCTAATGTCCAATCTAAACCTCCCCTGGCACAACTTGAGGCCATTTCCTCTCATCCTGTCGCTATTACTTGGCAGAAGAGACCAACGCCCACCTCACAAAAACAATAGTTTCTGAATAATAAGAAAATTTAAAGCAAATCTGTCTCCATCTGAAAGCGTCATCAAGGGTGGGCTTTAGATAGTGATAAACCCTTAAAATACTATTGCTTATATTGGAGGAAAAAGTTTATATGATAGTGCCAGGATGTAAATAACAAGCAATGGCCACCTGCAGTTGTTGTGAACATGAAGTTCATGTTGGGTACATGAAATGAATCTGATAGTACAAAGTGCTCTAGTAGTTTGACATTGTGTCTCTAATTGGATTTAACAATCCGTTTAATAATTTCAACCTAATGCATTCCACAAAGTGGTAATACTGATTACATTGTTTAAAATATAGCATTTTCTTCCATATATTAAAAATATTGGTTGGGAAACACTTCTGTGCACTTCTCAGAAAATCATAAGGTACAAAAATTGTAGACAGACCAGTTCAGTGAAAGGTGCATATCGTTATCACCCTTGCACATCTCTTACTAAAATAGAGACACATTTTATAAATTGAGGGTCTGTTAACTAACCAACTGAATATCATGGGTGATCTGACCTATGCAAGAATGTGACTGCTCTCGCTATACCTTTTGCTGTCCCCTTTTGTGCCTAAATCCACGTTTTTACCTCTTCCTTTTTAAGTTAGTGAGTCATGTAGCTCTAAGTACAAAAAGAGTCATTATACTCTAATTTAATTCATATACATTCTACAGCTCATTTGATATCATTAATGTCAAGATTGAACGGCCTCTTCCAAGCAATGATTCATTAGCATAGCACATTCATTATAATGTTTGTATTTCAAGAGAATTTTCATCATTTATCTATCAGCACTAAAAGTTTCCCATGAAAATCTATTGTCTATTAGTACAATGTTTAATAGATCGGTGAACATATGTTTTTTTATTTGGTGGTAGTTTCAGAAACAGTTCTTAAGCAAATTCAGATTTTGTCAACACAAAAGGGGAGCTGTTTGCTGATGTTTGATATTTATATGTGTGCTTTGCTTTTTTTGCGTATTGCATTTACTTTGTCTTTAATTAAAAAGACAACTTACACCACCACAATTAAGGTGTTCATAAATTCAAAGGCTACATGTACCTATTGATCAATAGGATCAGGTTTGAGTAATACAACAGCTGTGTTGGGATGTATATGCTAAATGTATATGCAAAAGGGTCTTTATTTTGGTCCATCTCTATTCTGGTGATGTCAGCTGAATGTCCATTAACAAAGCACCTTCTTTTCACTCTAAAGAACATCTTGTGGTTACCTGTCATCTGAAGAGAATCCAGCCCACTCTCTTAGATGCTCCACAATGTGAACTGAAAAACAGTAGGTTGGGAGGAAGGTGTTCACTTTGAAAACACTCTGAATCACAAGTAAAAGACTAATGTAAATGCACCCTTAAGGTCTTAGCTGCTATCAAAACTGACTACTTGTGCAGCTTATCAGTAAAACCTGAGGAAAAACGAAATGAAATGGAATGTGAGTAAGTCCTTTTGTTTTTCCCAGAACTCTTGCAAAAGATATTCACTAACTAGAGTTAAATGCATACATGAGTATCATTTCCTGTTTTAAAAAACTTATGCAATTTCACTAGCAAAGATTTATTATTTTACACCACTAAAAGTCTATGTCATTTTAACAGTCAGTGCTACTGAAAATTTGTGTCTTCATTATGCAAGGTTATTACTCTGTTTGGGTAAATTCTATTACTATTATTTGGGTAAATGTCCTGGTTTCGGCTGGGATAGAGTTAATTTTCTTCCTAGTAGCTTGGATTTAGTATGAGCATAATGCTGATAACACACAGATGTTTTAGTTGTTGCCAAGTAGTACTGACACTAGTCAAGGACTTTTCAGCTTCTCATGCCCTGCTGGCGAGAAGCTGGGAGGGGGCACAGCCAGGACAGCTGACCCACACTGGCCAAAGGGATATTCCATACCATGTGATGTCATGCTCAGTACATAAACTGGGGGAGTTGGCGGGGGGCAGCAACCGCTGCTCGGGAAATGGCTGGCCATCCGTTGGCAGGTGGTGAGCAATTGCATTGTGCATAGATTATTTTGTATATTATAATTATTATTATTATTATTATTATTATTAT
>VZTQ01008294.1:0-48107 GCA_013400755.1 Pelecanoides urinatrix
AGACAAAATTTCTGCTCTGAGAAGATTAAAGAAGAAATAAAAAGCCAAAATCTAAAAAGAGGAAAACCTGAAAGGTGTATGAAGAGGAGCAAGCAGGGGAGGAAAACAAGTCTTCCTTGTTCACACATTCCTGTGTCTTGCTACAAGTATGTTTTTTCTACCTCTCATCATTCACATTAGAAATTATAAATTTCACATAGTTTTACTCATGTGGGTTAAAAAAAAAAAATTGTGGCTTACTTGCTGTTGGACCATCCCGCTGCCTGCTCTGCTACACCACCTTCAAAACTGAGTAGCCTCACTCAAGTAAATTTCAAACTGTAAGTTGAATAGGATTGAGAGTTAGGGGTGGGACGTTTCCCTGCAATACATGAAGATCCCAATTTAAGTTGATCCTATATGGGTGAGCGAGCGGCTGTGTGATATTTGGCTGCCTGCCAGGTTAAACCATGACAGTCAATATTAGTTTTCCACCTTTGGCTCTAAAGAGAAGTTGATAGTGATTTACTGAATTTCCTACTTTGGCTTTTTAGGTACTCTGAATAGTCCCCGTTAAATCTTCACTCCCTTCTTAAGTCTCCAGTGTTAGCACAATTATTGCCTTTTCCCAATAATAAACATAGTCAATTTTTTTTGTATAATTGATGAAAAATATGAAGCAGAGTATCCTAGATCAACAATATATTTGATGATATCTTAAGACCATGTTTCTCACAAAATGCTGTGGAAAAGGCTTTCTCTTAAACACACTATGGAACCACTTTGAGACAACAGAATAAACATCAGTGGAAAAGCAGCAAAAGGATCACTGGGTTTGACAAGACGGCTTAAACTTTGTTGTACCTTCCAGCAAGGATGTGTCTCATCTTAACTTTTCAGTACATATATCTGTTAATGAATTAGGCACAAAATGCTTTTAACAGGCTTGAGTCCCTGAAAGCTAACAAAAATGCTAGGAGGACTGGTGCCTGTGGTCCCTGGCACTATCAAACCCTGCTTGATATCTCTGGGGAAGGTAAGAGAACTGAGACTGAGCACTGTAGAATATAGGCTGACATCTTACGTTGTAAGTTACATTCTGAAAAGATTCTTCAAACTTAAAGCAAAGAATGATTCACTGATATTTGTGATCCTCTATGACTAAGTGAAAAACAGCCAGAGAGGTGCAAGAGCTTGTATTTGCTAGCTAGATGCCATTTAATGCTGCTCAGAAAATGAGAAGTGTTCTGACTGATGTTTTCTAATGTCAAACTGATCTCTCTTGAGTTTTCTGTTAATGTACACGTAATGAACACAATTCTCCCTATTGCAAGTG
The DNA here is from genome assembly GCA_013400755.1 of Pelecanoides urinatrix. NCBI lineage: Eukaryota > Metazoa > Chordata > Aves > Procellariiformes > Procellariidae > Pelecanoides > Pelecanoides urinatrix. Next base: position 1,316 of record VZTQ01008294.1, read on the forward strand.
AAATAATGCAATGTATTCATGGGGTTAAAATACTAGCAAGCCTGGTAAATCTGTTCCTTGACTACCTGGGCATAACACAACAGATATGCAATGAACAGACAATGCAGAGAAGCAAAGCGGAGCAGTGGTAATGTGTTGGCTGGAAAAAAAAAAAGAAAAAGAAAATGCTCTGGATTTCTCTTCTCAAAACTTGAAATTCTGGTGTCCTCTCTTGAAACATTATCTAGGGACTGAGAACTGCGATTCCCAGCCATAATCGCATTATCCATAAAGGTATGGAGCCCGTCCTCACTGAGAACTGACAGTTTGGAAGTGCAGCACAACAGAAGAGAATGTAATCACAACTGACACTCTCAGCTACAAGGAAGGCACCACTCAGCACTTCCCATCTTCAGCAAGAAACACTGACATTAGAAATAAGCAAATACTCATAATAACTTCCCTTTCTATTCCAATATAGTTTTCAGCTGACCATAAGTAAAAATTTCAGATCGGCCTCCTATTTTGTATCTTATAATTTCATTCTAAAGACTTAAGAGAAATTTTACTTGCACAGCAGTCAGCTTAAATACATATAAATATGCCATAAACTAGAAAACATTCCCAACTGTTGGGAAAATGCTGTGCTTAAAACATAAAAAACCCTAATATTACTATTTAGCAAATAGATTGGAATTGTTATAGAACTGTATTGGCAATTAAATGCATAATATAAGCGCTTTAAAAAGATATCTAGGCAGCTATATACCAAGAGTTTTTCCAGTCTCTCAGTACTTGACATGAGTTCTGCAAACCACCTTCACAAATAAGCATCTGGGATGTATAATATAATTCTTTAAAAAACTAGCTCTCTAAATCTTTATCTGGCAGAATAAAACTAAGCATAACAGGAGCTAGCTGGTTAGTTACTTTCCCTCTGTGAAAAAAAGGCTGCATCTATTCCAAAGTGAAGAAAAAAGAGCTTCTTCTCAGCACCTATCCACATGAAAACACTGGTGGTCAGTGAGGTCTAAATATCAGCCTGCTTGGCTTAGGTATAGCCAAAGACTAAAAAGATGGATCCAAAGCATATGGCAGCTCAAAATGACACTTGCAGGAGAAAAAACTCTGCTTTGCTGTAGGTAAGATCTTATACTTAATTTCTAGTAAATGAACACTTGATTAGAGTAGAATAAAACAGAGTCATCAATTGCCTACGTAGTTTAGGAATGACGTAATTACTACCGATTAAGGTAAGTGAATACTATGGGAAGTACACGCAATAGTCAAACAGAGCTTTCTCTGCAGCCAGGCCCAAATTATGGAAACAGGACATCATCACATCACTGCCAGAATTACCTGTATTCTCTAGATGAAACACATTTCTCTGATCCTGCCTTCTGCAGTACAGCAGATATTTAGTAGTTTCTACATATAGAAATAAATACATTATTTAGCTTGATTCAAAGATACCAAGGTTCTATAGTAACATGGACAATTTAAGAATTTTGAGAACAGAAAAAATCCATATGGGAACTATAGCCATTTTTTGACTGTTTTTCATAAATAAGCCTTTTACTGTCAAACAAAGTAATATTTCTATATGCAAATAAGTGCATAAGGCAGGCTGTAGGGTGTATTTTCTGTGCCTCTTCAAAGGAATATTACCAAAAAAAGGCCAAAATGGTTTATACAAAGCTTTTTTGTCAATTTGATGTCTTATACCAATGCCTAGCTTTTGTGGTGCACTTGTCATCAATAGATTGATACATAGTTCCTTTCATTTAACAAAATAAGATGTGCAATTAATGAATGTAAAATGCAAGGTTCTATAAATCCTACCTTAGATTTAAGAAGACAAAGTTTTAACTGGGTTTAAAGGTAAACAGTAGTTGGTATATAGTACCTCCTCTACATAAAGATTACACAAAAATTGCAGCAGTATTTGACAATGAGAGCTTTACAGCACAGTAAGAGCACGGCAGTGAATACAGACACACTTCCAGGCTTGCTCCAAGTTTTTGATTTACAGATTTGTGACAGTATTTTTTGAAACAATGTTAATTAAGGGCTGACTGAGATGTGGAAGATACACGAACATAGAATGAAGTCTGAGCACTAATGTGAGTGAGAAAGGTGTAGTGAAAACTTTCACAAATAAGGAAAAAACCTTAAAAATGTAGGGATCATGTCATGTGGAGTATTGGGTCTAGTGAAATGTTCAGCGGAGAGAAACTGCGTTTGTACCTGGCTCCTGTATCCTACAACAGACAGAGGAAATTTAGAAATACAGACTTTTATGGTAGGAAAGAAGTTACATTTCTATTTATATTAATTATTGTTAAAAATCCAGTTAAGAACCAGATCATAAAAGACTACTCTGAACAGTAGCAAGCAAGCATTGTCATTGTCAGCCCTTATAGGCTCTTGAGCATATTTTGGTAAGGCTTATAACTGTATATGAGAAGACCTGCAAGATGTATCTCATCCATCAGTCTTGAGATTCTGACTTGGGAAGAGTATGAAGTAGAAAATTAATTACATAAGCTAACACCTCGGTGACATCATACTTTCAATATTTTACTGTTAGACTTCTGATAGCAGGAAATAAATAAAGAGACAGTAGTTTGGAACACAAAAAATCACAGAAGCAAGCTAAGGACAGATGCAGGGAATCATAAACTGCTGAGGCCTCCCTGGCCACCATCTCACTAACCAATGAAATTCTGTCCCATTATCATTCCTAAAAAACTTAAAGTAATTTGAAATCCTGAAAGAAAATTCTGTAATTATGAGATGCAATTATCAGATAATTAACAAATTTAGATGTTCCAGATCTCCAATATTGACCAACACGCAAAGGAAGTATCTAGAATTTAAACAAAGTATTTTTGATAGGGTTAACTGAAAAAAAAAAAAAAAAAAAAAAAAAAACCAAACCTCCTTAACATTCAATATTCTTGCAATAAGACTTGGCAGAGAGGCACAAAAATTATGCAGAAAATATAAAGACAAATCAAGTCATGGCTCCATTGCAGGCTGTTAATATTCAACTCCCAATATTTATTGCAAGGCAACCAAATAAGGTTTACTAGCTAGATGTTAATTTATCACAGTTGAAATAGCCTGAAAATGGCCTTTATGTTTTATCAGTTTGTTGGAAAGAGGAGAAGGCTCATGAAATAGCAATAGCACTTTGGCCATATGAAGACTAGTATAGCAAAAATCCATATCATGGATTGCCCATCTACCAGCACACAATCTATGCCTGTGGCTATGGTGAACAGAAGGAAGATACCTGAAGAAAGTCATGTAAGAAATGTGTTCCTCTAGGACCTTTCTTAAACATCTCCTATAAGGTGCAGAGGAGGGAATTAGCAGGGTTAAGCAGTAGATTATCCAGTAATGACATCTAGTTCAGCTACTCATTATTTCTTGTCAAGAGGCAGAGAGAAAAATAAAAGAATCCTCTCATAACTTTTTAGAGAAGGCTGATGCTCCACTTTCAACATTCTGGGGGAAAAGACTGAGCTGCAGGGTTACATGCAGAGATGATCAATTTGAACAAATGGAAAGACTGCAGAAAGTTTTTACTGGAGCTTGAGCTTCCATGAGTTAGTTTGTTATCAAGATTTTCTGCTATTTTATTTTTTCCCTCTATCTCTTTCTGTTAACCCCAACTCTGTCATTTTGCAGCTTCTTTACAAAATTTATTGTAAGGCACTTTTTTTGTATTGGTCCTATTTCTTTCTCTGTCCCTCTACAAATACTGTAGCTGTTAAACCCAGCCAAATTAATATTTGCTAACACTGTTATGGCATGCAGTGTAGACTCAAAACCAAATCTACAGGCATGCAGGCTACTGGCCAAAATGGGTAGTTACCACCATTATCTTTAGGTCTGCATTAATCAGTTTTATTCTGAACCAACTTTCTGGTCAGCTTTGTTTTATGATGGACAGCACATGTCCATCACACATGTGGACTGTATCATCAGTATATTTTGCTTGATGAGGCTTGTAAACAGTGATAATTCTACAAGGTAAACAAGATTGGGTAAGGAGTTACCTCTAGAAAACATTAGTTGAAATACATGTAAAGGATTTATCAAGCTGATGTGGCTAACACAATAAAAGTCACTGTGTTCTTAAGAAATTCAGAGAAAAGTGTGTTGACAAGATTAAAAAAAGCCTCCCGTTTCTTACCAGTCTTTTCTTAATAGCTTAAATACATGCATAAATAGCTGAGACACCATAGCTCTTCCAACATGGTAAAACCAAAATTCACATCTGTCTAATTCAACAGTTTTTACAACAAGTGGCTTGAACCTACCTTTACTATCACTGTCAGAATCCAGATGAAAGGCAGTTGTGCAGCTAGAAGAGTTAAGTACCTTAGAAACGGCAGCTGTCACACACACACGCCTTCCCCCAGTTCATTTTTAATATACACCAGCATATTGGCATGCCTTAAAGTTCTGTTGAATATCACAGAATCAGAGAATGGCTGAGATTGGAAGGGACCTCTAGAGGTCATCTGGTCCAACCCCCTTACCGATGCAGGGCCACTTACAGCCTGTTGCCCAGGACCATGTCCAGATGGCTTTTGAACATCTTCAAGGATGGAGACTCCACAACCTCTCCGGGCAGCCTGTGCCAGCGCTCAGTCACCCTCACAGTGACAAAGTGTCTCCTGATGTTCAGAGGGAACCTCCTNAATTCACTTTGCTCAAGCCATGCTGACTACTCCTGATGATTTCTTTGTCCCTCATGTGCCTGGAAATGGTTTCTAGGATTAGCTGTTCCATCATCTTTCCAGGGGTGGAGATGGAGGTGAAGCTGTCTGGCCTGCAGTTCCTTGGGTCATCCCCCTTACCCTTCTTGAAAATAGGATTTGCCATGATCAGTCAAAGATTATCAAGAATAGCCTTGCAGTGACATCTGCCAGCTCCCTCAGCACTCATGGCTGCATCCCATTAGAATCCAGGGACTTATGTATATCCCATTTGCTTAAGTATTCTCTGACCTGATCCTCTTCCATCAAGGGTACATTTTCCTTGCTCCAGCTTTTCCCCCTAGTGTCTGGACTGAGATTCCTGAAGGCCAGTGTTGCTANCAGGCCCTTCATCATCTTCGTGACAGTTCACTGGACTCTGTCCAATGAAGTTGCTTTCTAGCTGGATGGCCCCCGGCATATACTGGTGCCTGGGGTAATTCCTCCCCACATGAAAGACATTGCACTTCCTCTTGTTGAACTTCATGAGGTTCCTGTCCTCCTACTTCTTGAGCCTGTCAAGGTCCCTCTGGATGGCAGCACGACCCTTTGGTGAGTAATCCACTCTTCCCAGTTTTGTGTCTTCTGCAAACTTACTGAGAGTACACTCTGCCCCATCATCCAGATCATTAATGAAGATGTTAAACAAGACTGGACTCAGGACTGACCACTGGGGTACCCCACTAGTTTCATCATAGCAGTTTATCAAGTTGGTCAAACATGAATTCCCTTTGCTGAAGCCATGCTGACTACTCCTGATGATTTCTTTGTCCCTCATGTGCCTGGAAATGGTTTCTAGGATTAGCTGTTCCATCATCTTTCCAGGGGTGGAGATGGAGGTGAAGCTGTCTGGCCTGCAGTTCCTTGGGTCATCCCCCTTACCCTTCTTGAAAATAGGATTTGCCATGATCAGTCAAAGATTATCAAGAATAGCCTTGCAGTGACATCTGCCAGCTCCCTCAGCACTCATGGCTGCATCCCATTAGAATCCAGGGACTTATGTATATCCCATTTGCTTAAGTATTCTCTGACCTGATCCTCTTCCATCAAGGGTACATTTTCCTTGCTCCAGCTTTTCCCCCTAGTGTCTGGACTGAGATTCCTGAAGGCCAGTGTTGCTAGAGAAGACTGAGGCAAAGAAGGCATTCAGTACCTCAGCCTTTTCCATGTCTTGTGTAACCAGGTCCCCCATCTCATTTAGCAATGGATCTACATTTTCCCTAGTCTTCTTTTTGTCACCTATGTACTTATAGAAATCCTTCTTGTTGTCTTTGACATTCCTGGCCAGATTCAATTCCATTCGGGTCTTAGCTTTCCTAATGTCATCCCTGGCTGTTTGGACATTGAGTTTGGGTAGGAGCTCTTTGTTCATCCATGCAGGCCTCCTGTTGTTTTTGCCTGACTTCCTGCTCATTGGGATGGACTGCACTTGAGCTTGGAGGAGGTGATCCTTGAATACTAACCAACTTTCTCAGGCCTCCCTTCCCTCCAGGGCCTTATCCCAAAGGCCTCCTTGAAGCAGATCTTTGAAGAGGCCAAAGCCTGTTCTCCTGAAGCCCAGGGTTCTGAGCTTGCTTGTCACCCTCCTCCCCGCCCTCAAGTTCCTGAGCTCTGCCACCTCATGGTCACTGCAGCAAAAGCTGTCTTTGATCTTTAAATACTCCTTGTTTGTGAGTATGATGTCCAGCAGAGCACCTGTCCTTGTTGGTTTCTCTATCACTTGGAGGAGGAAGCTGTCATCAATACACTCCAGGAACCTCCTGGATTGCTTATATCCTGGTGTGTTGTCCCTCCAGTAGATATCGGGGTGGTTGAAGACACCCATGAGGACCAGTGCCTTCAAACTTGAGGCTACTCCTATTTGTCTGTAGAGAGCCTGATCCACCTGTTCTTCCTGGTCAGGTGGCCTATAGCAGACACCCACTCTAATGTTACCTTTGCCTGCCCTCTCCTTAATTCTAACCATAAACTCTCCATCGGCTCCTTATCCATCACTAGGCAGATGCTAGTAAGAGAGCCTTCCAGCTGCTCTCTTACATAAAGGGCAACTCCTCCTCCTCATCTTCCTTTCCTGTGCTTCTTAAAGAGTGTGTATCATTCCTTTGCAACACTCCAGTCACAGGAGCCACCTGCTACATTTCCATGATCCCAACAGGAAGACAGCCCTGCAGCTGCAATATATTTGAGCGTATATATATGTAATAGGTACTCTTCACTTTTGCCTTTCTATCACTGCTGTTCACCTCGTGACCCTTTCTGGAAGTCTTGTCAGCTAAGACTTATTTCAGACAGATCCCTCATCTCCTGTCCCTGATGGGAGAGACTAGCAAAGGAACTGCTGAGAAAACAGTGCAAGGAGAAACAGAAAAATGGCTATTAACTGGGAAGAAAAAATAAATATTAAAAAAATGGCAAGTTCCCCCTTGAGGTTCAAAACCAACTTAATTGTAGTTCAACAAATGACCCCCAACTATTCTCAGGAACAAAGGCCCAGCCAAGAAAATCAGAAATAGACTGCTGCTTTGGAAAAGGCACTAACAGACGACATGTGCAGAAGATTTGGGAAACTCCTGCTGATATAGTTAACAAAGGAATCAGTGAGTTTTTCCTTTTCTGTACTTGTTTCTAGGCCTTTAAAATTTATATTGTAATGTTTAACAAACGCTTACAGTAAATAATTCCATATATTACTTGCTCAGTGCTGACAAATACGTTACATACATTACACAACAAATAAAAAGAAATAGACTAGTGCATGACCCAAACATTGTACAACTCATTTTAAACATAATACAGCTAGAAATAATAGAAAGCGATGTGAAGATGCTGATAGGGTAGGGATGGCAAAGGTTTGGTAAGATCGCAGAGGCAAAGTCTATACGGTGGGTCAGACCGCTTCCGTATCATGTGCTGCAGTTCTGGTCTCAGTTCACTGGGTGGTGGTTACCTCCTTGCATGAAGCCATCAGCTTAAGACGAAAAGAATCCCAGAGTCTCATCCTATAGCCTTAACTGTGAATATTCATTTCTTGTCTGTGTGTTTCCTGAGAGGTTCAGTTTACCAGAGCAATTAACTTTATGCAAAAAATTTCAGAATTAAAAATCAAATTGAAAAGATGTTGTATGTCTAATCCTTGTATATTTCAGGACTGCAGAGACATTCACAGCACTGGTCATAAAGCCATGACAAGTTTCCATTGCAACAACGTGAAAATTGTTTTGAGTGAATTGAAACAATGCATTTGGCTTCACAATTGTGCTCTCATATTGAGGAAGCTTGTGGGAGCTGAGTTGTGGTCATCAGTTGACTCAATACTTATCTTCTGTCCAAACAACCAAAATGGAAATGAGTTGCCATATCCTGGATATTAACACAGCTTTCAAGGCATTGGTTAGTAAAACTTTTTCATACTTTTCCCAAATCTGCATATGTCATTTCAGGACAAGAAGCAGAAATGTAGGCAGTCATACTAAGCAGATGTATTTTTCACTTATTATGGTATTACTGTAAGATGTACTTCATCCATTTTCAGGTAAATGCTTTAAAAATGAAATCATTTATAAATTTAGATACAAAGAAAAGACTTCAAAAAATATTAGATGATTTATCATGTCTTATAAACTTCAGTGCTTAAGAATTGCCAGAATTACCAGAAGTATTGAAATGCAAAGCAAAGGAAAAAAAGTTAGCTGGAGCCTTTGTCTGTCATTTGAAATCAATGTTAGCATTAAGTTTCACCAAGAAATTAAATGGCTTTGTTTTAATAGCTGAACGAAACCCAGAGGCAAATCTCATTTCTTCCAGGTAGGTGATAAAGTATGTCAGAAGACATTGGCTTAGACTGTTACATTTCTCCGTGTTTCACATCATTTAGAATTTCCTTGTTTCTTTTACAAATCTGTGAGTCACTTGTGGCCAGAAACCCCGGCCCCAGATCTGCCCTTTCTCTCCTCCCTGGACTTGTTTGTTTTGTTTTTTTTTTAAAGAAGTCTGTGTGCATTTTGGTTTGCTTGGCTTTTGTTTTTTTGTTCTTATTCCTTTCACATCAGGACAATATCCATGACTTGGCTTCTGTGGGAAGACATGATTGGAGCTGATGGCCTTGTCTGGCCATAGCCACTAAGGAAAACAGCTACTGGTATCCAGCAAGGAATTTAGGAGAGGTGGAAGAGCAGAGGGAGAACAGAAACTTTTATGGGTAGTTGCCTTAGTGTCTTCTGTGATTTCTTTTTTATTATTACTATGGTTTTGATTTGGCTGTCTTGTAATGTTAATGTAAATATTGTATTTTAGGGTATGATCAGTGATTTCAGGATAGGTTAATCAGCTTTCCCTTAGTTGAGAATCAATAGAAGCGATTATTCTCCAGTGAGATAACTCAGGTTGGTATTCAGAGAATGATCTTCATCGAGTGTAAATATCAAAGATTTCGAAAAAATGAAAATTATTTCTGTTTGCCTTCAGCAGACTTTTTCCTCAAAAATTGTGATTTTTTAAAATTGATAAAAATAGTTACTTAGTCAAAAAGCCATTCTGTTAAAAAAAAAAAAAGGAGCATAAATTAAAAAAATTTCATTGAAGTCGCTATGAACACTGAGAATATGGTCAAATGTTGCTGGTCTCAGATAATGGATATTTTTATAACTTCGGCAATATTTTCAAAAGACAGCAGTTCCAAATGTGTTTTAAATAATTTGTTCCCTATTCTTTAAAAAATTTCAGAATGTAGCTGTAATTTAAAGGTGGTGTTAGGAGAGTTGTGCAGAACAGCAGTATCGATTGACTTAGCAAAAAACTCTGTTATTGCTCTAGTTAATCGTCCTGTATGATAAATAAGGTAAATGCATATTCAACTTAACTGTGACACAGCCTTAGAAAAAGTTTAATTTACAGCTCCACAATTGCTGTTTTCCTTGGAAAATGTTCTTCTTTATTTTGGACACATTTTCGAAGAAATATTTATTCTTATTCAGTGTGGAGGTGCCAAACACAGACACAATCTCTTGCATCTGACCATAAACCAATACAGTGTGTATCAAGAGGTCTCTCACCTTTCTACAGTAATGAATGTGTAAAAAACAGTAATAAACAGCCAACCAAAGGGGGTTTTTGTGATTTTTCATTTACTGCTTTCATGATTCCTGACTTTGCTAGATGCTGTGACTAGTTCACTTACAGTGAACTTACTCTTTACAGACTTCAAATAATTCTCCTGTATTTTCTACCCATTCCAATCACGGTCAGAACTGCCCTAGAAGTCTTTGTCTTTATATAGGGTTTGGGGTTTTTTTGTTATTCATGTAAAGAATACATATCATACATCTTTTTAACAAGTGTTTTCTGTGGTCCCAGTTATATATCTTGGCATACAAGACAGAGATCTAGTTAATGCCTCCTGTCCGCTCACAATGTCCCCAGAGGAGTGATCAGTGAGACATCCTATTTTCATGGCCCCTGGTTGGAACCTAGAACAACGGAGAAAAGTCCCTTTCCATCAACGTGTTTAAAGTCCCATCATCACAACTGTCTGCTGCCTGCCGTAAGGATGTTCAGGACATCTTTCTGGCCTTCCTACCTTCCCAGGTGATCATATTCTCACATGGAACCAGTTTAAATTACAAAAACTCCCAAGCATCAACTGTAAGTTTTACTAGATCAGTCCCTGAGGGAAACAAGTCTAAAAAAATCTGGTGCACATTACAGGGTGACCCTGCAAAGCCCTTCAGACCTGAGCATGGCAGAGCAGTGCCAGGGCAGAGCTGAGTTGGAAGTCTGGCATCATGGGACCTGTCCAGCTGCAGACCCCATAAGGAACTGCTCTTCTGCCTTAGATGACACAGAGTTCATTTCTTCCCTCCAACTTCTGATTCCATCTGTCATGACGCAGCTTCAGGAACAGGAATAATGGAACTTGTATTGAATTCACACAACAAACAGAATAAATTATACTGTGGTTAAACAAAAGAAAATCTGGGCTGATATAATAGAAAAATTAATATAAAGAAAGAATATAGGAGTAAAGAATGATGCAAGGTGTACTTAGAAAGAAACATCTCAATATATCTTATGATATCTTACATTGTTTGAAAAACTATACATTACCATGAAATTAAAAAAAAGAAACTACCCAATACACAAGAGTTGGAAGAGTTATGGCAATATTGTTCCAAATGTACACATTCCTACATTTCTTCAATTAACATATATTTATTTTTATATTTATACATACATTCACATGTACACATAGGTGTATTTGTACTTTAATGGCAAATTTCCAGTACAAAATCTCCAGCATGGCAAATTCTTATTAGCATCTGTTTGTGTCAGCCCAAAAATACTATTAGAAAAAATTAATCCCTTAATCGAGTTATCTTCAAAGAATAAGATCAGGAATTAAATACATCAGTAGAACAGTTTAGTTACTAACTCATCTACTAAAGCATAATACTGACAAAGTATCTAATAATATTTAATTAAAATCTAATAATTTTAAAGAAAGTTATAACTGCTCATATTATCCAAACTGATATTCACTACTGTGTGAAAAACAAAATTGATACTTTATAGGAATGTCACTCTTAACAAGTTCTTACGAAGAACACACAATACAGTTATGACAGACTGCCAAAATTATATTTTGTGCCTGAACCTTTCAATTGCCAGAGGCTGAGGGAAGAGTCTCCTAATGTTCTTTTTCCTACTTCCCTTGATTAGCATCAGCTTTTATATAAAGTCAGACAAATTAAATGTTCTGTGGCAGTGTTTGTTATTGAACATCCAAAGGGATTAAATTTCATATATTCAGCAATGGATTGAATGTGCCTGAAGAAAAATGTGAAACCAATAAACTACTAGATTATAGTTTATGATACCATATGTAATGTCACCAAAGTGTGTGAACAGCAGCCTCTGAAATACAGAGTGTTAGAGCAGCAAAAGCACTATATTCATATATTCAAGACTGAATGCGGGCTTTAGAATTTAGCACAAGCTAAATTAGAATTAGAATTAGTATTAGAATTTAGCACTTTCTAACCTGAAATGAGCCCTGTAAACCTTTCCTGATGAAATGAATGCAACAAAAATATCTTAACATAAGCTTGCCTAGTCACTTCTTATACAAGCCATTAAAAAAATGATGGCAACACCTTGGAAACCACGAAGAGTAAGGTTAAATATTTTAATTTGGATGAAAACAACTTTGATATATACAAGTAACCTCAAACAATACAAAATTTCCAACAAACTCCCCTAAGCTGCAGGCAATTCAATCAGTTGGAGGAAACAGCTCAGCTCCAAAACAGAATATAGGTAATGTTTTTTCCTTCTTTTGCCACAAACAACTGTACCTTGTCATTAGACACATGTCAAGCAACTTCACTTTGTCTACTGATTGCATACAGTTCTTTTTTACACATACACACATGAGAATTATGCTCTACATGCAAGTGTTTATTTTTCTGATTTTAATTTGTCATTTATCCTATAGATAATAGACTTGTCTTTGTTCCAGAGCCATTCTGCAATAACGAAAGAGAATGAAAATGTCAACAGTAAAGCCTGTGTAAGGGAACTGCATTAAAATATTCATAGCTTTTGCAGTCAAGTTGAAATCGCTCTCTCACTCCTTGTTTGCAACATGTTTATTAGCTACTACTGACAGTATGAAATGTTTTCTTCTGGACAAAAAGGTCACTTTTTCAAAATATATTTTTATAAAGGGATTTAAGTACAACATTGACCCATATAGTCCTTTTGTCTGTTAGCTTAGCTAATATCTCTAAATACTGCAGCACAACCACATCAAAGGCAGGATTAGGTTTATCCAACCTAAACCTGAACTTCTCATTCTGATGAATAGAAGCCCATGACATACTTAGTGATTTGACACAACTATCCTGTCTGCAATCCATTTAGTGCATTTGCTTATGCTTTCCCTTTATAGTTCCCAAATATATTTTTATTCCCTGTGGCATTCCAAGTCACATTAAAAATTTAAATGCAAGACTTAATGAAGGAAAGTATTTATATCTGGAAGAGCTTGTCCTAATCCTTCTCTTACTCTCTCTTTTTACTGTCCTTGTAGTGATAAGCCTACAGCAGCACTTCAGATTATTTCCTTACAAGTCATTGCAGAAAGACGGGAGGTGCAATGATAGTTGTGGCATCAGTCAGTTTCCAAACTCCTTTCTGAAAACTTTGTCTCCCTTATTTCTGCTGAGAGTTTTCATTTAAAGTTTATTACACTTATAAAAACTTCCCAAAGATGTTTTATGATGAACTTAATATCTAGTGGTTAGAAAGATAATACTATGCTGACTTTCTTTTAGATGTCAAATTCGTTATTGTTGATATCACATTTCTGTTTCTTTGGGTTTATTTACTTTTCTAATGCTGATATTACATAGATAAAAATGATTAAGAATGTGTCAGTGCATCTTTCTCAGAAAAAGCACCGTTATTTGCCTTTCTTCCCAAACATTTAATCCCCTAAGTGGCAAATAACCTAAAGTGGCTGGTGAGGGGTAAGATGCACTCTGAGATAAGCCTCCTGGTGACAGTACGTGATCTCTGCTGTAAATTTCTCTCCACAACCTTCTTTAAACTTTTCCTGCCTTTCACAACACAGACAGATGTGTTTCATCACATGGGCTGCTTCTAAGGTTAGGAGTGGTATAACACTGCTTCCATTTTTTGTGCCCCATAAGAAGTGCGGAACCTTTTACAAAATTTATATACTTAGATGAGACACAACTTTTTCTATTAGCTTGCTTTTACTATAGTCTTTTGGAAACACTTTAGAAGTACTACCTGCACAGCCAGAAGCTTGCAGACAACAGTCTGAAAGTCTCTTCTCAGAACTTATGGGGGAAAAACAGGAAGTCTAAAGCAGCAATGATTATAGCTTTTTAAAAAAGACAAGTTTCCATCAGCAATGAAGATATTTTTAAAAGGACATTTCATAAAAATATCTTAATTTAGGCACAGATCCAGAGGAGGAACCAAACACATCTAAGGAACTGTGCTTGGTTTTCAGTGTCAGTCATAAACTGACATGTGATTTTAAACTCTTTCTCTCATATTAAAATGATAGAAACATATAGATTGAAAGGGACGTCTGAGTAGAGGGGAATGATCACCTCTCTTGACTTGCTGGCTGTGCTTTCCCAATGCAGACCAGGAGGCTTTAGCTCCTCTTTGCTGCAAGGGCATATGGGCAAGGGCTGGTCCATCTTCAGTGTGAGTCAGCTAATACTCCCTTTCTTTTCCAATTAGCCTATGCCTGGTCTGTTTACAAATTTTTGTAAACTGAGAGCTTGATGTAAGAGGAGAAGAGATTAAACACAAATTTCACAGCTTTCAAATGTAAAGGAGAAAAAGAACTTCCTATTTTCACAGAATAAACTCAATCTACCTCAAAAAAAAAAAAAAAAAAAAAGACAAATAAGGAGAGGCAAAGAAAGGAAAAAGTGAAGACAGGGAGATGAAAAGGAATAAAATTCATCAAGATATCATATCTGAATAATTGAGGAATTAAAAGCACAATTAAACTTTCAGCATATCCCAAGAGCAGTTTTCACTTTTCAATATGCTTATGTATTAAAAAGATGAAGAGTACAATAAGACCATATTTATGAATAGTTATATTTTCATGTGAATGACAAATCACGTACAATGTAATACTTCAGTGGATTTGTACCTTTTCTTGAAGATGTCATGTGATATTTTTTAGCAGGGTTGATGTGATTTCTACTGTTAGAAACAGGAAAAATGATAACTGGAACCACTAAGTGATAGCCAATAGTGGTACTTCTGAGTAATTTCAGTCCATCAGCTAATGCACTTATGAAGTTCTGTAAAAACTGGTACTCCATTATGTGTATATCAATAAAGCAGAAAACCTCAGAAGATCCGTCAATTAAGTAAATGTGCATATGGTTTTCATAGGGTATATTTGTTAATTGTAGTAAGAAAAAACCCTGTGACCATAATTATTCAGCAGAAATAAGAAACCTCTCCCTGTGTCTTCTTTACTAGCTACAGCAATAAAAAAAGAATGAAATCCCTCTCTTTTAATTAACATTAAATTTTTTTGGCTATTTAGGGGCCTTTTCTCTACAGTAAGAAGGATTTGTACTTGTATCTGTAATTTTTGGTCTTGCAGATCAGATTATGTATTTTTTCTTCTGAAATGAAACAAAAATCTACAGGTAATTTTGGGGTTTTCTTTTGCTTTTGAAGAGTGAAGTAGTTCTCCCCCTTCCTCAAACTCTAATATCATGACAAATATGTTTTAAGTTTTTAAGTCACCAAACAAAGAAATTCCCTCCACATTTGGAAAATGAGGCAATATGAATAACAACACAATACCGGCTTCAAAATCAAATTTATTAGGGGGCTAGGTTCTGTTCTCAGAGTATTGATTTGTAAGTGCCTGGATTTTTTGGCAAAGGTGGATACAGAAGTTCCTCGTCCTCCACGACTCCACCTTATGCCTTTCTTTGCCATAGCAGTATAATTCTCAGAGGGACTGAAATGACAACAAAAACATCTCAAACAAAACAAGTCAAACAATCCAACATTTTCTTGGATGATCTTTTCCTACCTGTTTTATGATACAGCCCCACAAATAGTTGGGTTGGCAGACATGTGGGGTTGGTTGCACAGGAACAGTTCCAGGAATTCTAGGGATTATTAAAGCAGCTTCACCACTGAAACTAGTGTTTCATGATGCATTTACCTCCTCTGGCCTCCAAGTCCTTTTTTCCCAATTATCTCATTAATTCTAATGAGATTGCTCAGCAAGACCACTGGTTGCCAAAGCTGAGTGTGAATTATACTCTCAGAGAAAGACTCATGTTCTAGCAATATCATTTTTAACAAGACCACCAGTCAAAGTACTTTGCTTTATAATCTTTTTTTTTTTAACTAGATAAGCTCTAGAGGACTGGTTTTAAATATTTGTGTTCTAAAAAAAACACTGGAAAGCAGTAATTATTTCTATTAATTCAGATATAGTCACATACAGTTTCCATGTCTTTGTGAATAGTAGTTTATATATTCACAGGTTTATATGGTTATACAGTATACATATAGACATACAGTCTTATCTGAGAATAATATACAAACAAGAATACTTCTTTTGACACCCACTAGTCCTGCATCTTAATAACAATGTTCTTCAGGGCTAATTTCAAAAAGCAGAACCTTGAAGTATGATAATAAAGTCATAATTTCTAGTCTGATGCACTTATATTCAGGAAAGCGTACTCAACATACATAAATTCTGTATAAATTGTGTGATATGTGTATCTGCAGCACTGCAGAAATGGCAAAGGCCCAGGTTACTGATTCTTTGCTTCACTGCTTTTAATACAAGTCATCTAACAAGGTAATGAGGTAGATGACAGGAAATTTAATAATAATTTTGCATGGCCTATTCAAACTTTTTTTTTATAAGAGTTTCTTGTGATATACCTAAACTAATATCATCTACTCAGACATCACTATCTGGATCTATTTACACAGAACAATATAACTTACTGCAACACAGAATTTACCATTGCCAACATTATCCCTTGCCTACAGCAAGACAATAAAATCTTGGCTTTCCAAAGCAAGAGTCTTTTTATACAATGCTGCAGTTAGTTTCCTTTTCAACAATTGATTTTTATTATATTCCATAGTCAAGCACTTTCAGCAAATTTAAAGATTATCCACAATATGTATTCTTGGAATAAACCTGCTGTAGTCATACAAGGAGTTCTGTAAACTATTCCTGTAGATGCATCTTACAGTTTAATATCCTTAGATTAAAGAGTCCATCACAGCATTTCATATGCTGAGGGAGGCAAAAAATTTACAATGGACAAATCATTGACAAACATTACTTTGAGGTCTGAGAGTTTACTCCACATACAGTACTGCAGGAAATTGTACGGAATCAAATGAATTTTTTTCTTCTGGAAACATTTCCATTTGGACCCAGTATTTATCATAAAAATGATCTTTCCAGTGACATTCTTTTTCTATGTATGTTAATGCAAAATAGGACATGTATGAATGAGGATAAACAGCCAGTATTCACAGCATATAGTTTCCCATTTCCCAGCACAATAGATAGATAAAGAGGCATGGCAACTTTTCAGAACAATGGAATATTGGCTGAAGTTTATTTTACACTTCCATTCAAACAGACTTTGAAACAACAATATTTCCAGATAAATGTCCTTTGATCTGGTATGACTGCTATTTGCCACACAAGCGAGTTGCACCATTGATTGAAAAGGCGCAAAAGTTGAAAGGAGTTGGACAATGATACAAAGGGCTTGCTCCCTATAGTGTAACTATTTTTCAACATATTGCCTTGTGATGCTGGAGATGAAAATGTCAAGAGGTGCCTCTTGGCCACAGAGATACATCCTACATTCTCAGGTGGTTTGCTTGGCGTGGGAACAGCAAGGACTTGCCCTTGGACAGACCGTGAGAGACTGCTGTGCGTTTTTACTCTCTCATTTCTTCCTGTTCAGGCCATGATTCTGTTTCTAGGATTATCCTCTTGTGTGAAAATGTGTGAAAAGGACTGTGAATCTAGAACTTCTTCAGCTGTGTCATCAGGGCTAATAAAACATACTACCTTGCCCCACACATATAACTGTTCTTGTATCCAGAGATCATCACCGTTGCAAGCATACCCTTAGCAGAAGAATATGGGCATTTTCATCTGGCAAAGTTCCTGCTGTTATACAGGGATAAGACAATGGCAACATGCTGCCTTGCCATCTCTCAGTAGCACCTCGTAGCTTGTGGTGCCTTTTGGTATTTTGAGCTAACAAATTCTAAGTTTGCCATAGGTTACATTTTTGAGGGACTGGGATTTTCTGTTGTTTTTTCTGGACTAAAGAAGGGCATCCACTGGATGTACCCACAGAGGTATGGTAAGATTTACTTTAAGTGCATGTTTCATATCTTCTATTCACTGAGAAAAAAGTTACATTTATTTTTTGTATACTTTTTAGCAGTGATGATTGCTTCATTGCAGGACTGAATTACTTAGAAAATAGAGTTTTTTAGGAAGTTTATTTAGGTATTACATTAATAATTTATAAAGTTTCCCTCATTTTTCTCTCTTTTTGCCAGGAAGCCAAGATTTTACATTTAGATTAATTGCAGATGTGCTGTTTTCTCAGTTACTCAGTTCATTAGCAGTACAAAAGACCTGAAACTTTGGTGGTATAAATTTTTTAGAGGTTCACCTTTCTTAAGGAACAATGAAAAGGGCAAAGTCATGATATAATTTCTCATTTTATAATAGGGAATTTATTCAAGCATATTTTTGTTACCATTTATCACTGAAGACACCTCACAATTAAATGCCTTCATTTGCATATAAGTAGCCCAGAAACCTTTTAAATTCCCATGGAATTCACTCTGGAATTTCTTTCTTTTTTTTTCTTTTTTCTTCATTTTCACTTAGTCTCTCAACTCTCTACTACAACAATATTCATGTCAACACAGTTAACAGCTTTATGCTTGCATATTTGAAGAATCAGTCTTTAATTAATAGCAAGAGGCTTGTCAAAAGTGCAAATTAAAAATAGTTTGCTTTAAAGGTGTATTTGAGAACACTAGGCCAAAGCAAAGATGGAAAATATCCATATATTTTTTCTCTTGAATTCTCAACATATGTGTTAATTGAAACAATTCTTTTCCATTGCATGACAGACAAAAGATCAGACACCGCTTAGAGTCATGAAGAAGTTGTGTTAATAGGTGATATAGAACATTTTCAGGTGAACATGGCAAGTTAATTCCCAGGAAGCCAAACAGACTCCATAGCCCAAATACTTTAGTCATTCCCATATTTATAAAAACTCATCCTCACATCACTGATTGTCTTTTAAAGCCACTCTCATAAAGGTGCTTCATTTAACCGCTATCATTAAAATGGTCTCATGAGAGTCTTTTTCATTGTTTTATACATTATTTCCCTCCTTATAAATCTTTTTTTCATAATTGGGGTTTAAAAAAAAAAAAGAGAGAGATTGAGAAACAGAAATCTATCCCTGTAGCAAATATTTTCCTTCCACAGTGGTTTGGCTGTGCACAGGTGTCCATGCCAAGAACTGAACTATTGACACATTAATGACAACATGAAGAGCACTGATGTATTTTCCTTGACTTACTGCAGAATTATATAAAGAGTTACTATATAGAAGCATCTCAGCTGGGACCACAGTGAAAAAAGAACCTTACCAGGTGTCATGGTTTAACCCAGCANTACACCAGGGACACCTTTGCAGTCCCTGTCATCCACAGATACCTACAGTTTAGACAGGAGTTAATCTGAATTACAGTTCAGCAAAAAAGTGCTGGGATCCACAGCCACCCTTACTGTGCACAACTGGTCTCATAAATTGTTCTGTCTCTTTTTTTCTCTTGAATTGCTTTTCTCCACCCCAACCTTTCTGTATCATATTCCAGCCCTTATTTTGGCACCTATTTCTACCACCTCCCATCTGCCTTCACTTTGAAACTTATGCTTCACGTTATACGTTTATGTCACCTCCCAGCTTTTACCCCATGAACTGGGGAAATGGTGTTACTCTGTGCTCTCTAGAAACATCAGGAGATCCCACAACCTATAATCACCTGGACAGCACTGGGGCAAGCACGCTTGCAAATACCGACAGCATTGTGCCTACCAGACCACTGGTGATATATATCAGGGTTATTGGCTCAAGAAAATCAGGAATTTTGAAACTTGTAGATGTAATTATTTTTACAACAAACCACCTTTCAAAGTGTATGCTATCTGTGCACATAATTCAAAAGTATTTGTAACAATGGATGGCTTTGTAATGCGAGGAAAATAGACTAAGCCTCTCCTCAATTCTGAAATTAATAATATACATTCATAGGAATGTTACTAAGATAAACACCAAATCACATTCTTCAAGAGCCTGGGCACTGTGGTGAGATGGTTAACAATATAGAAAATAGAATTTATCCATTTCTACTAACTTACCCCAATTGTCAATATATAGTATACTTCTATTTATTCAGATTTATGTCCTACTTCAAATAGGCATTATCATATGCTTTTGTAAATGCTGTAGTATAAATCACACTAATGTTTATTCTACATTGTTAGTAAGCTGAAGCACCTAATGAATAAAAAACAGATAGGAGTGTGATTAACAAACAAGACACTTTTCTGTATGAAAACTGAGCCAGGTGGACTGTCAGGAGCATGGGAGGAGAGTGTCTTTGCACTCCAAACAGCGAGAGAGGCACTTGGGGTTCACCCCATGAAGCAGGAAAGTTTCTTCTGGGAAAGTGGAAGAGTTTTTATAACCAAATTTCCTGGCCAGCTGCATGTTATTCTGCATACCCCCATCTCTTCTGCTTCCCAGCTGCTGCCCTGGAGCAGTAGGACACTGCACACCCTGCTTGGACTGCAGCTGCAGGAAGGATACAAACCCACCATCACCGACACAAAACCAGACTTACGTGGGGGGCTCAGTCCAGATGCTTCTCCAGGGGAAACCAATCGAAAAAAATAAAAAAGTCACCTCTGCTTGCCCTCCTGCTTCCTTTGTGTTGTCCTCCCACAAGTCAGTGTATCCTGACTTTCGCCCACGTTGTTCCCCTACCAGGAATGGCATTTCCACTCTCCTAACACAATACCAATTTCTTATTAAGTCTGTCTTCAATATCCACATCTTTGAGGGCATTTACAGCAGTAAGACACTTCCATCCACAAAACTCTGCAGAACTCAGCATTTTTAACAAACTACAACAGCCTGGCATTTGTGTCATATGTATATGATACAACATATAAGAGATCTTATTAACCTTATTTTTCTAAAACCTGAAGATGTCTTTCTTCAATTTAATTTCTGCTTCTGTTGATTACATAGTGCTTGCAAGATGGGCCTGCCCTTTTACATTTATGTGTGTTAAAAAATGTTGCATAGAAACAATAGTATCTTTTGTCTCCAGTGAGATCAAAATTGAACCCTTATCTTTTAAAATAAAATTATTTTCTCCTTTCCAGTGACACAAGTGAGTTAATTTTCTTTTTAAGAGGAGCATGCAGTTTGAATTTACAGAACCAAACATTCATTTTGATCTATTTCAATATGATCAACAGGCATCTGTCTCCTTTCTCTCTTCCTGTAGTTTGCAGTTCTTTTTAGTCTTTATATAATTAAAACAGCAGTAAGTTGGCTGGATAGTCAAGTGACCATCACCATTTGCTTCTAGAGACCCAGATGAAAGTAAACATCCTCATTTATTTTTCTTCTGTACCTTAAGTTATGGAAGCATCTTTAGTATGCTATAGGTATAAGTTATAAAAGTTATACTGAAGTCATATAAACTTGCTTTGCCAGTCTTTGTGAAGTTTATTACATTGTTTGTCTGAAAAACACTCCAGGTTATTCTGATAAATAAATAAAGTAAAAATTTTTAATACATTTTTCCCTAAGCTAAGATAGTTTTTTTGACATTATGAAAGGAAAAACAGAATGTAAGAGAAAAACATCAGTAGGAAAAATAAATTTCAACAAGGAGCGCAGAGTTTTTAGCTGTGGACTGTAACATAATATTTTAATTCAAACAAAAGCAAAGGAATTTCCATGTAGGTGTAGGCAAACAGTAGCAATGCCATGACCTGGTCTTTTTTGTTTTACATGGGAAAGGAATATCAGTAGAGCATATACAGGCATCTGAATCTACTTACTAACATAAATAAACACAAGCTATAAAGAAAAAAGTCTCTTCACTAGACTATTTTTCACAGAAAAGAGTAACTGTTCTGTTAATGTTATCCTTTAAAATTCAGTTTTATCCTTGATATTCTAAGAAGTAAAGTATTATATTACATAGTTAATTAACAAAACTAGAAAGGGATCAGTTCTGAATTGACATTTGCCTGAATGTAATGATCCAAACTGGAGCAACCTTTGCATATGAGCCATTTGTAATCCCTTCCTTTCAGAAAGACAGTTGGATGTAAATGTGCTTATTATGTCAAATTTGGGCCAAAACTGTAGCTGGCCTAAACCAGAAAATTGCCTTTAGCTTGAAAGAGACAACCTCAATTTACAACAGAGAAACTTCAGTTCCAAAATATGTTTCGCGCAAAAACCCATTGAAAAGTCTAGATTGGAACTTTAAAAAAGAAAAAAAAAAAATTAAAAATAAGGACATAGAGTAGTGTATGAGTTTTTTGTTCCCCATGAAAAAAAAAGTGTGGCTGGATCTTATTTCAAGTTCCCATGTGCAAAATCTTTCATTTTTCTATAGCTGCTTTTGAAGAAAAAAGAAATAATTCTCATTTCAATACTGGTGGTGTGTTTGGTACTGTTATTTTGTTTTAGAAATTGTATTTGCTTCTTCCTGGTTTTGTTTCCCTTCTTCTCTAAGTTAGATAACAATTTCTAAGGAAAGTTAATATTTTCCTACTAAAAAAAGAAGATAAAAATAAAGTCTATAATTTAAGATTAGATTTTTTTCTAGTACTTTGATACTTTTTTCCTTTTCTGTTAGGAAAATATTAAAATAATGAGAAAAGAGGTTTCTGCTACTTTTATTGTATTTTTACTTTATTCCCACCAGTTTCCTAGTGTGGAGAAAAGATATATGATGAAAGAAAGAAAAATGAAAGTTAAAATCAGATTTTTTAAAGCAGTTTAAAGAACTGTTTTTAAAGCAAGACTTTTAATATATTGATTGAAAAATATAATAAAATGTAGAAAAAAACTTTCAAATGTTTTGAGTTATATCATGATGTCAGAAATCAGGTAGTTGAGGAGAACCTCTTTATCACAACTATACACTGAAAACAAGTGTAAGAGTTCCCTATAGGGAAAGTTTAATGTTCTGTTAAATACCTGCATTTTTGTTGTCCTCTAATTTTGTTTCCTCTAATGACAAAATTACAGTTTTACTTATAAAGTTACTATTCAATTCAGCATGTTGAGAGGGTTTGGCAGTGCAACTGTTATACTAACATACCATAACAGTGAAACAGGAAAGTAATGTTCAAGCAGAAAAGAGTTTCAACACTAAGGATACAAACCATACAGAGAAACAGGTATTTCTCTTAGCATGTCTCTTTCATTCTTTGACTTTGCTGTTTTGCATTACTATATATTACTTTTCATAGTTATGCGAATCTGAGAATTATATCTGATGTGTGTTGCATCAGTTCCCCATATAAGGAACTTAATACCTAAGCTAAGATACCATTTTTGCTAGAAGAGTAAAGCTCACATCTCTAGGTCCTGGACCCCCAGGAAAAAAACTCAAAAACCACAGATATATACCTGTCACCAGAAGACCACACCTGTCTGTCCTCATTAAGCGTTTCTGATCCAACATCATGTACCAGTAGCACAGACTCATATCCCAGTCCAATGTCTTCTGCTACTCTGAAGCCTTAATGAAACATAAGGTCAATGTTGTGAGTACCAATTCAGGATAAAGAGATTTGTTCCAGTTATGAAAATGTTTGTTTCAGCCCAGGTTGTTCTGCTTCCTCCAATCTGTTCTCTATGTATTTGAAGCTTCCCTTGTATCTCCTTTCTTGAGCAGATGTAAGATCATTTCTGATTTTCCATTTCTCCTCCATGGTAAGGAGACTTTCCACACAATGACATCATATCTAGTCTGTTGGTTTTGAGTTGATAACTACCGTCTCCAATAACAGAGGGAAAATTTCCTCTTTCTTTGCATGTGATACCATTTCTCCCCATTGAAAATCAGTTGATTGAGTGACTTTCAGGCATTGTCCCTCAGAGGCGAATACAGCCTGTCCACCTACACAACAAAGTCAGAAGAGCACTTGGCCCTTCCTATCTCCATCTCTACTCGATCTTTGTTTCTGAAAAATGACCTATGTATCTCACTGAAGCCCAAATAATAACCACATCATCTGATAACCATAGAAGTGGGCAACTGCTTATGCAAAACAATCCACACACAAATTTTCACTTGTGTCTTTGTTTCACTTTCAGTCATTTCAAACAGACTTCTCCATGCAGACATGCACCTACCTTTACCAATTTAGCACTTCAACAAAATGTCACAACATATAAGCAATACTCTAAGACTATAACTGAAGCTTCACTGAATTCTTCAGTGACAGAATCAGAGTTAAGGTCACCTGTAGCAAGGTCTAAAACTGACATTTCTGAAATGGCACTGCATGAATAAGTACTATGAAAAAATAAACAGAAAAGGCAGAATGGAAGGAGAGAGAAGGACTAGCAAAGGAATATGAGAAAGGTGAAGAAAAATAAAAGAAGGGATATACAGCTTATTAATACCTCTCCACATACTGGGGGAGAGTTTCTTGATCATTGGGTTCCTGGCTTCTAATCCACAGATCTCTTTTGAGTGAGCAGCTCCTACCTGTCAAAGCACGTTCTGCCAAAGTGAGAGAATGTGGAAACTTTTCATTTTTATTTTTATGGTAACCCCTTCAGTCCCCATCAGTCTTTGACTAGCATTCAGATACTCTAAATGTCGTGGCTGCTTCAGTTCATGGCTCAGAATTTAGTAATTAAGAAATACTGAAAAGGTTAAAGATCATTTTATGTCTGACAGGGCTTTAAACATCAACCAACAATTATTGATGATGCAACCTTTTATTTATATTTTTACTTTACAGAAAAAGGATCATTCAGCCTTTACTCTCAAGGTAGACCTTGTAACTTATTAAAGGCTTGATTTTAAAACTAGGAGGAAAGAAAGATGTTGCCATGATGGGTGATGTTATATCTCTGCTGCTGCCAAAGCCTATAACCTTCAACCCACAAAGGATGAAGAACTGCGGATTTGCTGCTGAAGCATTTACTGGATTGTATTTGTAGCAATATGAAAAAAATACATGTCTCTCAGAAAGTGTTTAAAGCACTCTTCATGATCTGCAATCATGTAAGGTGCATTTAGAGCTGGGATCTAGCATCCAAGTGTATCTTGACGAATGACATGATTACACTCTTGTGCCACAGTTTTTATTTATTATTTCCCCCTGGATGTTTTTTTCTAGAAAAAACTTCAGCAACACAGATGATGCCGAGAGGCACTATATCCTGCAAATAATGGTATTCCAGCTTTGAATGTAGTGATTTGTGCAGATATTGGCATGTTCTTTACATTCTACAGCTCTTTATTTGGGTTTCGTGAGTCAGAGAATACTACCTTGGTTTTATGTTTTGCATATACACATATGTACGCATGTACATACACCATTACCTGAATGGGCTAGTATACCTGCTGTGCCTTCTCTGAACACAAATGACGTACATAGGCGCTTATGGTTCAAAAGCAACACTCCAGTTCCTTCTTGGGTTTTTTTCACCACTTCATGAGATTTGCAAGAACTTGCCATCTTAGCTGTCTCAGCTTGGTTTATACTGGCCTATGAGATCAGAAGTTTTTGGAGTATAAACAAGAAAAATGTTTGAATCAGCTTTGTTAAGAAACCGAGATAATTCGTGTCCCCTTTGTATAGCATCTAGCACACGGAGCTCCTCTATTGACCTTTAGTGCATGAAGTAACAATCCTTGTAAATATGTTTATTATTTACTATTACTATTGTAAAAGAGTACAGGAGTACTACTGTTATGTACTTTATGTATTACTGTACAAGAGATATTAACCAAGCTTTAAATAACTGGGATTATCATATGCTTAATGCTACCTCTTAGAGATATCTTTCAGTTCTGCTGTAGTTTCTAATTTTGTTTTCATTTTCTATAGAAGATGAGAGACAATATCTCAGGCTGCCCACATTTCCTTTCAAATATACAAAAATAGGCAAGTTCAGATTTTCTGTAATTCTTTTCTGCGCAAAACTTGAACTTTGCTGTGTAAAACGTGATTTAGGTTAGAATTCGGGGCGGGGAGGGGGGGAGAGTTGGACATAAGTAGGTGAAAAGGCTAATGGAACAAAAGTTGCTTTCATATTTTTTTTAACACTGTTTACAGAGTGACATGAAATATTGGAGCTTGTCCTGAGAAAGTGGAAGATTATTGCTAGGGAACAGTATATCTATGCAGCTGTCATGCATGTTTTGGAACAGATGTGAAGTCTGTGTACGAAGAGAAAAAGAAAAGGAGAAAGGGAGATTAAGTACTTTCCATGCTCCCATGTCCTAGGTTTTCTCTTGGGAGACAGAGACATATAGTATAGCAGTTGCCCATTTAACCTTTTCTGAGCTGTGCTAACAGTAATAGAGAAACAGCAGCTTCATCATGTTATTCCGTTTGCACTAACTAATGAAGCATCATAGAGAGCTATCAATGTAGCGATAAAGTTGGCTCTGGGATGGCAGAAATCCTCTGATGTCACTTTTCCCTTTCCACTCTGTGAGTTCTGTAAAAATATGGTATTCTTGTACGATACATTCATTTACTGTGGGGACCTGGCTACTTTTCCATTCCAGCAAAATTTGGGCCATCATTACCTCTGCAACATGTGTCTTGCTGTGTACAAAACACTATCCTACTGCACCTGGGGGAGCTACTCACATGAGTAAAGACCTTGTCATTGAGTTATTAATATACAAGCTTCAGAGCTCTTAGCACACATGCTGTGGGACTGTCTAGGTGCACTAAGCCACAGGGCAGTAAAACATCTCTCTCAAATTTCCAAAATCAGGTGTGCCTTTTGAAGGGAAATGTGATTCTTTTGGCACCAACTAAAATGTAAAAATGAAAGCTACTCACTGGCTTCTGTGCCAATACCCTTTTTGATTCTGGATACAAATAAGTGACTTTACACCACTGTTCTACATGCTCAGCATGTGTCAAAATAAGACCTAAAGGGATAAGGTAGCTGACAAGAGCACATGTTCATCAAGAAAAGATAAATGGAGCTTCAGGACAGAAAATAATATAATTGATAATAGTCTTTATTCAGGGAGCACTCTGGGCTCATGTGACTCATTTTTAGTGATTTTAGAAGGGTATGCACATACAGCCAGATTTTTAAAGTAATTTGAATGCTTAAAGATTTGTACTATTACTTAACAGGGTTTTCAGCAGCATCTGATGTCTGAATGTTATTTACTTTGTTATAAACTTTTGAAAAAGTCTCAGCAGCCATCCATCTTCATCCTATTTAGAAGTCCGGTCCCAGTTTTGCATTTCAAAGGATTTTTAAAATCCTTTCTTTGTGATCTTGAGCCCAGTTTATGAGTAGGCTTCAGAAGTATTTCTAAAGGCAGTGCTTACTTGTGTTTTTCTGTTTCAAGTAACCTACTGTGTCTGAAGTCTGACAATAGCTCTGAAAGTAATTTTTCATAACTACACAATCACTTTCCCATTTAAAACAAGAGGGAGTGAAATGCCGCTATTTCAGATTGAAATCTAACTACTCATAGCAGCCATATCATGAAGAGTGATGATGAAAGCCTCCTGACCTCCACCATCAGGGCCATTCTTTGCTAAAATTTTACCAGCAATTCTGGATGCAGGTATACCCAATTCCCTGGCCTTCTTTTTCCCTTTCTTCATCCCCAACGCCCAACAGATATCACATACTGCATGGATGTTCTCTTCTGAGCTTATTAGAGAGAGCAGGACACTACAGCAGAACATCAAGTGACTGGTGCTACCTAAAATCAGTACTATCACAAAGACAGCCATGTGGTTTCATGAAGAAGTTTCATAGACATGTCTCTCCCTTTTATGTTTAATTCTGTATTGAGATAACTCAGTGCAAAAATACTGGTAGTTAGGTTTTCTATATTGATCAAACTTTGCTGCTACCTGGAAGAAACCTGTATATAAGATATTCCTAGTAATTTTTGTGGCATATAAATAAATAGAAGACAGAAATTGCTTTCTATAATTTCTATGCCAAGCTACATAAACATTTTCAGTTTTATTTTTATTGCTGTCCCTATAGCTGAAATCCTTTTAACATCACAGAACAGTGAGATGACACGGAACAAGGTATTTTCTTTGTGCAATATCTTACTTGGAGCTGTGATGTACATAGGCTATATATTCCCCTCTGCAGGATCCTCAGGCAAATAATCATTAGGCAAACTGAATTTATTATTTAATTTCAAGGCAAATCAATTCAACATCAATACTGCTGAATACTTCTGCAGTGTTATCGTAGGTTTAACATGTGTGTCTATGTCCTCATTCTCTTTTAGGAGCCAACCTCCTAGTCTAAACTACAAATCCTATGAGGCATTGCAGAAACTCAAGGAAATGTAAAGACAGGCATAAAGACTTCATGTTTGTCCAGCAAATTTCACTGAAACATCTCAATTTGTAAATGTCAAATTCTTTGTTGATTTGTTTGTTTCTATTAAAAACTTCCTTTAAAGTATCTTCATAATATTCAATTATGTGCAAAATGCTATTTCAAATTTTTCATCACCAAAAACCAGATAATAAACTGTGGTGGTGCACTCACACACCCCCTTTTCTTCCCTGGGCCTTTTGTTGATCTCAGAAATTCCCATGAAGCCTCGGCCTTGGTGTACCGAGTCTGGCGGCTGAGCGCTCCTTGACCATGTCAGAAACTCTGCATGGCTGAGGCTGGGAACGTACTCCCACTGCCTGGCCCAGGTGTCCAGTAAAACAACACTGAAACCTTGAGAATTTTTTAGTAATTACCACCTGGGACTGTGGCCAGGATGGAAATTTACGGATGACTAAAGCCAACCATCTTGCGAACCTATAAACGGTGGTCCTGAGTGAGGCTCTTTGAGCTCTCCTGGACCGCAGCGGGCTGCGCCCAGCATCTCCCTCTGAGTGGGACGCCTCTCAGAGCTTGCGATCTTTCAGGCCTGTGATATTCAGAGGACCGCTGGTTCCTGGGTGAGTCTCCTTCAAAGTTCAACCCTTTTGCCCATTGAGAGGGAACGCCTAGACATTCAATGTGAATATTTCTTCACTGAAATGGAGGGGAATTTTTAACAGGTATACCTTCTGTATATTTTTTTATATATATATATATATCTATATATATATATCTATCTCTGTGTGAACAGATAATAAGCATAACCTGTAATTAAGTTGTGATTGTAGTAGACTTACTAACTCACTTTGCAAATATTGAATTAGTTAATGATTAAGCATTACTAAAGTTTATTAATGATTAGTTGATAATTAAGTGTTGCTAAATTGTGAATGAAACCTAGATTGCTGCCAAACACATATAGTCCCTGAAATATAAACCCTTAGATAATTTTCCTTTATATATTTCATCCATGTAACAAGTAATAGAGTGAACCTTGCCGTCGAATTCTGTTAGGTTGCATCTTTATTGGTCTCTATTAAAATCACATTATGCTAATATCTTTGATGGTGATTCTTTAAGCGTCCTCTAAACCACTCATTCACGACATAAACCTATCTCAAACAATCAGAAAGAATTGAGCTTCAGTACAATCCTTCCTAAATCAGTTACCCTGTGTCTTTCCCATATAACAGGAAGGTATTCAAACACAGGGTGTGTTCTTTAAGGACCTGGCACACTTTCCACACATCTTTCATGTACTTAATATAGAGTGTTTTTCACTTGCTCAGCTCAAGCCTCTTCAAGCCTATTGACACAGAACACTTTCATACTGCAAAACTGGTTTGGGTGTTCTTATAGCTGTGTGAAAGGAAAAAAAAAAGAAGTATTGCAGTACTATGCCTGTTCTCCAAGATAGGTGAACACCTCTCTACTGGTGTGACTCTATTCTGCAATGACAAATTCTGTTGCTTCCCCCAAACTTAGAAGCATTTTGCAGAACAGCAGTGAGCCTTCCTGGTCTGATAATGCTGATAATGATTTCTCCTGGTGCTACTAAGTCTCATACCATTCAGCTAATATCAGGATTTGTTCTGTTACCCTCTGAGTGTGATGAAGGATGTTAGGAATTAGGATATTTGTTAACATCTCTAAAAGACTCAATTTGCAGATTAGTTATGTTTCTTGTTCTTGTCTAGTTGTTTTGAAAATCATGCAATGCAAGCCAGATTAAGGTAAAATGCAGGGAGAAATTCAATTACGGCACCCAGAATACACCACGCAGTCACAGAAGGAGTTCACTCACAAATACCATGTAACCTTTTTTCATTCTGTTGACCACTCACCAAGGAAGAAGCATCAATTCTCAGTTTGGGATGTACATACTTATCTACTGAAACAATGCCCACAGCCTCCCGTTCATGTCACTTTGGCAGGCAATTTTTTTTATTCCGTCTGGATGTTCCTCTCTCTCACTTGAGCTTGCTTAGTTATGACTGAGAGAGTAAAAGAAAGGAGCATTTGGTAGCCTGGAAGGCAAAATAACCACTGCCTTGTTTGCAAACATGTTTATACTTTTCCCCATTCTTTGAGAAGTGCTATTTGATTATCAGTATTTCTACTTTGCCAGAAAACAAAACACTGGAGGTGATAGTCTATTTTTCCATGCCAGAGTAGTTTCCTAGCCTAGAAAACCAATGCAGTTGGAGACTGAAATTCTGCAAATTTTAAAATCCATTTGCATTTTGACAATACCAAAATATGCAAATATACATGTCTGATTTAATCAATTATAGGAAGTAAATTATTTTCATGAGGCTCCTAGAAACATTTGTAATTTCCAGATGACTGCTCCAAAATTATCTGTGTTCTTATTTCATAGAACATTTTTTTTCTGTACTGGTCTGAAAATTTAGAGGCCTGGGAACTGAGAGTCCTTAAGGTTGAAAAACATACAAATAAGCATATAAATCCTTCCCTAATTAAAAAAAAAAAAAAAAAAGCTACTCAATTAACCTGTTACTGCATCTTCTTGTCATATTGCCATATTAAGCATCAGGACAGAACTTTCACCAAAGTAACTAAAACATATTTCTTCTCATTTATTCAAATGATGGATGAAGGAGCAGGTCCCTTCTAACTGAATTTTTCTATTCTATTCTATTCTATTCTATTCTATTCTATTCTATTCTATTCTATTCTATTCTATTCTATTCTATTCTACTCTACTCTATTCTATTCTAACTGCTCATCTAAAAGAGGAACAGGTCTCTTAAAAAAAAAATCAAAGAGAGTGTTAAATATTGTGAAAAATGTTATATCTGAATCTTCCACCAATAATAAAATATGACAGTTCTAGAAGTGAACTGTATCAGCTAACAATGGTCCAGAATTTCCAAAAGTGAAAGGGGTAATCAGACTGTACAGCTCTAATAGCTTCACCTCAAAACAAAACAAACCAAACAAAAACCGCACACACCCCCCACAAAAAACCAACACCTGGTTGGTGACTCAATATGAGTCAGCAGTGTGCCCTGGTAGCCAAGAGGGCAAACTGCACCCTGGGGTCCATGAAACACAGTATAACCCCTGATCAAAAGAGATGATTATCCCACTGTACCCAGCATTGGTGCAGCCTCACCTTGAGTACTGTGTGCAGTTGTGGGCCCCACAATTTAAGATGGATGTCAAGGTACTTGAATGCATCCAGAAGGGTGATCTCATTGCTTTCTACAGCTTCCTGAGGAGGGGAAGTGCAGAGGGTGATGCTGATCCCTTCTCCCTTGGATCCAGTGGCAGGATGCATGGGAATGGCTCAAAGCTGCACCAGGGAAGGTTTAGACTGGATGTTAGGAAGCATTTCTTTACTGAGAGGGTGATCAAACACTAGAACAGGCTTCCTAGAGAGGTGGTGGATGCCCCAAGCCTTTCAGTGTTTCAGAGGCATTTGGACAGTTCCCTTAATAACATGCTTTAACTTTTGGTCAGTCCTGAATTGGTCAGGCAGTTGGACTAGATGATCATTGTAGGTGTCTTCCAAATGAAATATTCTATTCTATTCTATTCTATTCTATTCTATTCTATTCTATTCTATTCTATTCTATTCTGTTCTGTTCTGTTCTAAAGTATTCATGATGTCATTGCAGCTATCTGTAAAATGTATCTGAAAATACACACAGTATTTTGTATTTGCCAGCAAATACACACTGATACTTGTGCTATTGTATTAAAAATTTCCTGTGGTAGGACCAGTTAGAAGCCAGAAAATACCTCCTAACAGTTGATTTTGAAAGAAAACTGATACCAGAACTGTACCAAGGTAATAATGTGTGCTATAGAAGTGATATATTACTGTAAACTACCATTGAAATTCTCAGCTTCAGACTTGACAGAAAGAAGTACCACACGGATATGAAAAGAAGCAGGAATATTGTGTAATTCTTCACTTCATTGGCTTAACATTAAACCAATTAAATCATAACTTTCTTCTCACAGAAATTAGTTAGCACTAACAAATCTGCAAACATCTACACCTCCTCAGAAAATCTAAACAAAAGTTTAGGGTAATGTATACTCCTAGTTAAGAGATGCCCAAACATATATTACAAGGTGAAGTCTTATAAATTTATTTCTAAAGAAAAATTATCAGCTATGGAACTGCACAACACCAAGAAGAAATGAGTAATTTAAACTCATTTGTTTTGCCTGAAAGCCAAGCCAGGTTTATATCTGAACTATAAAAGCACACTGTGCTTGTGCTTAATTGCTTGATCATCCCTTTCCATTTCAGGAATTTAATATATTAACAAACAAGTAAAGAAAGCACTTGCAAAGTTAAATTTAAGTATTTAATATCTCAAAATGTTAATAATTTGTGTAAAATTTCAATTCTATACTAAAAAGCTGCCATAGAATTTTTCCTGTATACAGCATGCTGATAAATTCTGAAGAAAGTTTTCAATACAGAAGCAATCCATCAAGTTTCCTGACCCAGTCTGCTTGCTTTAACTCAAAGCTCTAAGAAAAAAATCTTGTGAAGCATTTCTTAAACTTGAATAATACTATGTAGTCTGAATAGATTGATACTTAAGAAAAAATGGTAAACCTGCAAGCAGTCCTCAATGCAATTCAAAAATACCTTGCAGATAAAATACTAGTTCCTCTTTTAAACATATTTGTGAATTAACTATTGATTAGGCAACTATCTTACAAACATAAAAGTAGAATATGCTGAAACTAATCTTAAACAACTTTTGAAAGTGTCTGACTCAAAGTTCTTGCTGGACTATCTTTCATTCTGATTCTGTGTGCCGCTTAGACAAAAGGAGATAAACAGACTGCAACATACCCTAAAGCTGATCACTAATACTGAAGCAAATAGCTGAATCTCAATATTAAAATGTTTTATCACAAGTGGACAAAAAAATCTTATTAATTCATTTCACAGTTGCAGAACTCATTTAAAAACAGAATGCATGTGACACTTTGTCCAGGTTGACTGGCTACCTAGAGGAAATAAAGGTTTTGTGTTTTAAAGGGAGAAAATGAAAAGGGAAATTATCCTGAGTCAAACCAGCTGCATGTGACCATAGGTGGAAAACAACAGTAATGGGAAATTTAATCCAGAATTGAGAAGAACTGTTCACCAAAGTTTCATATACCTTTGGTCCATATACTTTTGTTTCATATACTTTTGATCCAAAAGTCCATATACCTTTGGAAAAAATATCTGGAACAAAGAGAAGCTGAAAGTTCATGAGGAAAATTATAAATTAATTGGCATAAAGAGACTAAGTTGAGGTGATTGTGATACTAATAAAGAAGGATATAACTTCTTTAAGGAAAAAAAAAAAAGAAAAAAATGGTACATGTTGTATCAAAGAAGTATAAATCTGCTCCACCATTCAAAGTGCCAAAGGTCTCTGAATATTGAAAAAAGAAGAAAACAAAGAAGGCATTGTTGTGGTATGGGTCTATTGAAGGAACCCAAATTCAGAAAGACCAGTGGACTGAGGCTTTCTTTGTACAACAAACAGAGCTGCCAGGACATCTAAAATTAGGATTCACTAACTCCTCCATTAGGAAAAAAATATAGTAGAATACAGGTTGTCCAGAAAACCCTTGGTATGAGTATGTGACATGTAGGGCTTAAGGGAGAATGTTTTTAAAGGACTGTTATTTTAAATGACTGTAAAGCAACTGCCTCTTTAGAACACCAATGAATAAAATGCTTGATTTCCCTTATTCTCCCATTTAAAAAACAAGAATGCAAACAAACAAACAAACAAAAACCACCAAAAAGCAGACAAACCTTTGGGTCTTTTGGAACATATGCTGGGGAAGAAAAGAAAGTGAGAAATAGCAGAATTGCAATGATATTTCTTTATTAATCATTATATTTAGTAGATCAATACAGACAATGTGTATATTAGAAATCTAATGTGAAAGTGAACTTATTTGAGTACAAGCAACTGTTAATTGTAGAAATATTATTTTCACACCTGACATACTTCTAACTAGGAAACACTGTATTTTCATTTTCTAATTGGGAACTGACTGCATCCTGTGCTGTACATCTAAGAGGAGGAGGCAGTGTGTTTAGTGTGCTTAGAAGGAACTTGGAAATGACACACTGTGTTTACTTACTCCTTGTCATTCACTGAACAGAAATTTTAATGAATTGAGTGAGGAGACTCTTATACAAGTAGGAGTTACCACATGAGCCAATTAGACAAATAAC
The DNA here is from genome assembly GCA_013400755.1 of Pelecanoides urinatrix. Lineage (NCBI taxonomy): Eukaryota > Metazoa > Chordata > Aves > Procellariiformes > Procellariidae > Pelecanoides > Pelecanoides urinatrix. Next base: position 35,584 of record VZTQ01008294.1, read on the forward strand.
CTGATTTTTATTTCTTCCTCTATATTGTTAATGTAAGGTGAGAATTACTGATATTCCATCACTATACTGATATTTGATGTGTTTGGTTATTATGTGGACACTTGCTAAACACGTTACAACTGAAAACGTGTAAGTATTTTCTAGTCTGCAAATACAGACATAAAAAGTCTAGCACTGATTTGTGAAAGAGACACGTAAATCTCCTCAATGTATGAATGAATGAAACTTACTTTTTAAGTAATTTAAGCAGAATAGTTTGCTGTGAGCAATAGATTCACTTTCTTTAGACCTTTTTTTTTCTCAACAAACCACATGAACACTGTCATGATTATCTTACTTTTATATGCTATTTACAGTCTTGTTTGGGTCAGAACATTTTTCTAGTAATCTTCACACCAAAGACTCCTTCATATTTGGAGTAGAACCCACATAAAACACACTCAAGACATCTATTCCATGCATTCACTGGCCTGGTGTTATTGTTCTGCTGTTAGGAGACTACCTGCTGCCAGTCAAGACATGATTAAAGTGAACAGCTGCAGTAAGCATCATGCTTTCAGGTTAAGTAGAAAGAATATTTAAATCTACCTTAGTGCACTGATAGCTGAAAAGTGGAGGCTATTGCCATAGCAATGGACTACCTGGTACAGCTGATGAGTACCTAAGCCATATGAGGAACATGTTTCCCTGGTAACTGATTATTAATAATACGGGGGGTTGCAGAGTGGATGTGTTGCAGCTGTGTATGCCTGTAAGTAGGAGTCACAGGAGAAAGCCAAGCAAGCAGTAGTCCTGGGATGAAGCCAGGAAACAGAGCTACCTTTGAGTGGAGTTCTCACTAGAGAAAGAGATTTGGATTTCTAAATAGGAAGCTGTCCTTTGTAAATTGTTTCTCCTGAATGTAGGGAAACAGGACTTTGTGTACAGTCTTGGTAATGAACAGGATAGCATCAAACCAATACCTGTCCACTATCAGTTCTTCTTTTTATGAGAAATGAACCATGAAAGGGAACAAAACACTGTCTATTCAGCTAACTAGAAGCACTTAATATGCAGGAGGTGTTCCTGAAGATGTTATCAAGGGTGTTATGTTTGAAGGAAATATGGGTTTTGCAAATGACAGTTGCCACATAAATAAATCAAATGAAAAACAGATGGTTATATTAATTCTTTCCAGCATGTAGTTCTTATTATTAATAAATCAAAGAGAAGTTATGAAAATACCATCATAGATGTTAACAAAATTTACTTAAACTGTGGAACTTTGAAAATAGTTAATAAAATTGGCTTTTCCAGATAGTGTCATTCATACTCCAGTAAACCATGTAAGGACTGGAAGAGTTAATAGAAATGTTATATTTATATAATTAATTTCAGTGTTCAATGAGTAAGTTCAGTGAGATTAGCAACAGCAAACACTATCCTTAGGAACAGCACCTCAGGCTTCTTCATAATATAGCTCTGAGACTTGGGAAAAAAGTTCAAATACACAGCTGCTCAAGTTTCACTGAAGGTTTTCTGTAATATGCTTGAAGTAAAATAAATAATAGAATAAAGATTATGCTCAAGCAGCCCTAACTGTAGGGAAGTGATGACACCTCAGAGACACCGTTTAAGAATGCCCAGTAACAGTCTATTTAAAGTATTTCTTAGACAACCTCAGGGCAGGTTGTCACCTGAGCAAAATTCATCACTAACACAGTTATAACAGATGCAGTTGGATAGAAAAGATTTAGATAAAAGGAGTACAGAATAAGGAGCTTTAGTACTCCTGGGCTTGTGACCTGTGAAATAAGTGAAGGCAATAGCATTTGCAAGAAGTAGCCAAGGAGCCCTTCAAGCCACTGGACATGAGAATTAAAGAGGTCAAAGACGTGGGAAGAGATTTAATCTGTTTTCCTTTTCCCTTTTGTAAGAAAGTGCATTTTTCTGTCTATGTAGGTTTCAAATGTGAGAATAGCAGGGTCCCTTCTATGACAGAGTGAAGGAAAATGATATGGCAAGTTTATTGACAGCGTATCTTTTGTTTTCTCTCATATTTTGCCATATATGGGAAATATGTATATTATGATACACATATGGATGTTTAGCATAAACATAGCTGGAGCTAGTATTTTCAGCATGAATCCAGCATTTGCAGTTTATTATGAGATCCCTAACTGCATATACAAACAAAAATAACACCGCTTGCTCAAAAGCATGCAGAAACCTCCATAAAAGTATAATTGTAAACATAAATGAAACAGAAAAAAAGGATTTAACAGGATTTTTTCAAAAAAATCTTTTTTATTCTTCAGCCTCTTTGCTTTTGAATATCCCTCCTATCAATGTCCCAGTGTTTTCTGTTGTATATTCCAGAAAATAGGCATACTTTATTCAGGTAGAAAAACAAGGTCCTGGATTTCTTTTTTTCTTTTTTTTTTTTTTTTAGCCAGGTATATAGTATAGTCATTAATGTTAATCAGTTCTGCACAATAGTTTCTACAGGCACGGAACATGTGTTACTAGGCACTGCTCAAACATGCAGTTTGAGGCATAAAGGCCATGTCTGTAGGGAACTCAGCACATTATTTTGAGACTATTTGAGTGATAGAAAGCAGAGCATGATAAAGTGGATGCAATGTGCTGCCATCCACCTGTGCCCACATTTGTGACGGTATGACAGCAAATCTTCCCTTGGGAGGTAGGACTTATAAGCGCCTTGGTAGACACCTTCAGTGAGAAATATATTCCAAGGAAAGCACACACACACACATACACATGCACAGGATATACCTTTTCTTTTTTGTTTTCTCTAAATAAGCATTGGACTAATTATTTCTGACTAAGGAAACTGATTTATTGCCAGGTATAAGCAGCTTCCTATGGACATGGACTTTAAATTTAATGAAAACTAAATGTACATACATGTGAAAGAAGTGATCAATAGAGAGCACAACTAAGAATTCAAGCATGTGGGATTGTTCTCTTATTTCAAGCAAAGTAAAAACTTTTCTAAGCCATTGAAATTCTGATAATCAGAGACAAAAATCAAGTTATATGGAAAATCCTGAAATTAAATGCCAGATATTTTTATACAAATGTTATCTGCTTCTCTTTAAATATGTCCCTACTTTCACCTGGTCACTTCCAATATCTTTTATTACTCCTTTTATTACTTTTATTGACTTACTCTGTCGTTAATCATATATCTTAGCAAAGAAACAGTTTCGATAAGGTGTTGCACAACAGCCTTTGAAGATACCTATTCTTTCTATGGTTCCTCTGTTATAACTCTTACTCTATCAATTCAGAGAACAGCTCTGTGTCTACCTCTTTTAACTAGTTACCATGAAGGCAGAGAGCTGTATTCAGGATTAGGTTTTGCCAGGTGCAAATGAGGCAAGTGACAAAATCCCAGTAAGCTCAAAAAGAACAACTTTCAATGACTTTCATTTGCCATATTGCATAGTGTCTTATCACCTGTCAGATTACATGCCTTTTTTTATCTTATTGATTTCTGTCTTATTATTCATTGTATTAATTTCTTGTATCCCCCATCTTGACTGTTGCATTTTTGGTTCTCCGCAAATTTGTCTTTAAAGTCCCACATTGACGGCTGCCTTATTACTTGTCATAGTATTATCTACAATATTGTTTACTGTTGTCTTTCTACAGATTTGTTACTTTCCTGTTTTTCCTATCAATTAGCAGTTATCTATCTGATTCTATGGCCTTCCCTTTTTGCCTTCCCACTTACCTCCCATCTTTTTGCTCTTTCACATTCTTCATGTTTCCTTTAGTTTGTCACAATGGATGCTGGGCTATTGATCCTTCAGGCTTTTCATTATACCCTTCTCCATTGTCTCCCTAAGAATCTCATGTATTTTCTCTTTTGTCTTGTACACTCCACACTTCTCTCTACCACCATTTCTTCCAGGGAGGGAACTCTGTTCCTTCTACTTCTCTCCTGTTATGGCATCTTCTTTTTCTTAAATAGCAAGGGGGGGCAGGGAGGGAGAATATCTGCCATTCAGTATAATTTATCCTCTTGTTTAAGACATTTTATCCACCTTGGTGAGGACAGGGAAACAATATCGTGTGACTTAGGTGGCAATTTATACACAATGGTTAATGAATAGCAAAAATTTCAAAACGGAGAGTTCATACTCCACCCATTGGCTGAAACATGTTTGAACAAGCTGCTCAAAGAAGTATAAATAATGAATGCATTCATTAAAAACATAATCCAAGAACAATTAACAAAACTGAAAAGAAAAAGGTTACATTCATCAGATAATACACTGTCAGAGAAAAGCTCAACCAGTTACTGTCATTGTACATGTGTCCCAGGATTCTTAGCTAACTTCCTGAGACTCTGCATCTGACACACACTGATACATCTTGGTTTGTGTTTGCATTTTTTTAACCCTTGGAAAGCACATCTTGAAGCTAAGTTGGCTGCTGTCTCTTGAACAATGACGTGTTCTTTGTGATTATGAAATACACCGTCTCTCTGGCATGACAAATGTTCCTAAATTAAACAAATTAGCCAGTGTAATTTCATGTGATTCTATGATTCTATGATTCTATAATTTCAGAATTTTTAGGAATTTGTATCTGATAGAAATCAATCACCCTCTACAACCTATACCATAGCTCAGTAGGCTGGTAGATGTAATCTAGGTTAAAGATGAGGAACTGTTTGGTTCAGAGCAGGTTTGCAGCTCTCTTTACTGGCTTCTACAATGTTAGACAAGGCATTGGACCCCTGATTCATCTTTTCAGTATATAAAATTCTTCTCACCCATCTTTCATGACCAGCTTGAAATAACTAATCCTAAAACATTAGTGTTTCAAGGATTAATTAGTTAATTTCTGTAAATGGTCCTGAACATGAAGAATCCCTACTACTATAGGGTAGCCCTTAAAATATAATGGGCATAAGAAATGCACACTTTTATGGCTTTTTTACTTTAATAATGTTTTCTTGCATGGGTCTTTGTGGCCTCATACTGTGATGACTTTATTCTTATTGCCTGATAGTTTTTTTTTTCACCTACAGCAATGCTCACAGAAAAGGATGATTAGAGTATGTTGCAGTTTAGGTCTTAAATCCATTGAGTAACTCGTGCTGTCTCAGTCATATTACTGGTAGCAAACAAAATGCAAGCAGCTGTCTCATAGAAATCATATATTGAAACCACAGTGGTGAAAGCTCATGCTTGTACAATAAAACAAATTATTTTCATGAAAGGATAAAAAAGGCTTTTTACCAGTTTCACCCATACCTTTGCTCCCAGGGTACGGAAACAGCAAAGATGACAGGCTAATTGGCAGTGCGAGCTGAGGAGGATCAATAATTCTCTTTTATTGTGACAGGTAACAGACAGGCTATTGCCTTCAGATATTCTACCACAGAAAAATTCTATTGGTCAAACTTTTTTCACCAAAACTATCACTCAGGACTTGAACTCATCAAAATAAATTTGGACTTGGGAGAAAATAGTATGCAAATTCACACAAAGAAAGTATGTTTTCTTAGTTTATTCTCAGGCTGGCAGTCAGAAGCTTAACTTGAGCCTTAATCCCTTTTAGTTGAAAGCTCCTTTAGCTGGAAGCTCATCCTTTGTCAATCCAGCTATTTCTCATGTCAGCTGTTGATGAACAATTACTGGCACATGAATCCTCTATCACTTCCTCACAGACTGACCTTTGGCTGAGTTTCAACAGAATGAGATGAAATGTAGCAACGACTTTGGACTACCTGGGGGAAAAAAAAAAAAGGGAAAAAAAAGTTTAAGGTACATAAAACATTAAAAAGGACTCTGACCTTCTTGAACATAAACTGTCAGGATCAAAAAAGACAGAAATATCACACATTTTATAGTTTATAGTGAAAAGATGGGACTCAGTTCTGAAAATTAAAAAGAGTGAAAATCTAACTTTTAAAAAGGCAGTTGCAACCAAGTAGGAAAAATCATTCACATAGGCGATCATTTCAGAATTTCCTTCTGCAATGTTACTGTCATTCAGTTTCAGGTTTGCCACAGGGTTTCCTTTATTCTTAACTATTTAAACATATTGCAACATTAAGAAGTGTTTGTGAACCTCAGATAGGAAACTTATCTGTACAGCTGGCAAGCTGGATCCTCCACTGAATTTTCAGTTATTCCAAATTTTAGTTTTTCGGGGGGGGCGGGTTAATTGAAGGTGAATGTAATAAAGCTATCATCTAAAAACTATTATGAGTATGTCAACTTTTTTTATTTTTCATTTGATTAAAGTGATTAACCAATGAAATCAGATTAATGTTGTGTTGATTATTAAAATGAGATTTCAAAAATTATAGTGCAACATATATTTTATAAAGTAGTAGTGCAATATACTGCTGTGACCTTTTCAATATTCTGAAATATGATTGGTGTTCTATTCCTCTCCTTCCAGTGAGGAAGAAGGAGAATAGCTGAACGTTCAATATACATAACTGGGTATAAGATCAGTCAACAGAATTAATAGCTCTAGTAATACAATTCTAAGCTCCTACTCTGACCTAAAGATAAGTATGAAGGAAAAAAAAAAAGTAAAAACATCTTTTCCAGATGAAAATACTAATAAAAATGTATTTTGAAGTTTTCTGATATACATGTAAGAATGAGGCATTTAGCAATCTTTCTTTCCCACTCTATTGTTATCACTCAGTTGCAACCACAACAGATTTATAGCTGGCCTGAATTTTAGCATTACATGGTCTTCAGGATTGATTGTTTATGCCAAACAACGTAATTATCAGCTTTAAAGTTTAAGACTTGATTTGCAGTCATTGTAGACCCAACACTATCAAAACAGCTACATATACTGACTGTCACATCTGACCCAGTCAATGTTTGAACTACAAATGCCCACTGAGAGGTCAGTAACTGTGTAGATTTTAATTTCCCATCAATGTTTGCTATGGCTAGAGATGCTTTTTCTTCTGCTGAATATTTTGTCCTATCTTTAAGAAATTTTTGATACTAAAGGGAAATATCTCACAAAAATGATTTAGCTAACTATTATCAAAAATATTATTAACCAGTGGCACTGCCATAGGGTCTGTTTTCACAAGGCAAAGAAAAGATCTTTTTTTTGGCTTTAAAAATTCATATTTCTGTTTCTTGGAAAGATATGCCTCCATCTGGGTGATATTACAGAACAAGTTATAATATTATAAGAAGGTTACGGTGTTATAATAATATTATAGTGTTATAACATTCTAATAGGTTTATTTTAAATATTTACCAAAAAACTGGAAGAGCTTTCAAGACTTCCACTTTAATTGTGAAGTAATGTACACATTTATTTGACTTGGAAACACATGACTAATGTGTTTGAGATTGTTACTATACTTAAAATTGAGTATCTAAGTGGGTAAGTAGATATTTGCAGTTGAAATTTTTCTTTTCTGATATACAAACCAGAACTAGCAAGTCAATGTCAAGCTTGAAATGGAAATGAAAAAAAAAAAAATGTAGATTGCACTAGCAAAAAATGAATTTACTACTATGAAAATAAGTCATGTACATAATTCTTGAAAATTTAAAAAATTTGAAACAACATTTTTGAACATTTTTCTAGCCTATTGACCCACTTATTATAGCCTTTTTGATTAGTGGATTTTATATAAATGAATATGCTAGTAAATCATGATGATCATTTTGGACAAAATCCACAAAGAAATAGAGACCAACATCTGAGGCAAGAGCTTTAATACTTGAAAGAGAATTCAGGTTGAACTGAGACACACAGTTTTGTAAGCTGCCACACCACATTCTTACAGCCACTAAATAACACTGCCGTTATCTGGATTTACTTCCCTGCCTGATATGAAACTCTTTGGGGTACCTCAAGTCTTATTTCTTCACATATCAAGACCAGTCTTAATATGAGCCAGGGGTACTTTTTGCACAGCGATATTGATCTGGACTGGAGGTACCAGCAGCTCCCACCTGCATGGCTGGAGCATAGAGGACACCTAACACATATGCAGGCACAAGACACAGCCATGTGACACTGCCAAATTTCCACACAAGGTCACATGTCTAGAATGATTGTCCAATAAGTGGAAAACCAGGATACATTTATTAAGACTGAGTTGTGTTTCACCACTTCTCTTGTAGTTACAAACAACTAGACACAGCCTGAGACCATAATTTCTCCAGGATACAAAACTGCATCTTAGAAGAGGGTAAGTTTCTTTGTGCTACACACTTACAGCTTAAACCTCTAATCCAAACGTCGAATCTTAACTTTGGTGGCTGAATGTCTGAAGTGAAACAAAGCGACGTGTAACTCCCAGGCCATGAAAAGGTTTCTTGGAGCTAGCCCTGATGCAATTCCATGCCAAATTCAACAGTGGCTCACAGGCCCCTCAAAGGCAGTAGACCATGCAAGACAGCAAAGCAGCAGGTACTAAAATGGGGTTTCTTCATTGTTAGGGGTTGGAGATCTACCTAAACAGACAATAGAGACTTCTCTAGGACTCTACTCACAGCCCCAAATGTGGTTAAATGTTTAATGCCAGCCTGGGGGGAAGTTTCAGTTCACTCAAGCTGCCAAACATGAATTTGATCCCAGAATTAGGCATGTAAAACAGATGTTTCCTATAAAAGCCATAGCAAGCAATATGTAACAATCATCCAGTAGATAGGACCTTGATTTGAAATTGGGGAAATCAATTTTCAGACCATCATGTTGACTTTGAACAGTAATAGAAATTAAAGTCCCATAAAAGCAGAAGAGGATTCTAGGCATGTAGACTTCGGGATCTTGGGGATACTTCTAATCTGTTGGTGCTGTTTTATTTGATGATTAATTAAGTTTCAGTTGATTGAGTACAGGTAGCTACTACTGACCTCTCAACTCATAGAGTCAACTTGCAGACTATTGTCTCTCTCTCTCCCCTCCTCCCTTCCTACACTTCTATTCAATTTTTTTTTTTCCCCCAAAAAACTAAGAGCTTCAGCAGGATTTCATATCCAGGCTAGAAAGAAATAACATCAGTATACCCACAATGATTGGCTTGTAGAATATCCCCTGTGCAATCATCAGACAGGGCCTTGCTGACAGAAGATGTAGCGGGAATGTAGAGTTCAAAGCCTACTTCTGAACATCCCAAGAATATCATGGATTAGGATGAGCTGCTTCTTGTTCCCCACAGAGAAGCCTCTTCACCATAGCTGCAATGACATTGAAAGATGCTCTGAGAAAATGGCAGCCGTAATACAAACAAGGTACAGTAGCTATGATGATATACTTACTGCACTGAGGTGTTTGTGCTGTTTTCAGACACAAGCTATTTTCCATTATTTTGTGATATTTTCAGTCACCTTGTGTAAAAGTATTAGCATGGGTGACTGGCAACTGGATCATCCCTCTTCCTCCCACTCCACTGCAAAGTATACATAAATCTTAGTCAAAGAAACAGAGGAGAACTGAGCAGTAAGTCTTGAGGAAGCTACAAGATCTTAAATTTAAAACTTAGAAAACTAAAGGGTCAATTACACACATAAATCTAACTGTCTGGTTTAACTTTTTTTGTGATATCATAACAATCTGCATGACAGCGGGTGGGAGAACATCACCAATATGTTGTGGTTTTGTTCAGTATCAGGTACAAAGAGGGACAGTGTGAGGAGAGAAAATAGTTTGTGATCCACATGTCCAAAAGCATGATTTATTCCTCTCAGAATAAATTGTTCTTTATACATCCTCCTTAAGGAGGATGCAGTTGTGTATTGCCTATAACTTCACACTTCTCAGGAAATATGCAGACTTTTAATTTGACACTTGGGAGTTCTAGAATTAACAATGAAGATACTTGGCTGAAATATCCCATGAACTTAGTCTTTTCGGTTCATTACTTTTAACTTAACTAAATTATTACTCTGTGCATAATGGGGAAAATTATAAGCCCCTGGTTTTTTTTCTGTTCTTACTCAAAGTTATCTCTTCATAATATAAAAGAACATACAGGTTGAAACATGCTTTTAAAGCATATTTTAGAGCAGTTTATCATATGGACTACTGTAATAGTTTAATCATGCACAATCTGCAAGCTGTGAAATGGTAAAAGAATCAGAATAACTGAATATGAATAAGGGTGAAAAACATTTTCTCCTATATGATTAAGCATAACTCATCTAAACAGACTGTATTTTCAATTTCACATCATTTATTAGGTCAGGCATTTACCCATCATAAACATCTCAAAAGCATTCAGATCCCTGTGTATGAATCATTGCCTACTTCTTCACATGAAAATGACATTATGCAGTGCCATAAGAATGTAGGACCAGAATTTGAACCCATCTTATGCATTGCTGAGCACCTGCTCACCCTAATAACAGCTTTGCCTTCATCTGGTAAGTAGCTGCCAAAGGTCTCTAATATTATGTTCAATCAAATTTACTATTCCCTTTCTGTGGAAAATTCAGTGGTATAGGTTTTTGTGTTTGCAAAACAAGCTATTAATGTTTATGAAACAAACAAGGTGTTTGGAGGCAGGACTTCTCCCCACAGCAGAATCCCCACCATTTTTGACATTCATCTTTGAACTGGCTTAGACGTAACATGGTGGCTGTGAGAAGTATTACACTGACTGAAATATTTCTGTGAGGGAATAATGTCATCCTGTCTCGTGTGCAAAATGGAATGTGCATTTTGGGGACTTAAGTCTGCATAATCCATTTCCGTGTGAATAGACCCCTCAGTTCTTAACCTGGATATATGGCTTTTTGTATGACTCCCTGAACACACAGATTTTTTAACTCAGACTGTATAATAACCAGTATTCCACAGCTTGATGACAAGCATTCAATTTGTTATGCAATTTAACTTCAATGAAACACCAGTAAATTTTCACATACCTTTAAATAGAATCCTCAGGGAAACAGGAGCCTTGTGAAAAGATATTACTGTATCTCATGGGCCAGCAGAGCCAGTGAAAATTCAGGCAGGTTCATTAAATATACCTTTGACATGTATAAGAATTTCTTATAGGAGGGTGGGTTCTTTTGGAAGTTAAAGTTCTTTCTGATTTTTTTTTTTTTTTTAATCACAAGATGCTCTTGGTAGAGTTCACTGATTGTGAAGTCTGCCCAGCTCTGTTTGGACTTTTGATTTTCAGGAAATGCTGTGGATTGACTCCGGTAGACAGCTAAGCACAACACAGCCGTTCACTCGCTTCCCCACCAGTACCCCCAGTGGGACAGGAGAAGAGGAAAGGAAGATGAAAAGCAAGAAAACTGATGGTTCAAGATAAAAATAGTTTAATAAGTGAAGGAGAAGTGGAAGAAGAAAGAAAGAAAACAAAACAAGTTATGCAAATGTTATCACTCAACAACTCCCAGCGACAGACTGATGTTCAGCCAGTTCCTGAGCAAAAGATGGCTAACCCACCTAAACGCCCATCCTCTCCATTTTATTGCTGAGCATGGCATTACACGGCATGGAATGTCTCTTTGGTCAGCTGGGGTCAGCTGTCCCGGCTGTGTCACCTCTCAACCTCTCACCCACCCCCAGCCCACTCACAGAGGGGCAGAAAGAGAGAGAGAGAAGGCCTTGGCGCTGTGCAAGTACTGCTCAGCAACAGCCAAAAGTGGTGATGGTGTTATCAACAGTACTTTGGCCACAAACCTAAAACATAGCACCACAGGGTCTGCTATGAAGAAAGTTAACTCCATCCCAGCCAGACCCAGCACAGTAAATAATGTTGCTAATATCAAAACAAAAACAGGGCAAATACAGCTTTCAAACAAAGGTTTAGCAATCTTTGCCCATAGTCTGCTGGTGACAAGAGGCTGTGAGCTCCAGGAAGTCAGCACAAAGCATTATGAAGTTTAGACCAGCTCAAGAAAGCTGGGACTTTCTTGGGATTTGGGACTGCACAATGGGAACACATGTAAGTGCTCTTCTGACTTATTCTTCTGTATTCATGCGGTATGACCATCTTGTTGTGTGGTATTGGGTACACCCTAATAATATCCTTAAATACAATCTTTTTGTATGCTATTTGAAAATATTTTATACAAACTGGGAATTTATTTCATGTACTATGTGCTGTACATGTGATCTGTATATTATGTTAGACATATATATAATCATGCTAAAAATGTTAGGGCTCTATAATTCCATCAGAAAGTATATTTCCAGCAAATTTCAGGAAACTACATACAATCAAAAGACACTATATAGAGCAAATGCTGTAAAAATGTCAGCATTTTCAAAACAACCTCTTTATCTGCTACAGTTCATTCTCTCTGTTTATATAACTCTGATGAAGACAGGTATTTTAATGATAATCATGACAGAAATTGCAGCTAGAGCCCTTTAAATGCTACAAAAATTAGCAAAGCAAGAATTATTAGTTGTCCAGCAGCTTATTTGTCAACTGTATTCAAGGTGGATAGTTAAGTCCACCTGGATATGATGTCCTACTTTCCACACTGAATTTGTCTCAGAAGATAGTCTCTGTGTGCGATCAAACCCACTCAGGGGAAAAAAAA
>VZTQ01008297.1:0-147485 GCA_013400755.1 Pelecanoides urinatrix
GATTCTATGATTCTACATCTTACTATTTAGAAATTAAAAAGCATATTTTATTCCCTTCCCCCTCGATATTTCCTTGCCAGCTTCCAATTTGATTGCTACCTTGGTTTTTTTGTCCTTCATGTGCACAGCATTCTGCTGAAAGCTTCTGTGTACCTTTTTGAATGCAGAAAGCTGTAATGTTCCACCCACTGCATTGCAGTTGTGATTGAGAAATAGTCTGTAAAATACAGTGGGACTCCCAGAAGATCTGAGACACTATTGTAAATATATTTAATGTTAACAACCTATGTTATTGTTTGTTTACGAATCATATATGACATTAAATACTGGCATTATTTCTCCCCATAAGGACTGTATGTATTGTCGTCCTTTATTTTAAGAGGTTCACTATTTTTTTAATTTCATTTCCATCTGATTTTCATGAAAATAGCTAGTTGCTTATTCCTTAGCGACCACTCTCTTATTGAAGAAATTGTTGTGTAACAATATGTTTATGCCTGAAGGGCAAAGCTTGTCTTCAGTCTGAGCCCAAGTGAGAGAAATGCCCACCTTAGAATGGTCCTCTGCTTTCCTGGCAAGTCCAGTCTGTGATCCATCACAACATGTGGTGTAGTGGAGCTCACCACAAATCTTCTTGGAAACAACTAGTCTAAAGCAATTCTCAAGGGGCCTGAAGAGTAAAGCCCAGGCCATTACAACAGGTCAAGAGGTGGATATAGATAAATACTGTAATGAATATAATGCCACGCTCTCAGATTTTCTCCGAAACATGGGCTACAATCACAGGAACAACCAAAGCAACCACCTAACTCAACAGTGTTGCCAACAGAAGAGATTTTCACATTTCATATGTTTCATGTACTTCAAAATAATTTTTCTAACAATATGAATATTATCCTAACAACTAATTGAGCTAGCCATTGTATGTTATTTTATTTTAAAATGGATTTTCTTAATGGTTTTGCAGTAATTTAAAATGAAAGAGCCAAGTACATAAAGGAACAGCACTAGACAGGTGTCTTGCTGGAAGGGGAGGGAGGGGAGAAGGGAAGGGAAGGAAGGTGAAGGAGGCAGAGGAAGGGAGGGAAGGAGGGAGGAAACGAAATTCCCTCTCTTCATTTCTGTCCCTACCCACCCCCACTGAAGCAGAAAGTGATGTATTACTTTTTTTTCTTTTTTTTTTTTTTCAAAAGACTTGCAATAGATTTTGCTTCCAAACACTCATATAGCTGGTATACAGAGGACAGTGTTATCATAACAACAGAATTCATGACATACTCTTCTTTCTATATTGTCTATTTGAAAAACTAGCTCTGCCAAGAACTAGTTTATTATGTGAAGAAAGTGCTCACTTCATTTTCTGGCTAGACACAATTCATTGTTTTCCTATGGGTGATGACAGGTCTCTTCCCTGTTACAGTTGAGATCTGGCAAACAGCCATTTGATGCTGTTAGAAAAAAATCTTTAAGACAAGTAAAGGAAATGTAAGCCTGATTTAGAAACTCCTTTAGAAGGTGAAGGCAGAAAGATGTCTGTTTACAGGTTAGTGGGGGACAACAAATCAAGGTTAAGTGAAGAGTATTTCAACATTCACTTGTTTCCTATTTATACTCATAATTTTGGACGTGTCTTTGTACATGTCTGTTATGAAAAGATTTCTAAATGCAAAGCATAGTTTGGGCTTTGGTCTCTTGGGACTCACAGTCCCTGCCTGTAAGAGGAAGATAATTATAGCTACATATATCATAGCAGTATTTTATGTTAATTTCATATGGTATATTTTACATTAATTTGATATTTATATATAGATGCATCTATGTAAAAGCCTCTAGGGAAGAATAAGTATTACATTTTATGCTCTCTGTTATGTTTCATAATCTTTAACACTACATTCCTTCTCATTAGATGATGAGCTGTTCCCAAAAAATCAGGAAACAATTACTGGGGGACTGTGGTAATGGTAATTCAGTGGTGATTCAAATTCAGAAAGCCTTTTAATCTCCTATTTCTGTCCAAAACTGAGAACTATCCACGAGGTAAGATGACTATATAGAAAAAAGAAAGGTGAGCCTTTGGTCTACAAAAAGATTATTTGTTTTGAGTTAGTATTACAGAATCATAGAATAGTTTGGGTTGAAAGGGTTGGAAGGTTGGAAGGTCATCTAGTCCAACCCCTCTGCTATGGGCAGGGGCATCTTCAACTAGATCAGGTTGCTCAGAGCCCCGTCCAACATGACCTGGAATGTTTCCAGGGATGGGGCATCTACCACCTCTCTGGGCAACCTGTGCCAGTGTTTCACCAACCTCATCCTAAAAAATTTCCTTCTTATATCTAGCTAAATCTACCCTCTTTTAGTTTAAAACCATTCCCCCTTGTCCTGTCGCAATGAGCCCTGCTAAAATGTTGGTCCCCATCTTTCTTATAAGCCCCCTTTAAGTACTGAAAGACTGCAATATGGTCTCCCCCNCAATAGATGTTGACAAATTTACCTTTAACAAGTTGTTTTCATTTTGAAATATTACAGAGTGATTGGAATAGCAGTGAAACTACAACACGCTTCCCTTACTCTGTATTCGGATGGTGAAGCCAACATTCAACACTGATTTGAAACAGATTTCCCAGAATACTTGGAAATCTTGCCAGGTATTTATCATCTTGACCACACCCAGTACAGTAAATCACAAAAAATAAATTGTATTTGATCTTTTGATTATCCTCCTCTTGAAGAAGGATTCTGGTCTGGGTGGCTTGACACCCCCTTTTCTGACAGTTGTCTGTTGGGCATATTCTGCAGTTGTGTGCCACTTAAAAACACAGTATACATCAATGAAGCAAAACCAAAACACCTGGGATCTGAGAAAGTCAGAAGTGTGGTGATTTAGATTGTGCAAGCAAACAAATAAAGCAGGTATATAAATTTTTTTCCAGAAAATATTTGCTCCTATAAATTCATGTGTATAAAAACCCCCATTCATACTATCTACTACATGTAACTGGAGCTGTAAATCTTATGGGAAAAGATGTTTGACAAAAGAAAACAATATTGCAAGTCTGATCTTTTGCAAGGATTCTGGCATAAAAATGAAACAACCATGCCCCTCCCCCCCCGCCTTCTTTTCCCTTATCTTGAGCACAAAATTGTTGTATAAACAAAATATGACACCTACAGCTGAACAAAAATGCAGTTAAACTCTGTACCCAGATAATAAAGACCCCAGGAGACCATTTTTGTAAGAAGTGATGCTTTGGGCAATATTTACACATCCAGAAACTGAGAAGAAAACTTGTCCAAACACTTGTTCTTAGTTATTCTATCATTTACCGTTCTGAAATATTCTAACCAAGAGGACAGGAAAAAACCCTTCCTTACTTTCCATCCTGATTTATACCTAAACTCTAAAGAGAGACTCTAAACTCTTCTCCCTTACCCAACATCATCTGTGCTTGTATCTATCTCAGCCTTTTAAACCCTAACTTTAGTAATACAGTATGCAGTCTGGCTTTTTAACACTTTCTTTGTCATAATCTCTCCAGCTTTAAGTGTTTGGGCTGAAATTCTCCCTGCTGAGTATCATCTCTGGGCTGAGTTTTTAAGTAATAAAATTATACGAGATATCAAAAGGTCTCTTTCCTGTATTTCAAAGTTCTTACAGCAGCTTTGTTCAGAATCTTTTTGGCCTCCATGCTTTGAAATGAAGGTGGTAGATTAATTCTCTTGGTGTCTTTTTATTCCTCAAGAAAGACCACTTCAACTGGACAAGCTGTAAACATCTGAAAAATTGTAGTTCATGTATGTTTAAAATAGACTTGACAGAGCTCTTTAACTTAAGTTTCTGAGCTTCTGCCTGTGTTGAGCTTACTCAAAGCAACACAGACTTTTCCTGAATTTCTGCAGACTGTTGTAGGACCAGACTCTAGGACTGAGGTCAAGGAAAAGAGCTGCATTCTTAGCCTCTTCCCCTTGCTGAGGTCGAGGCTGGTTGGAGGAAATATTAACCACTTTGTAGAAGTAAAAGAAGGAATCATGTGATCCTATAATTGAAGACTTACTATAAATTGTATGCAGAAGTAAGCCAAATTATGGGAAATCTCTACTTCAGTGTTGTCTTTGAGCATCTTTTCTGAGATCTTATGTTGTTTTGACATTTTTGGAATAGACATTATTAAAAAAAATTATTTTCATTCTTCATTTGTCTACAAGCAAAATTCTTACTGCTTTCAGTGTGGAAGTGTTATGGGGTAAGGCCCTCTTCTGTTGATCGGTGAATGATTCATACATATGAGCAACTTTAAAAGTAAAGTATACAGATTTAAGTTCATATCAACTCACACCATCTACAAGTTATTTCTCAGCGCAGAAAGCCAGGCTACTTACAGCCTCTTTTCTGTGACTCTGTATATCCCTGTAGGCAATGGATGATGATCAGTGGTTAAGTCACGACCTAGAAGGCACTGATACTAGTTTCTCTCACCCTTTTATTTCCCACTATAACCTCAGTGCTAGTCTCTGTATTCACTGTTGTTTGCTCTTAGCCTTCCCATTTTTGCCCTACAAAATGGCAGCATCAATTTATGTTCTCCCTTTATCTGAAAGTACCAGTATAGCACTACATGCTACCATAAGCTTTAATAAACCCTCAAAATACTTGAAGTTTCTACAGTGCTTATTTCATTCTCATGAAACAAATCCAGGGTCTCACATCAAGATAATTAGTAGGCTGAACTTATGGTCCCATCCAGAGTCACAGCTCTGTCCAGACATATTATGGATAATTTTTTTGAAACCAACCTCTTCAATTTCAACTACAAAAAATTAACATAAAGCACTGACACCAAGGAACAATTTCTCAGCATTTTCTAAAAACCCAGTGTATGTGTTCCTGCACACATACACAAAGGCTGCAGATATCCATTTTTCAATCACAAATATAGAAATCAAAGTTTGCCAAAAATAATTTGAAATGTGTTTTAATGCAAATAAAGTGGTTGAAGCATGGCTTTCCAATTGCAGTCCCTTTAGGAACATCAGTTGTAGCGTACTTGCACAAAACATGCATTTTAAAAAAAAAAAATCAGTCCTGAGCTTAAAAAATCTTCAGCAATATACATTTGCAATTCAGTTATCAATATCTGGTAACAAAATACATGATGAGAGCACATCAGAAAAACACTGAATATGGTCAAATCTTGAGTTAACTATTTATCCTGATTAATTATAAAATTGTCAGTGTCTTCTGTGTTATTTTTAGAGCCTTGTTTTCATACAGAGGAAGAGAGTGTGAGAGGGAAGAACTTGGTGCAGAATAAAAGACAGTTTTATACTAAATTCAGCATTGAATGCTAATAAATATGCCATATTAATGCCACAATAAAAACTAGCGTGTAATGCTTTCCCATGCAAAAAGCAGCAAAACAGCTTTCCATGGCTATTGCTCTTTGCCTTTCACCGCCTCATCTACCAACTGGATCTATCTTGAAGGAGAGACCTTAAATTCCTGCAAGCAGGCTATAAGGCACATGCAGTAGCAGCAGTGTACTGACATTTGCTAAGCACCAGCGTCCCTCAAGTGACTGGGAGCGAAGCCATTGACGTCACTGAACAATAGGCAAAATATTTCCTCCTCCTCCATAGTCCTGAACTGTAAACACCCAGCTTGCACACAGCAGGCTGAACATTTGGGGAGAGGCGGAGAAGGAGAATGTGAAAAACTCTCAAGTGATGCTGCTGAAAACAAGCAGCTGTTCCTGCATAACCAGTCTCTCCTTATTCCTTCCATTTTGCTGTGAAGATTGCTGGTGTCCCCTTAGTGTAGGTCACATGGTATAGAAGATAAAGCTAAAATAAACTATAAATAAAACTGTGTCTACTGAACTCACAAGGAATTTTTGGAAGTAAAATGACTAATATTCATTACAAGAAAAAAGCACTCTCGCTCTTTCTCCCTCTTTCTGTCTCCGTTATGGGTAACTACAGTATTGTAACAGTCATCCACGTATTTTGGGTAAGGTGTGGTGTACTGCATGTAAGTGAATTTCCACCTCAATCACCCTCCCTCCAAGCACATACATTATTGCAAGCCAAAGAGAAAAAAAAATTCAGAATTATAATCTCAAAATCACATAAATCAGTGTATGCTCTAGGTTCACTGTAAAGACTGGTTTAACTCCTTGAGTTGGAGTGTTATGCTTATGGCAGAAAACAAAAAGGCAGGGTTAATCCTGAAAATGGAAACGTAACCACAGCTTCTTGTGACTGTATCTTAAAAATACTGATGCATTGATTCGTTAGGATTTATCAGTTGTTGAACAGAACTTTTTACACCAGTATAAACAGTTCAACGGTGCTACAAATAGTGAAAGCGGGGAACATAATTCACCTCACCTTTTTTTTGAGGTGCGTCTTGGAAGCAGCTGCAGTCCTACAAGTAGTAAATCTTCCCTGTCTCCAGAGCATCCCTGGGAAGATCCCTGAAGTGGAGGAAAAGGAGACTACTAGAAACAGGGAGTAGTGCAGGGCTGAACAGAACTCAGAAATGCTGTACCTCTAAAAAGGCTCAAGGAGACTATTGAATCAGGGAGCCCTGAAAGCTGCTGTAAGCTGCCTCAGGGAATACACTGGCTTGTTTTGTCCATCTGTGTAAGCTAGAGAAATGAATCTCACTTGGAGTCTCAGATTCTAAAGCCAGCATTTGAAGAAACCCTAAGAAAGAACTCAATAAAGAGACAAATTTTGTTTTTAAAGGCTTGTCTGAAAACATCAGCTTGATGCGCCTGGAGAGAACCTTGGAGTGCCAAAGAAAATACTTGTGTCACTTGATTGCTAACTGAATAGTCATCTCCACAGAAGTCAAAGTGATCCAGGCAACCATAGTTTCTACCTTCCTCTTGCTTCATTTAGTTTTTGCTCACTTTGTCCCCAGAAGGTGGTGAAGAAGCCCCCTTGTATCATATTTGTTCTCAAAACAAAGACCAAGGAATCACCCCCATTACCAGGTTCTGCAGAGGGCAGCATGTAAGAGCGAGGGAGAGACACCTTTTTTCCCCTGTCCAATGCTGGTCTCTGTTAAATGAAGCTGTAGGTGGCACACCAGATTTATAGCATATATTGAATTATGATTTCAAAGTGCAAACAACTCATTTTTTTCCCAGACAGACCACAACTAATTACTCATTATCCTCCATTCAATATTCAGGAAAAGTAGGTGGGCAAATAACCTAGTTTGCTGTACAAGCTACTAGGCCACAATGCAGTAAAGACATTGCTTCATGTTCAGCTGCTCTGCCTGTGCTGAATTAGCTCCACTGTTTGAAGCATTCAACTGAAGGAGAACGAACCTCATCACCTCTTCAACACATGCAGCAACAACACACACGATCGATCGCACTTCTGGGGTTTGACACCTATTGTGCAGATGTTTTGCCCTGTTAGTCGATGCTCCAGCACTGAACCTCTGCACCCTGCTTGTGCTTTCTCCACAACAAACAATGGCTGCAATGCAGCTTCTCATCTTCCCAGGGAAAGGGCATGTTGCAAAGTAACACTTTGCTGGATTTTCCGTTTTTTCTTTCTTTGTCTTTTTTTTCCTTTGTCTTTGCATGGGCTGCTCTATGGTCAAATACCTCCTTTCTGCTGAGCTGGGTGGCAAAATCAAAACATGTGGGGAAAAAATAACCAGATTAAGTGAATAAATGGCTGCCTGGCATGACCAGATATAGTCAGACAAGTATGTGTAAAACTAGCATGAAATGCTATATTTCTGATCTGACCGAATCTCACCCTTGCTTTACTTATACCTGAACAACCACCTACAGTACAAAACAGCGTGCTTTCTTCATTCATATACATCTTGCTGGAGACTAGGAAAGTCTTGTACTGCTTTGGGAAGCCAAATATGCTGAGGTAAATTTGGAAACCTGTGCTTTATTGGACGTGCACTACCAGAGAGCAAGTGCCAAAGCCAAGGCAGAAATGCAAATGGAGGCCTGAGTGTAGCCTGTGCTGCACAGCTGAGAAGATCTCAGATCTTGTGTATGCCCTAGTTGTATCCTGATCCCAGAGTGGTGCGATAGTGAGGCATTCAGCAACTGTCTTTAGCAGTATTGTTTTCTGCAGGAGGAAAACTTGGGCATCTGGATTTGAATGGGACCAAGACCCCAGGACAACCTGCAAAAATATTTGCAACTCAGTGTAATGTCTATCTTGGCATCTTCCTTGAGTCGTGCTATTGCTGGGAACCACATGCAAACCAAGAGAGAGCTACATACTCTTTCGGGAACAGCCTAAAAGAACAGCCTGAAACGTTAAGTACATTTCCTTCTTTCATAGTAATGCACTTTTTAAGCATACCTTTAGGCAAACATTTGTGCATTTAAGTTTTACTACTACAAATATTACACAGAAAATACATCTTCTCTTGGTTGCTTGCCCACACAGATATGAATACCATTTGATACATTCTTACTCTTGGTAACTTCCAAAGTTTTCCACCTTGTCCTTTTCACACAGCTGAAAACATGTATTTCTCAATAAATATTATGTATAGGACACACAAACATTTCAAGTTACTCCTTGAACATGTGTGTTGAAGGAATAGGGGATGGGGAAAGGAGTGACAGAAAGAAAAGCAAAGGAAAACTTCCCTCATTGAAGGAAACATGCTTTTTCATTTTGATAACTCAGAGTGTGTATAGCTGAATGGATTCTACACAAATTCACCTTTAGGTAGAGCCTGAGAAAAGAAAATGCAGTGAAAGTACTGGAAAAATGTGCACTGTAATGAAGTCTCCTACGATTTTAACTTCAGTGAATTTGCAGAAAATTAAAAGATAACGGAAGATAATATTTCCTTTGGTTCCCATCTGAGCTAAAATGGTAGAAAGTGTAATATATTGAAGAGAATATAAGCAGCATTTTCCCTTCCGTTAATTGGACCTATGACAATCAGAAAAACCAAAGGTAAAGCTAAACCACATGTGTATAATTCAAAACATAAGCAGATTCTTTAGCTTATGCACATAGTGTCAGAAAATACTTTGGTAAATAGCATCACTGTGTTCCTAGGTAACAGCAGCAGAGCCATTGCATGGCTAAATTTTCTGAGGCTAATGTATCTTTACACAACAGTCTCTAGAAATTTGTTCTATAGATCCTGCTTTAGGATCTATCACGTTATAGGCATGTCAATCACATTGAATTAAGACTTCTCTGTCTTTAATGAATCCTTCAGCAGTCATGAGAGGGAAGTTTATTAAAAAACAGGTTTCTACATGTCTGTCAATTCTTGGCATCCATAGGTTAATTATGTAAGTACCCTTATTAGGATTTAGAAATCTAAACTTGAGACTCAGATTGTGAATTTTGGCAAATATGGTACAACCAGAGGTCTAGACTGAAACCCAGTATGTGAAGCAGGTATTGCTACTTAATGTAACTGAAGAAAAAATGATCCTCTTCACAAGACAGAATTTTGACATGGAAACCAAAACATTCTCTGAATAGCTTCTTGAACTTCTCTGGATGTCACCTTGAATTCATATTGCTGTTGACGCACAAGAATTTGATGATTAGGCAGTATTTCCAGTCCTTACATATTGCCA
Source organism: Pelecanoides urinatrix (assembly GCA_013400755.1). Taxonomy (NCBI): domain Eukaryota; kingdom Metazoa; phylum Chordata; class Aves; order Procellariiformes; family Procellariidae; genus Pelecanoides; species Pelecanoides urinatrix. The sequence goes on from VZTQ01008297.1 coordinate 9,600, forward strand.
GCAAGAGTACCTATGTTGTAATCATAAAGTGGACACAGTAGGTAAAAACCCCTTATATACTATCAGAAGTGACAGAAATTAGATCAACAATGACAAAAATCAAAGACAGAATGATGTTATATACTTCTAGCTGTGGGCATTTAAAATACTACTGATATACTCGCCTCAAAAATTAGTGCCTTGGTTCAGAAAAACCTCAAGACCCGTAAAATTAAAGCAGTGTGATTTCTACTACTTGGAATAATTGAACCCAGTAGAGATATTGGGAGAAGCATCTTGGTGCTGCTGGCCCAGTTTTTAACAAAGTCCAACGGCAACGTGAGTGAACACATACCTAATAAAAGGTATTCAGAAAACCTTAGTGAACTGTAAAAGAAAAGTTGAATTCAGTCTTTTATTGAGGACCTAAGTTAGCTTTTACCTAGTAACTACTGAACTGCAGAAACTTGATTATACTTCTGCTGAAGTCAGTACAGCTTTGACACATTGAGGAAATTACGCACAGGTAGGTCTATTGTTCTCACTCTGACTAATTGCATGTTTAAAATTAGACATTCATTAAAGAACACTTAATTGAAGTACAGAAATGCAGTGGGAAGAGGATTAGTTCCTACGAAACTGTCATTATTCACTGCTCTGCATATAAGCAAAGTTTTTTTTCTGGCTCTGTGTCCTATGTGGTAGGTCAGAGAAGATAAACTTTTACAGTGAGCACACTGGCTTCAGTTCACGGAAGCTTACAATATGGCTACAGTGTTTACCTTGTACCAGAGTAAATTGGTGTAATTCTTTTTATTAAGAATCTGTCAGAAACCTACCAAGCAAACTTCCTAGGAAACCTTATGCAGCCTGGAAATATTTGTTATTTTAAAAATTTTCCTAATATGTAGCAAAAAGAAATAAAATTAAATTAATGTTAAACCCCAAGAAATTCCATGTCGTACACAAATCAAACACTGATAAAGGCTAAGATGCTGACATGCAAGGTCATAGCAGCTGTGCTGAGACTTGGCTTACCCCCAAGGTTGCCCTGACATTCCTCATGTTATTTATAATTCTGGAAGTTAAGAGCAGATTTATTTACTTAATAGGAGGCTCAATTGATTGCTCCAGATCTACCTTAGTAGAAAGGCTGATATACATCAAAGGCTGATGTTTGTGGATAACTGAAAATATAAGGCAAGCAAAACAGAAAAACACAGACTGAAAACTCACTGAGAGTTTTGAGATGTACCGGTAAAGAACAACATACTTCTTTTGGCTAGATATTCACTGTAAATTTAGACGAAGAATATGATTTCATCCAACATTTTTGTGGTTAATTTGCAGCCAGGATGTTTATATAAAGTAAATAGCTGGAATTGGAAATTTGATTCTTTGCTTACCAGTAATATCTCAAATCTGAAATGCATTTCATGAGTTTAGCTCAGAACCTGGCTATACACAGCTAGAATTTTACAGTCACATCTAGAACTCACTTAGTATCTTTCTCCTGACCCTGATTATTCATTGCCATCCATCTCTTTCACACAAATGCAAAGGAAATAGAAAGAGTTTATAAAATATTATGAAAATATAAAATGTATTCACACACTTTAAAGAAGGTGCAAAAGACAACCATGCAAACCCATGAAATAATAGTTTCATGTTGGTTAATTCTAGAGGAAATTATAGTATAAAATGACATCATAGCGTATTTAGAAAGTAGTCTTTGGAGTTATACCATTTTAGGAATAGACCAACACTGTGTATCACCCTAAACTAGCAACCGATTCAGCTGAGCAGTAATGAGATGTGGAATACAGTTATTCTGTATGATACGGACCTAAGGAAAAACCAGATAATTCAACGTCATGCCAACAGACGTTTTTACCTCAGATTAAAGGTTCTCATTTTTTGCTACCCCTCTTCCTTCTTCAGGTTTGTTTCCCCCCCCCCCCCCCCCCCCCCCAGGATAATTGTATTATCTGGAAGATTTTACTGCACAAACTGCCTGGATTAAATTTAGTCAATAAAAAGTGTTGAAGAAAAGCGGGTTCTGGTTTTAGAAACCATGTTAAATGGACATTAAATCAGGCACCTGTAATCTAGAAGAGAGACCAGAAAATGAGGATTCAATCAGCTATTACATTTATTTTCTTTTCAAGCATTCCCATCAAATACTGGTATTGGTTGTGGCACTGCTTTACTTGAATGCTGCTCTCAATTGCACTGAAAATTCTGCTGTTCTTTTGCTTTAAGAGAGTTCTAGAGGAAGTTCTAAGAGAACAGAAGCTCAGCCTGCATGAGAGTAAGAAGCACGTTCATTTAGCATTTGCCTCTGGCTCTAGGCATATACCACCAAAGCTGCTAAGCTTCAGGCGTCAAGCATCAAACTCTCAGAGTGGATATTCTACACAAAAACACTAATTCATAGCTATCAATAAAGGCTTTGAGTCTTACTTATTCACAACCATGCAATTATAGTCTCAAGCCATGTGATTTCCAAGCTGCCAAAGGGTCTTACAGGTTTGAGAGCATTTTCAGCTTTGCAAAGGTCAGAAGTCTGAAATGGAACATCATATCTCACAAGTACTTAAAGACATGCTTCCTTTATGTGTCTGCATAGTTTTTTATTAGAAACAATACCGTGGCCAAAATCTTAATGGGTTCTATTCTTTTGACAGAAAATACTAATCTAATCTTTCCCTTAAGAGAAAAAGTATTTGTCAAAAAGATGCGCCTTAAACTGGGCCATGCAAAAATGAGAGTTTTTGTGGTTAAGGCATTCAGAATACATATTTTTCTAGTTCAGAAATTCACATTTTATTAATTCTTAAGCACTAAAGCGTTTTTCATAATGGCATACCATTGTTAATCGAAAGGTCTCCTCTGTATTTCTTGGAAAAAAGTGAAAGCAAAATCACATTATGCCTGAAAGGCAATGTAAATGGTATCTCTTGCTTACCGTCTATTTAATTTCAATTTTTTTCAGTGAATATTTGAATTTTCTCTCTTAAATTACATTAAAATACTGTTTTATATACGTACCTCTACCATTCCACTGCCCTCTGCTGGAAGGAATATATTCTATAGCCTACTTATGAAAAAGTAGGCACTCTGGTTGAGTAGGGGCTGGTGTTTCTGGTACCAAAAACTGGGTGTTCCTCCCCTGGTGAAGCCTGCAAGCAGTTGGCTGGTACATGTTGTGTGTATCCACAGGCAGATGTTTGATCATTATCTGTCTCCAGCACAAATAAACATTCCACTCAAAAAATGTAAAACCATCAAGTTAAGAAAACATGAAGACTGCACAGTTAAATACCCAAAAGTCAGGAAAAGCCAGATGTAAATTTTCATGCAGAAATGGGTCTCTAATCCCATGTGCATATGCATTTACAGTGCAGATTTTAATTATATGGAGGAAAACCTAATTATTTTTCTTCATGGCTTAGGGGTGCTCTCAAATTCAGGTAGTTTTCAGTATGGTTAGCCATAGGTAAGGATTTGTCTGAACCTATTCTCTATATTAAACTCCCCAAAGTAATTTCAGGTGCTTTTCTGCTTTTTGTTATTGAAACCAGTCCATCTATAAACATAAGATGCAAATTAAATTAATTCATAAACAGACTGAACACACAAAGTCAATTTGAATTGTTTGAATACTCTGATCTTTAATTAATAAATTATTTTGTAGAATAATACATTTAGCCACCATTTACTACCAAGCCAAATAACTATTCATAACTAGTATTTTGCATAAGCAAAGGACAATTAGATCAGGACTTGCCTCACTCCGTAACCACTGAAGTGAATGAAGGATGAGTTACAATCACTCTTACAAACACAAAACATTAAATGAAAATGAGCAGATCTCTCTAATGCACTATCATTGTCAAAAAGAAATCAATAAGGCAATGCTGATTAAACATTTATCTTGCTGTATTTCAAAATTTCTCCATGTTTTTGACTGTTTCAGCTTCTCACTGGAAACTAAATTACTTTCAGGTCAAGAGGCTGGTAAAAGAGACCGGGAAACAAACAGTCTACAGAAAGGGAAGTCTTCCTACATTTCTTACTTCTGGTTTTTATTTTGCTTGCAATGACAGATCTGGATAACACTTCTCCTATTCTGAATTCATTCTGATGAACAGAGTGGAAAATGAGAATCAGAGATCTTACTTGTTTCAATTTGAGATATTCTCACTAATTAAGATTTATTTACAGATTAACAATGAAAAATGATATGCGTGCTGCTAGGTTCAAGGTAGTACATATCCTGTAAGTGACACAGCTATAAAATCTGTTTGTAAAATCATTTACTTTTATTTCGTCTACAGTTTTGCTATAAGACAACTGGAGTTAGTCACAAGCTACACACAAGAAATAGTTTTGTTTAAAATCATACCCAGCATACAATCCAGTCATTCAGGTTTTCATCAGAAACCGGTATTGGTGTTCACTTGCAGCTGCTTTTTGTCAGACTAAATTTTATTTTACAGAGCATTACAGTAACATGAGTAAACCCCTCCTGGCAGGAGTTTGTTACAGACTGGAGAAGCCCTTCTCCTATATTACCTGGAGGCAGCACAATGTTCAGCAAGTCCTTTGGATCCAAGTGGATGTGGTGGGAAAATTTAATTAAATGGATTTTTTTTCTGGGACCGGTGGTTTTGCCTTGCTCTGAAGCAGAAATGCTAATAAAGCCGTGATAGACCCAGCCGTGTTTTGCTGCTGAGGAGTCAGAGTACAGAGAGTACAAACACAACATGCTCCCAGACCTGGGACGGGGGGACGTGTGTGTAACCTGGCGTTACCAGCACAGTCGGGCAGTGTAACTTCCCCTCTCGAAGGCTTCGATCACAGGCCTTCAAGGTTTGTTCCTATAATTTAAACCCACAAAGGAAAACAAAACCATCCTGACTTCCTTTGCTGAGGGAAATTCGTGATTTGGGTACGTCTGTTTGACACGTGCTTACCCGTTCTTCCAGGTCCCAGAGCTTTCCAGCAAACGAGCCACAAAGCTATTCCCCGCTTGTTCAGGCAGGAAAATCTCCTGGTACAAGAACGTATTTTTCTTTCCTTTCAGTTGAACCTTTGCCCATCTTCACGTAGTGGGCCTCACTTTAATAGAGGGATTATTCCCTGTGTATTTAAGTACATAGGAAAGAGGAAATTGTCTAGAAGTACAGAGTGATCTCATTGCTGTATCACTTTTCCCACCAGCCTATTTTGGAGGCAAAGGCAGGATCCTGGGGCTTGCAGCTCAAAGCCATCCAACCTAAGGGACTGATCACCCTTGCGTTCCCTCTCTCGATTCTCAGCACAGGGCAAATGAGTCAAGAAGCCTGTAAATGTTTTGAGTAACATAATATTTGACTGTTAACGCACGCAATGTTGCCTTAATTAGTGATTTCCTCGTCAATTTGGTGACATCAGGGAATGCAGTAGAGTGCAGTGACAACTGATGAAACGGAACAATCTTGGCCTTAAATCTAAACGAAGTTACTGTTACATGTGTGTGTACAGAACTAGCATGAAAATTAAGTTTAAAACCAAGACAAAAACCCCAAACAAAACCTCAAGCTAACTAGAAGGGACTGGGGAAGGAATGATTTAAAAGGAGATTTTCATTTCCAGAACCAATTTAAATCTTCAATGACTAAAGCCAGGCATGATAGTGTTAGGTAACCATTAGTCTTATAATAGCACCTCACAAGCACTGACAGGTGTAATAATAAATAATTATAATTTCTCACATTTCTGTCTTACAATACAAGTAAATGCATTAATTTCTAGAAGCTTTGGAAAAGACATGGGACTATTCTTGTATACATTCTTGCATTCTTATATGAATAAGTTATTAAGGCAAGCTATGTTAAAGAAATGAGTTTCAGTATTAAAATATTTTGTTCTATGGTCATGAGGCACGGGATGGGGAGGAGGAAGGGAATAAATTGCGCAGTCTTCTGCCATAAAAATTCTCTTTTTCTCAGAAGCATCTGTTTGTTCATTGCTTATATATTTCAAGGGACTATAGCTTTTATGAAGCTGTCTGCAAAAGAAGAATCTCCCTCACCAGTAGCTTGAACTGGTCTAAGGTAAGTTCTGAATCCTAAACCAAAAATCTTCCAGTTGACTTGGAAGCTCGTACATGCAGCAGAACACCAGCCTGGTGAGCTCTTTGCAGTCTGTGTTGCTAAGGAGACCAGGAGCTGATTTTGGAGAGCAGCGTAAATACATTTATATAGCAAGGGGTTGCAGGTTTCAGTGCCGCAAGTGCACAAATTTCTCCAGTAGTGTATATCCAGTGTATTGGATATATTTGAGAGGGTTGTTTTCTTCACCCCAAAATATATCTGGGAGAATAAATGGAGAAATATTTGAGACAACTTTAAGAGCGTTTTTCATTTATTTATACTTATTCTTGCTATTTGGGTAATCCATAGTATTGGAGGAGTCAAAAGATTCTGAAGATAAGAACAGACTTAGCCTAAGCCAGGCCCATACAAAATACTGCCTGAAAGTTTTACACTGCTCCAGACTCATTTGTGTGGCCAGCCATCAGCTGACAGGCAGCAACCAGCTGTCCAGTGAGCATTCATAGCTCTGATCCATGAACATGCTTCCTTCCTCACCCAGCAAGTAAAGAGAGGTAGGGCTGACTGGGACAGAATAGCTGCAACCTAGTGTTGACTGGCTGAACTGCTTTCTTGCCTATCCTTAATTTTCAGGCACATTGCATGACCAGGGATATTCAAGATAAAACAAGTTTTCTAAAGTATTCTCCCTCTCTTGCCCTCATTCCATTTTATCTAGCTTTTTCCATTTCTGCTGTACATTATGACAGGGTATTGAAAAGACTATCCTTCTCACGTTTGTTTGAAACGAGATGTAGAGTTTTTTAGTTTACATTAACTGATTTCCTATTCAACAAAAAAAAGAAATAACCCTAGCATATTAGTAACTTCTATTTAATTTAATAATTTCAACACAATTCAATAAGAGATTGACATTGAAACAGATTTTTCTTTTTTGTTTGTCATTTCACATGGAAACATACAGACATGATTGTGTATTGGGAAACATGTTTGTATATTAGGAAAGTACTCACTTTTACCACCAAAGTTGTCTCATCGGTTTTGTAGTTAAATTGAGACCTTTGCTAAAATACTTACTGAGGGGAAGATAATTCGAACAAATTAGTTTTTCATTTAGTTCCAAAAATTACTGGCATTGTGGGATTATAAAACTGCTGCTCTAAGAGCTTTTGTGAGCACTTATTTCGTATTGGAATGTACTAGTAGTCATATTAATATATACACTACAGGAATAGGTGTGAATAGTTCAATTTATTCACTTTACAGAGATACGTAAGATTCTGCCTAAATATGGGAGACGCAAAGTCACTGCCAGCTGCTAACCTTGGTAGGACTTGGAGAAAGGACACCCATTCTGCAAGACACATTGGTTGGGATTGATTTTCTCGTGCTTCCCTCATCCACTAGGTCTGATGTTCCTTACTTCCTGAGTCACCTTCTTCAACTGTGTTTGCTTCTGTGCTAACACCACAAGTAGCATTAGAGTTTGGAGCCTTTCATAGCTTACACAAAAGTGTGACAGGAGTATAGCGGAGTGGTTCTGCATCAAGATTTTGGCAAATTCAGTGTGCAGAGAGCAGAGAGACAGAAGTATCAAGCAACCCCAGGTTGGAATGTCAGGACCCAGATATCCACTGTGTTCTGCTAACGCATTTGTTATTAAGCTGCTCTTCGCGGGACAAGGATTATAGGATTAGAGGAATAGGAAACAATGACGCTAAGTTCAAAGGGCAGCTGCATAAAACATCAAACAGACTCTGCTGAAGACTGCCTATCATTGAGAGTCTTGAAATCTGAAATTCTTATCACTTAACTCATCTGTACAGTGCTGAAAGCCATTTTTGTCATATTCAGTGTCACAAATAACAATGTTGTAGTGGCTGACTGGACCTTGGAAAGAGTTCTTGAAAATAGAATATTTTCCACTAGAATTTCTGGGTTGCCCAATATTTAGTATCTGAGCATCAAGCCATTCCAATGGATCAAGCCATTCCACTAGGATCATTAGCCTAAACTTTAAAAGATGCCAGATTTACATTTGTTTCCTTGGGGAAAGAAGTAAAAGAGAAAAGATTGATTATTTTTTATCAACTGTTTTTTTTTTCACCAACTACTCCATTTTTTTGTTCCAGTCAGGCCATAGACAAGATTACTAAATTAAGGATTTTCAGTATGATTTGCTGAATTTATATTAATCTGTATGTGTCAACCAAGACATACAACCAAGACACACACAAAGTTAGACATTAGGTCTGCATTATCAAGTGAATTAAAAAATCCTATGCAACAGACATTAATGAACATGCACAACACCTTCATAGATTTCTGAAGTAGCCTGTGAGGAAAGAGATTTGATCCCTGCTCTTCAGGTTGACCTTAATTTGATGGTCATAGGTATCAGATCACTTGTGGCCTCAGTCTAGCACACTCTTTCATCCTAGTAAGAGTATAGGAACAAAACCTAATCAGAGTAGTAATGTGTTCACAGCTCTACTAAGTTCTATCTTGACGGACCATAGAACCTAAGAAGAGATTAAAATTCATGATTCAGCTTATTTGCATTCCTCATGACAGATGATCTTAGGAAGATTGGTAGTGAGAAGATACTGGAGTTGTGAACGAAAACAAACCATTCAACAATTAAAAAACAAGACCAGAACTTGTTACCAGGGCATTTTTCAGAAGAATAACTTCATGTTCTTTCTGGTAAATCATCATCTGATTCAAAAGTTTGCTTCTTTTTTCCAAAACCATGAGATTTAACAGATTTTTTTCTTCTAGAATTAACGAAGATTTGGGGTGAAGTTTTCAATAGCATCTAAGTTATTTAATTTTAAAAATTAGCATGTTGATAATCTGAGGTGTACATGCAGCTATAAATGATCTTTCTGCCACTAAACCCTAATACTTGTTCATAACACTTTCAAACTAGTCCTTATACCTGGCAAAAGATATAGCTTCCAGCAGGGAGGAAGGATGTTGCCTGCACAAACAGTTTTACTGGATTAGTTACTCTCCAGACAAGTCCTTTTCTTTGGATCTTCTTTATTCAGATTCAGTCTTTCCACCAGACAAGCTTAAAAGTGAAAACAAAAGCCTAATCAATGAAAGTAAAAGCTTAAGTTCTTGACTTCAAGACTGGAAAAGTTACAACAGTGAAGGAAACCAACAAAATATGATTATAAATTATACTTGGCAGTATTATTGTGCCTTCAGGGATGATGTCAAACATTCTTACTGAAGGAACAGCTTCAGCTTGTACCACTCCATGCCCATCCATGCTATTGCTCATCGTATGGATTAGCACCGGTTTGAAGATCTGAACAGTTCCCAGACCGCTAGAGTTCATTGAAGACTTTTGTGATTTATTTTCTCCCTTTACTCAGAACAGAATCTTGCCCCTCTTTCTCTTCTCTGGCATTGCTATCGCGTAGGAATCACTTCTGGATCTACACAATAATGACTGTGTTGACTCCACTCCTCCCACCCTGTCTTTCAGAAGAAGCTGTAACAGGAGTTTTAACTTTAGGTAATTGGTGAGTATATGAAGTGCATGGGATCACCCACAGTGTTAATGCATATGGATGAGTATTGAAGGAGAAAGAAAAGTTACTTCCAAATGACTGTAGTTCTTCTGCATTCTTCTTCTGCACTCCGTCCAAGCCCCTCCTGCAGGCGCCTCTGGTCAAAGGGAACTGCACTCTTATCTGCCGGGCAAACAGAAGGAGAGGGAATATGTGTGCCCTCCCAGCACTGTGAGGACAAAAAGTATGTGCTGCTTTAATAAAAGATATTATCTCTCACTACAAAACTTTTCTCTCTAATATTCTTATTTCATCATATGTGCAACAACACTAATATAAGCTTGCACTTTCTAGACAGCTTCACTGTACGCGCACTGTAGATGTCGCAACTCTGGTTGATGTTGCAATTGTTGCTTAAACTCTGGTGGTGCACATCTTTGTCTCCTATAGAGAGACACTACTTTGGTGGTCTCATAACTATTCCTAACATAACATATTATCCATCTGGGCAATCTCTTCCTAGAGGTGGCTATTGCCATTTGATTTCCTGGCAGCTGAAACACAGGGATATTAGAAAACACCAAAGTGGACTTGTTCTATGATTAAACCAAACTAGAACCTGAGAATCCTGGCTCTAATCAGCCTTGCTAGTGACTATCACGGACCAAAGATCTCAATGTTTCCAACTTCACATAGTGAAGGTGCAAGAGTATTTTCAATGTCAGTTTAGAAGAGCTGACCCCCCTCAGAGCTGGGGTCATCGATCTCCTCCAGCGTTGACAATAAAAATGGATTAGTAGTCAGTATGAGTGACAATGCCTCTTGACTGTTTGAAAGCCTTTGACTACCTGGATTCAAAAAAAAGCCACTGTCTAGCCAAGAAATACTTACGCAGATACAATTCTCACTCTGCTTGTGCCCAGGAATTAAAAGAACAACAACTTCAATATCTGCTCAAAACCTAACATAGGTGTCTATGGCAAAAATATGCTTGCTGAAAGATGGGCAGGCTATGGAAGTACCTGCAGAAAATGGCAAGGTCATGATAGAAATATGAAGGTAAAATGTTAGTTAACTGGAATGGAAATTCCAAGGTAACTCAGGGAGAAAGGGCACAAAAGGTACTGTGTGATCAGAGCTGAATGCAACCTTCATATTGTTTTACAGAGCTGGAGAAATAAATATGAAACAGAACAAAACAAAGGAACTCTCCCCCAAAAGCTGTGAATAAAATAATATACAAAGAGTTTTGTTTTGGCAAAAATGTTTTATTTCACTGGTTAAGTGTTCTGATTCAGCTGAGTAGCTTAAACAATGTAAAGGACATGGGCACGTGGAGGAAGAACAGCTTCCAGGTGTATCTAAGGCAAAACAGAGTCTGACTTAAGCATCTGCAACATAAAAATGCATCATAATTGAATATGCATATAGACAACACTCAAAAGAGAAGTGCTCTACTTGCATGTTTCAGCTGAGGAGGCTTATGGAACATTTCCAATTTGACTGACAAAATATGTCCATCTAAGCCTAAGTTTCAGCACGACTTAGACTTTTAAATGCTGAAGTCTGTTCTAAAAATGACACTTATACTTAAAAAAGAGTCTTAGTAACTATTTCTTAATGCAAATGTTGTTGGCTATAGTCTTGCTCCAATAGGATTTAAAGCTTTGCTAATTCAGATCTCCAGCAGTAATTGCTTCCCACTCAGCAGGCATTACCACACAACTAAATCCATTCTTCTTTTGAAAATTCAAAGCAAAGAGAAGGTTGAGGGCAGCCCACAGCACTTATCAAAAAACACAAATTAAGGAACTGAATGAGAAAAAGAGGAGGCATTTGGTAAAATTTTTCTTTCACGATAACCCACAGAGAAACTTGATTTCAATTTTACACCAAACATTCAGAGGTTTTAGAATCTACGTTATTCAAAACTAGAAACAGGTCTTGAAACAAGTTGTTCAATCATTCTGGGCCAATATTTAATAGGATGAATACTGAAAGGAAAAGCTGGAAGACCTCCAAGTTCCAGATAAGAGGTTGTCGTGGTTTAACCCCAGCCGGCCACTGAGCACCACGCAGCCGCTCACTCACTCCCCCCAGGTGGGATGGGGAAGAGAATCAGAAGGGTAAAAGTGAGAGAACTCGTGGGTTGAGATAAAGACAGTTTAATAGGGAAAGCAAAAGCCGCGCACGCAAGCAAAGCAAAACAAGGAATTCATTCACTACTTCCCATGGGCAGGCAGGTGTTCAGCCATCTCCAGGAAAGCAGGGCTCCATCACGCGTAACGGTTACTTGGGAAGACAAACNAAAACCTCTTTTGTTTAGAGGTTTCCATTGCAAGCGCCCTTCACTGTATTTAAAATGTCATTTTCTTTGATCGTATACATTTGAAGCCCAGAAATTAGGAAAAAACAAACAAACAAACAAACAAACAAACAAACAAACAAAAACAACAAAAAACCAACCCAGAATAAAACAGACCTGCTGCACCAAACAGCAGGAGAGGACCCAAATGCTGGAAGTTCTGCAGATGTGCAAGTCTAGTGTGCCTGGGAAGTCAAACAATAACTACAGAGAGTACATGCAATATCCTTGTCTGGCTTGCCTATAGATGTTTGTATTTGTATTTTTGCCTAGGAATACTGGATGCTGCTCAGTGTAGGATGTTGGACTGGATGACCTCTTGATGTCCTTTCCAGCTTTATGTTTTCATGGTTCCATGATTACAGACAGACAACTTCACTTCGAACTGTTTACAAGAATCCAGCTATAATTAAATACTCCCATTATACACCTGGCTATCTGAAAATGTTTAACTAAAAACCTGTCATTGTATCTTAGGGAAATCATCTGGAGAACCAACGGGTCCACACCATGTTTTTCTGGTAAATGCATGATGTCATATCATTTCAGTGTGAGGTTATGCAGTAACAAATCTTATTTAGTTATTTGACAGGACAGTAAAACTCTTCTCTGTGCCACTGGTAGTCCTGGAAACCACCCCTTTTCTACACTCTCATTAAGGAGGTAGGACATATTTCAAAACACTGCTCTTATGCTTGTGCCAGGTCACATTATTGATCAAATAAATTTATCTTGTGCCTATCACTGGAACTTGCTCATAAAGTTGCTGCTGTTCTCTGGTCAGTTGCCGCTGACCTATGCTGTCAGGTAGAGCTGAGATGGAGGTTGATATTCTTTTAAAACTTAGTATTTCATAGGCTTCACTTCTAACATATATTTCTAGTATCTCAAGCTCACTAGAAATCTTATAAGGATTTTTTTTTTTTTCTGTTTGGCAAATTTATGACAAGCAAAATGCTTCATGCAAAGGTAAGAATCCCAAAAGAAGAAAAATAAAATGGTTGCTCCTTTTCAGAAATCTTTTCAAGTTCTCTTGTTCTATTTTTATCAGCCTTTATACAACAGGAAAGCCTAATCAATCAAATATTTTTTACATTGCATTTTCACTTCTTTCATTCTGTTTTGTAATGAAAATACGGAACTTGTGAAAATCTGCTAAAAAACTGGTTTGTTTCTAATTCACATAAAGCTCTCATTTTACCTGCATAATACATACATTTCTCTTCAAAACTTTAATAACAGAGTGCCGTCTAAGTATTTAATTTATTAATTCTCCCAAGAGCAAATTAGTCTTTTTTGCCACATTCAGAATGATACCAACCTTTTTTTGCCTAAGAAAATCTTCCCAGTATTTTTTAAAGTTATAAAGAAAATCTATCATTCCTACAAACTCCTCTTTTCACTGTAGTCTTACTCCATTTGCAAAAGCTAACATAACAGTCATGAAATAACTCACATACATCGCAATGAAGTCAGACCTGAGAAATATCAACAGCAGATGAGTGGGCTGTGGCTGACTATGTATTCAAAATACAGAGTTTGTTGGGAGAAGAGGTAAAAGTGCTTGTAGTGTACAATATATGGTGTTGAAATGTGAACAAAGGATATGTACATTGCTGCTTTGTTTCTTTTTCTCTTTTTTTCCACTTATCCACCTGCTCCCCATCCAAACACAGACACATTCTATCCGAAGGAACTTGAAAGTGATTTCTAAGTGCTACTATTGGCACTGTCTGATTGAACTGCACACTCAACTCATTAGCTTTTATTCATCAGCAACACGACCATCTATATCCATTCTTCTGAATCCTTTAAAATATCAGGCTCTACAGGCCCAGATGTGTAAGTACATTTCCAGAGAAGTATCCCCATATTACAGTTTGGTTTACCCCAAATGTAATCTGTAATTCTGGACAAAACTTATTATACCAGTGTGGTTAATCAGAGCTCTTCCACAGCAATTTGGCAACAAAATAACAAATTACTAAAATTTGAATTTGTGGAGTAAATCAACAGAAATAAGTAAGCCCAGCAAGACAGCCTGCAAGAGAATTCAGAGCCAATTTGGATAGGAGTCTGACCAAAAGAAAGGGATTAGCACTTCTTTTTTGAATAATCATGTAGACTGGCAATCGTCTTTTTGTTCTATGTGCCTGTGAAACTTGGCATAATGAGGTCCGAGTCCAGGCCAAAAATTCGTAGGTATTACAGTAACCCAACATAACATAAACATAAACATAGCATAGACATTTAAAATTACTGAATCATTCTGCAACAAACTACAACTGAAAGTAATTGAATAGCTCTCTTGATGTCTTCAAATCATATCTGAGTGGTTTTTTAAGAACATATGCTTTACCCTAACACCAACTCAGTACTGGAGTTGGAGAATGAAATTGTATGGCTTAGGCAGGAAGTCAAGCAAGATGACTTAATGGCACTAACTGGTTTAAAAAATTGTTAAATGCAAGTCAGAAGTAAAAGATACCTACGGGCTACATTTTATCAGAAGGCAGTAATCACTGTGCTGGCTGCTATAATGTGATGACATGAAAACCAGCTTTGTTCAGAGCCTGGAAAATGCTCTAATGCTTTGTGAGAACCTTTTTATAAGCCAGTGATTATATGTAAAGCCTATATTCAGCTACTTCTAAAAATCTATATACTTCTCCATCATCCTAATAAAATTAATTACAGACATATGTCTCTTTGTTTAGGAATAGTATACACTTTGTCCTGGACTTAATGCTGCTTTTTAGATGTCATTATCCATTCACTTGAAATCAGTGAGAACTGCGCAAACACAGCCAAAGAGAAAGTGAGGGTTACAGAAATGTGCATGAACACCAAATACCAGGAGACGCAGGAAGTCCACAGCAATATCCTCTTGAGAATATAATTAATAGTGATTCCATCTCTCCTTCAGTCAAAATGGCTGCTGTGCTGATAACAAAGTGCACTTGGAGTGATGAAGGGAAGGCAAGGGAAAGTGTGATTGACAGTTTGCTTCCAGCTCTAGTGAGCTGCGGTGGGAGTGAGCATTACATTCGAGCATGGCTGGTCTGGTGCAGCATCTGAACGGAGTGGTAAACCAAAGCACTGTCAGATAGCATCACTTCTGTACTGTGCTGCCTTTCAGGAGCTTAATAACTGAGACAAGTAAAAATTTTCATGGTTTAGAGAGAGTCAGCGTCATGAAGGGATGTAGTATGCATTGCTGAGACCACACAAGCACAGGGAGAGCAGCTGGTGCAATAAAGGAGATGGGCTGAGAGGATATGACTCTTCTGTCTAAGGAAATAAGTGTGTGTATTTGATTCGGGAAATAAAAAGATTTAACAGAATCAACTATCAAACTCACCCAATTAAAATCTCTTCTTCACTGAGGAATCCTGACTTTTCATTTGCTGATTTACTTCCACAGATAACCAGAAATAGAGTCCTCATCTGCAACTTCAGGGTTTTCCCCTACGAATTCTTGGTCAGAAAGCAACGAGACTTTGCAGCAAAATGTGGGACCATGTTTCTAAGTGCCCCATTGCAGTAGCTCACCTCAGGGAATTCAGATATATAACCTGATTTAAGGTCTGTTTCAGGGTAAATCACACATCTCAAAAATAACCATAGGCTTAGATGAGAATTGTGATTAACAGCATCCCAGTGTTATTCGGCACTGCCCTTGCCACGTTCGCATTGCAGTTTCAGTGATTTATAGAATGTTTGTCTCTATGATTATACAGTAAACTATAAAACACTTTCTTACAGCTGTTTTTCTATTTTGATAATGCATCAAATGTTTTTGAAGGCTCAGATAGGTTTATTTGAACTGCTTTTTTATGCCTTTTTTTTTTTGTTTTCTGCCAAAACTAATGTCAGTTCATTTCATTTAGTGATGAAGGACAATGGAAATAATGCTAGAAGAATGTGCTTGTGAAGTAGGAGTGGCTACCCAGCAGCACAGGCAATACATACAAAACAGTCAGGTGTTGTTCCAGTGAGACAGAAACTCTTGTTATTGATATTTCCTTTCCAGCTCAGAGAAGTCTCCCTCAGCTGGATTATGAAAAAAATAAGAGGAAAGTGAAGCGGGCTAGGTAGCTTGGCAAACACCGAAAAGAACGTGTGCACGCACATACTGTTTGTGCACGTGTGTGAGCGGGCACGTGCATGCAAGTACATGGGTGGATGTCTTTTTTTCCACTGCATTGTGAAAGTGGAGTGAAAGGGCACTGCCCACGCTCCCCTCCCAGGACTTGACCCGGTGGCGACGGCCTCGCATTCCTCAGCTGAGAAGTGCGTCTGTTTGCTTGAGCTGAACCAGATGAAAGCAGCACTACCAGGCTCTCGCTTTGCCGCAGGCCCTTGCTTTTGAAGGAGCCAACCCTGCTGTTTCTCTTTGGGACTTATTCCTGGTTTGAGAAGACTTGGCTGAAAGGAAAACCTTCCACTTTTCAGTTGCCTTTGTAGCTTAGTAAGGAGAGAACATGTATTTTTCATTTGCAACTTCATTTATTTTAAATATAGCAATAGTTTGAATTTTATGCTTGAAAATCGCAGTTAAATCTCCCTAGCCAAATCAATGCTTTCATAAACTGGAACACGTTTTGCATAAGACAGCTTCTTAGAATTTCATTAATAAGTAAGAACACATATTAGCTCTACCATTGGTCCAGTCTTTCAGTAGCTGGGGTATTATCGAGTGGCATTAGGCAGTTGTATTCCTGGTGGTATCACTGACCAGCTGCTTGGGCAAGTCCTTTCACTTCATTGTGCATCCACCTTCCAAGAAGTACGCATTTCTGTCTGAAGTTATACTGTAGATTGGGCAAGGTGTGCACTTTCTCTTACCTCCACATTACTGTGTTCAGCATGGTTGTACCTAAAATGTATTGATATTTTTGTACTAAATGATGGTATCATTTATCTGAAGAGGCTATCACTGAAATACTGAACATACTAATACCTTTCTTGATATGATCACTCTCTCACAAAGAAGCCCATTTAGTGGAAGCCTCAAGTCAGGTCTCATGTAGGGGGTATGAGACTCTCACAACGGTCTCCCTCGAATACTCTCCCAACCAGATCTATATGTTACCATAATGCTGTGCAGTCCTGAAGCATCTCTGGAGTGTTCTGACTCACATCTGCTAGAAACAGTTGGCCAAGCAACCTGTTAACCAGATGAATCTAGTATTTTAGGCCATGGCAGGAAGAAGCCAAGGGACAGTAATGCAGCAGGGAGATGTGCAGCCCTTCCCCTATTACTTGTTTTGGTACATTAATTACATGATCTAATGATGCCCTGATGCACTTCATATGTTTTGTAACACAGAGCTGCCAACACACATCATAAAAAGAGACAATTGTGGGAGATATTTACAGAGCTCTCCACATACAGAAGAGTGTACCACCATGGTATTTTAATATTTTTTCTATATATTTTTCTTGTAAGAGCTGATTGTAAAAATTAAAAAAAAAAACAACACCCACAACTTTTTGCTTCCCAAGGTGGAAATATTCCATTGGAACATCTCTATTTTTCACCTGTATGCACACAAAAAAACCTTTTTCATTTAGCCTGTATTTTACTCATCACAATCTCTGTTCATTCTGAAGTTTAATTCTTCTGCATCTGAGACCAGCTGGATTTTTTTTTTTTCATTGGAAGAAACCAAGGCTGAGTCAAATGGTTTCAGTGGCTTTTTGTTCTTTTTTAGTGTTGTCTGGAAGCAATTTTCTCAAGCTTTGTAATTTATTTGTCATCTTCCTCAAAATCCCCACACAAGAAAGAATGAGAGCCTTTCTTTGGAATTAAAAACAAACAGAAGAAACCTTGACATTTGATTTTTACACATATCTTTCATATCCTGAGTGTAATAAATAGATGTCTTAAGTACTGATGGCTGGATTCTTGAGGAAAAGAAGTCAAGTCTTCTGGAGAACAGAAGTGATAGTTGGTGTCTCCAATGAAATGCAAGCAACTATATGTTTTTATGTTGTAAAATGTAACATATAAAAGGAGAGTATGTGTCCCAGTCTTTAACCTGATCTTTAAAGGTTGCTTCTATACTCTCATACCGACAAAACAACTCTACAATAAAAATAAAATCGAACAACATCGTCCTCTCTTACAAATGCCATTTTCTTCTGGTTTCCTTTTTTTCACAGTCTGGTTAAGGAGGTTAATGGTCTCTTGAGTCACAAGAAGATTAAATTTTGGTAATATAAGACCAAACAAGAGACAGAAAAAACTAGTTTCAAAGCTGAAAGTCCTTAAAAGAAAGATTCCTTATCTTTGGTTGTTCTTTCTCTTACTTTTTTACTCATTTCTTCTTCTAATTTCTTGATTCAGCTCAAATGCTTCCACTGAGCAGAGCTGTGGCAGAATGATATAGAGAATTAAACTGTTCCTGAAACATGTAGGTTCTAGATCATTCTTGCAAAATAATCCGTATCTTCAACTGCATCTGGAAACTCGCACAGATGTTTGTGAGAATTCAGTTTGGCTTGTATGCTGCCAAAACACACTGTTTAAGTGTCAGGTGTCACATTCTGTACCAGCTATGGTTTCTGGATTGATTTAAAGTTCAATCTCTCATAATACGTGCAAACGATCTAATCTCAAAGTGGAAAAAGCCCTGGTCTGTGTTCAAAGCAGACCAAAGTTGTTTGCAAACCAAAGATGGGGAATAGCTTTCCTCAGCAATACTGGAATGTGATTATTTTACAGCAGCCTGGCATCAACACTACACTATTTGGTAAGCATGAGTTATGAAAACAAGAAACATGCAATAAGAGGAACAGGTATAGTCTCTACATACATCCAATTACATCCTATAGTTTACCAAGATTACCTCAGGCTTATTGGACTGAATGCTAGTCAATTAGCTAATATCCATGCACAATTTGTTTTCAAGGACAGACACAACCACTTTCAAATATTACAAATAGTGGCATTGAACTAATTTCTTGCTACCTTAAATCCAATTCCAGACAAATCCTAGAAAAAAACAATAGTAATGGTCTTCAGCCAGTTCATTACTTCATAATGTCTTTCTCACTGAAAATATACAAAAGCAATAAGCTGCATATTTCCCCCTTAAAACCATGTGCATTCTTGAATTTTCCTCCATTAGCCAAGCATGGATAATCTTGTCTCTCACTAAAAAGTCATTTTTATAACTGAAACTTAGGTGGAATTATAATGTTGAATTTACATATCTGACAGCATAAAAGCCTATCAATCTCTTGCTGTTCCATATCATATAGTCCTTTTCATGAAGGAATCGAGAAGTGGCTAAGATGCCTACCTACACGACTCCTACTGGGATCTTCTTTTAAAGTCTTGTACCTTTGTTGGTTAGAAGCATTATTCTAATCTCCCACCTAAGTTTATTTATGACAAGTTCAATAGTTATTCTCTTTGTCTCGTATAAACGCACCTCCTCAGTGCTTTTATAGAGAACAACTGTTATTTCTTCTCAGCCTTCACTTTGCTAAGGTAAACAAACCAAGTGCTTTTTTCTCATTTAGTGTAACAGTTTCTCCATTTCCTTGATTGCCACTGCAGGCCTCCTTTAGATCTGTATTTCATTTCAACAAATGCACCTAAAAAACAAGTGAGTAGAACTGCATATAATTGTCTAGATGAAGGTTTTCATGAGCTACCCGATCTTTTCTAGAAAAAACCTCTCTGGATACATCTTGGGATTGTGTTTGTCTTTTCTTTGCAGCCATAAGTAGAGGACTTGCAGTCATTTTCCAATTAACTAACTATGCTGATTTTTTTTCTCTCCTTTCTTATTACCAGATACCGAATATCCATCTACAGAGGACATTTTCATTATTAACAAGATTAGTACTTTTTCTACTACTAAATTTCATTCCATTTTAAATTATTCTAATTCTTTCTCAATGGTTCCTCAAAACCCCTGCATTAATAAAAAAGACTAAGTTTATAGAGAAACTGAAGTAGGGAAGTTGAGTGACTTGACATCAAAGGTAGTATTAGAAACATGATTCAGGATTTAAAACTTGCTCTTTCTTGTACTTAAATAATATTATTTTTGTATTTTTCATATATTCACATTTTAAAATTACTTGGGCTGACAGACAATATTCTTCATAAAGCTGGACATGAGGGGGAATTGTCTTATTTGTCTAGTTCCTACATGAAAATGTGGAAGTCTCCACAATTTTTTCCTTCCTTTCTACTCCCATGTAAATATCTGTATAACCCCAAACCCATGGAAGTCAAATGGCTTTAAGTAACAAAGTAGTTAGTGACTGATAATTGCTGCAAGATGTCCTAGGACATCACTCTGTAATGAGTTACTGCACTTCCGGCTGCAAGATCTGAAAAGAATGTTGATCAGCATGTTGGTATATTTTAGTAAGAAGACTGATTCCAGGAATTAAAGTTTGGAGAAAAGGAACATTCTTAATGTCCCTATTTTTACCTTTTTTTTTCTTTCCCACTTTTAGGTTTACTAGATATTGCAGAAAGGCTTTTGTTCATACCATTGAGCATGAAATATATAGCACAAACCACATTGGATGAGGAGTTTACATCAACATCTTGCACTGGTGACTGATATTATTTTCTGTAAGTGAAGGTATTCTTATTCTAAACTGAAAATCAGGTCTGCTTGTAATTCATGATTCATTGGTGCTATTCTTTAAAATAATCATGCTAAATACAGGTTGACATCAAATTTTACATCCTTTTTCTGAAAGCTCTGTGTTACTTTGACAGTTTTTTTCTATTATTTAGATGAGGGGACAGCAGAACCCAGTAGTTACATGTAGAAGCTTCTACTTCACTATAGACCATCTAATGTCATGGCATACTACACAGATGTCTGTCAGTGTTTACCATGCCAGGTGTGGATATTAAAAAAAAATGTTTTGTTTTTTTTTCAGTACAAGACACTGTGCATGTTAGAACTTCCTCAAGGGAATGTGGATAATGTTAAACACACAGGAGGTTTCTTCTCTCTAGCTCATATTTTTAGTAAGCATAAACAAATCTATGTCTCATTTGCAAGAGGGCCACTTTTTCCTGTGCCACCAACAGGAGATGTCTCCTGATTATTCGTTCCACATGTGTGACAAATCACGCTTCTGCAATATTGCTATTTGAGCCCTCTAGAAAGTATTTATTGTCCCTATCATGGATTCTTAATTCTTAGAAAAATCCTCACGTATGCTTTTCTTATGTTTTTTTGTAGAGCATGTGGAATTGCATGAGGGCCTTTAATAAAATTCCAGGAAGTACTAAGAACTCCTTCTTAAATTTGTTGCATTTTCCTGTGAAAACCCTTGGGCCCAGAAAAAAAATTTAAATGGTATTAAGATGAAACATTAATTCCCTAGAAAGGTTTTTAATTGTACATAAATGTGCATTTTGTTTGTTTGTTACTTTGAAGAGCATATTCCTGATTCTTGCTGATAAATTGTAAAATACTTATCTATCTGTATAAAAATTTCTCTTTTTGTAGATGGAGGAAATTTTTTACAAAGCAACTTAAATAATTTTTGTTCACATAAAGTTCCGCATTTCCAGCACTTTCTTCTATACAAGAACTTTCCAGGGGCATGAATTTGGAACAGTTGAGTCTTCATGTAAGTAAGACATTTTAACCCGATAAAATCTATATTTTGCCCTTGTTCTACTGAATCTATTCCAATTTGCTATTTATCTATATATTTAGTTCACATAATCCCTTAATGGAAAACTGCTATATCTGTGTGCCCTAGGTTTTAACCATCTATTTTCTACAACCTGTTGCTTTACTTTCCTTGATAAATCATTGTTTCATATATGATGGCTCATACTCCAGTGTCAAGTTTAAAATTAATGATTCCTGATTGTTTAGGCTGATAACATATTCATCTTCTGCTTCAATGTTGGCCATTCCACACTGGAAGAGTTCCTGTGGTAGGCAGACTAGTTTTGGCCTGCAGAAAATACATACAGCTATATCTTGTGGACTGGGATGTGGACTTCACTATGCCACTCTGACCAAGTACTTTGTGCTTGCAATATTTTGCATTTTCTGTAACACATCAAGCACTGTCCATCGTGTTTAATTTTTATTCACTTTTATTCCAAATGTGAAGACTTCTTTACCTAAGCATATTTCTATCTTTTTTTGTTGACAATTATCCAGTAATTCTCATCGATATCTACCAGTCCAATAGAACCTTTACTTTCATGTGTTAGTTAACTTATGACTTTTCATAGTAGCATATTTTGCATGACTTCTGCCCATTAGATGAAACTCTTCATTCTTTCGCCAGTGCCTATGTTACAACTATAGTATTAGTGTGTTTCAAGCTTACGAAGCGCAGTAGTCCCCAGGTTTCTCTCTTCAGTGACTGAATGAGCATGTCAAGAACAAACTAGTATAAAAAGTAAGACTATTTTATTACTGTTTTCATTTTTTAATGTTTCTTATATAAAGTCTGAAGTGATATTTAAATTTTCTCTAGTTGTCCTCTACATTTCTAGAGAACTTTGTATCTGCCTTGCACTCTAGTCTATGCAGTCAAGAGGTGACCTGAAGGCAGGGACTTCAAGGCAAAACCACCACCAAGGCTATGTCTTATTCACTGTTTGACTTTTAAGGAATCAATGTCGTTTAACATGAGCCTCCACAAGACAACCATATCTCATCAGCTTTTACTGAAGGCTCAAAAGGTGCAAGTCCCCACAGAGCCCTTTCTCATGCCTGTCAATGGAAGGATTCATTACAGACTCCAATATGGGCTGCAGCAGATCCTACCATATGTTCTCTCTTTTTTGTTTTCTCATTGCACATGAAAGCAGACAGAAGCCTTTACCACTAGAAAGAACATTATGAAATGAGAAATTACTTAAAAGTTATTATGAGTTTTTATTTAACTTCACATATTACAGTTTTTATTCCAAAGTTACTTCAGTTAAATCTAGTCAAAATGTAATCCATGAATTGTAGTGTATTATATATTTGAAATTATCAGTTAAAATCTATTTTTCGGTCTCATCAATAGGGCTAAGAGACTATTCTTTTCCTTCTGCTTCCTCCATAGGTTAATTAATAATTGAGATAAAAAGGAGAAGGAAAGACAACTCATCTTTTAGTGCTTTATAGGAAGAAGTTGCAAGGAAGACCAGGCTCCTACTTTCACAGTGGATGATCACTTAAATGTACGTGACTCTAACGAGGAGAGAAAGTAAGCAGTAATGAATAAGGAAGCAAGAAAGCCTGCAATAATAGCATGGCTATTTTGAAAAAGAAACACATTCATTTTGCATTCAGAGAAGAAATTAGTTATGAGCAATCATAAGTAATTTCTTAGTATAATTTGTTTATTCACAAAGTGTTTCCTCATACACAGACTGTCAGAAACTACACAGACACTTCAGCTTCTGTTCTTCAAACAAGAAGCAACTGTGTTTAGTTTTGCTCCTCTTTGACACTCTTCCTAATCTGCTCCAGACCTGCTCCAGACCGTGAGTTTTAAACCTGACAAACACTTCAGCTTCGGGCTCTCCATGGGAGAAGAGAAATGATTTTTTTTTTTAAAAGTAAGTCTTCTTTTGTTTCATTTCTCTGTCATATGGAGTTATCTCATGGATTTAATCATGAGACAAAAGAAAAATCTTCTATCAAGACAGAGTTCTTACTGTTATGAACATTCATATATTTATTAATGACTTCAAACATGAATCCTAGCAAAGATGAACACTCTGTAAGGTTTAAACATTCTAGAGCAAAGATTATGTGAAAATACAGTGGACAAAAATCAAGAGGCAAGTGCTTAAATATGTAACTGGGTTTTCACATATAATATATTGTTTTTATCTGCACACACCTAAACTTGAGTCATTTTTCTGTGGTACAAATTTCTTGTAAGGAGAAAATTCAAAACACCACCTCCAGTTTATCACATTCCACAATAAAAAATAATGAAGTGTTAAACTAACGCATCTCTCTGAAATCGGATCATGGTAGGAGGTCTTAAGCTTTTAGCAGCTTTCTAGCCTGTAAGACACTGTGCCAGAAATTCGAGATCTAGGTCTGCTGTGACCTGAAATTTAATTGTACAACTGTAGCGGAAGCACTTCTCACTCATTCGGCCAACATTCTCATTCTAAGCTTCTTCTGCAGTAAACAATATAACAGTCATATATCACTGATACGAAAGTGTTCTGGTTTTGGTAGTGGCCCTTCTTATAATGATTTAAGGACTATATTAATTCTGAGCCATTTCAGAAGTTTAATTCTCCTCCAGGAGTCTACATTGTAGTATATTGTCCTTAGGAAAATTCTTTTCAGGTTTCAGAAATCTTTCATGATTGTTAAAATGCACACCAAGGTATAAACCAAATGATTAATGTTGCAAAATCTTTCCTCTAGATTATTTTAAATAATGATTATATGCCAGGACACTATATAGTATACGGTACCAACACTATGTTGTATACTGAAGTTAAGTCTTCACACCAAATACAATGAACAGTGTCGACGAAGAATGAAAGCACAGAAATGGTCAACAGGGAGAGAAAAACTAAAATTAATTTGAATAATGGGTTTCCATGTGTTACACAGCCTCCCTCTGGAAAATTATTCTGAATTTTTAAGGATGTTTAAAAAAGCCAATTTCCCCAGCATACTGGAATTATATTGTTCTATCAGAATTGAATATCTCCACCTCTGTCTCCAGCATTTTTCATCTGTGTTATCTCAAATGTTAAGACAGCTGTTGATAGTTTGATTTTTCCATTTTAAAGGTGGAGAAACTGAGGCACAGAACAATTAAACCTTCTCCCCAGGTTCACAAAAGTCAGTGCTGAAGGTGGACATATAGTCTGTTTCCCAGGGCCAGGTTCTACTTTCCAGAACCCTGCCTTGTTACCAAAGGCTGGACATTGATAAGGTTTGTTCAACATTATTTGAAAGTTCTAGATAGTCAAAGTAAGTATTGTAACAATAGATCTAAAATCAATGGGAAAAAAATTGCTTGTCTAACAGAGGCACATCTTTTGACCATCTTCAGGAAATGCATACCAGCCCTGACCAGATATTTTTCTGTCAGATATTCTTGTTAGAATGTTTTAATGACAAATAGCCTACAGAGTAAAAATATAAACAAACTGGGGATGCAAAGGGAATCCTGAGGGTAAGGAAAACAAAAAGAAATTGCTGCAAGATTAACAGCATAACAAGATGGAAAGAAAAATGGTCATTGAATTATTTCTAAGTTCGGTGAACTATGAATCCACACCTCCCTTCAGACCCTTCTCAGGCAAGATTGTGTAGGGCACAAACTCCTTTTCAAAACTGTCACCACCCTAGCTTGTAAAAATCCTCATCTAGATGTGGCAAAAGCCACCTCTTTTAGCAGAGTAACAAAAGTGTTGCAGAGGAGTGAAGGCTGTGAAGAAAGGAATGAAGAAACTGCAGTTATAGAAATTTTAGGCAAGGGATAACTATCCAGATTATGGAAACCATTGAATAAAAATAATCAATAAATTTCAATTTAAGTTAACTGCAGTCTTCTCTTTTGGTTATATCTTGTGATGTAAGGATATAGTGGACACTAGCATTCCTTGAAAGGAATATACTCCATTAACCTCACAAGGAAGTCAAGAGGACTATTCGTATACTTGTCTATGTGGGGAAATTCCTGTGTAGTGAGTTAGTTTGTGAATTTACAGCACATGAGCTTCTTCGCATTAATTTCTCAATTGAAAAGACTTAGCTTTTGATTCATCGTAACTTCATTTATTATTAGGATTCTCATCTGACTTAACGTTCCATTTATTCATCTTTAGAATAGGCAGAAGGGCCCTTTGGAAGAGCTCATCACTATCCATTGATTATGAAAGGAACCTAGCTTAGACTAGGTGACTACTGTTCAGATCTCATAAAGTGAGATTATTTTCAACATCACTACTCACTAAATATAAAATAGTTTCCTCCTGATTACAGAGTAAGCTTTCAAGAAGAATGAACAAAAGTAGCAAAAGCATTGTAAACCCCATCCAAATTTACTGTGTAGTCCATCCATTGTAAATATGTTCAAATATACTAATTTTGGACATGACAAAATTATTTAGACTTCAAAATCCAATCTCTGTCCTCATTGGCACCATATGACCACCCTTTACCCTGCTCAAAAAATATAATTTTTAAATTTCAGGATCTAAACTAGAACTTTATTTCATCTCTTCACCTCTTTGTATTTATAAAAGCTACAAAAAATTGCAACTCATGCATAAACCAAAACAATCTATAACTTTACTGTTATAATTTCCCATCTCTTTACATTCTATGGCAAAGCAATCTAGTATATTCCTATGATGATGATGAATCTAAATTAGAACTGTACTTCATCTCTTAGTCTCTTTGTATTTATGAAAGCTACAGAAAATTGCAACTCATACACAAAGCAAAACAATCTATAAGTAATTAAGGAAAAGTATTTAGCAGTTGAAATGTGATAATAATAATGCGTTATGATATAATTTTACTGTTATAATTTCACATCCCTTTACATTCTGTGGCAAAGGAATCTAATATATTCCTCTGCTGATGTGTTGGTACTTCTACTTCTGTTTGATGCCTATATCTCTGCTGATGTGTTGGTGCCTACAGAGTTTGCAAAGCAAAATAGTAAAATCTATTACTGCACAGTTAATCTGTTCCTGTGGTCCCTCTGATTCAGTATCTTTCACACACTTGTTAAAAGCGTCATTCAATTGCTTTGTTTATGGACTCAGATTTGATTGGTGCAGTGAGTTATATATCAGTTTCATGAAGAATTTTACCCTGTTCAGTATGTTTGGCACCCATTATATTATGTTTTCTTTATTCTACTGAATATGATACAATTTGGTAAATTTATTCAGTGTATTATGTCAACCCAATTATATGCTTAATCTATTTCTTCGTGAATTATATCCTTCTTGGAACATATCATATAAAAGCTCGGTATTTTCCCACTTATTGCTTGTATAACTCGCAATATGTTATGCATCCTACAGCATATTAATCTGTGGTTTGCCACTTTTTTTTGCTACTGTGAATGCATTTCATCAGCTTTCCATATAAAAGTAAACTAAATAGCTTTTTGATTAACAAGTCATTGTGCATTTTTTAAACAGCTGTGAAATCTGAATTACAAGTTTAAAATATTTTTTTAAAAGAAGCAATTTATTAATGTGGCTCTAGTGCCAAGACTGCTTTCTTTTAATGTTGTATTTACCAAATAAATGAAGTAGAGGACTGGGATAGTGAGACAAGAGTACTTGTAAATGTGTAAAATTCCGGAGCCCAAAGGGGTACTATCACTCTGAGGTCAGCAGCCTTTCCTTCAAGAGTGCTCAAGAGTTGAAAGTCTTAAACAACTCTTAGGTTTGTCTATCATACAGAATAATTTCCTTGCAATAATCTCAAAGACACTAGTTTAATATTTACTGCCTTTGCCCTGAAATACCTGTGCTTCCTGAATCTGTCTAGAAGATGCCTTCAGGGAGGAAGATTAGGAGATTAACTGGTAATCTTGATTTTCCTCGGGCTGTTCAGATTTCAGGACTGCTGCCTAAACAAGGAAAATACTCTTTCCAGACAGCAGCATCTGGTAGAAATTAGGTAAATCAGGATCTTGTATGTGAGCTTACACAGAGGTCATTACTGCTGATAAACAGATTCACGGTAATTCCCTGGAGAGAGTTACCTTGTTTGCTTAAGCACAGTGTCCCTGTCAAATGCAGTGGATATTTTCTATTTTTTTATATACAGACTGACACTGACAAAGCACCAATTAATTATCACAACAGAACAGATCAAGTTGCTTATAAATTTAGCCAGAATTGATGACCTTGTTGATCTTATTCAAGGTGGTTTTCTTTTCCTTACTGCATCAGCCTTGACTTTTTTTCCCATTTAAAAAAAAGAAAAAAAGTTTAGCTCTTTCTTTCAGCATGGTTGAAGAAATCCAACTTTTCTTCCCTTACTAAACTCTCGCAAATATTTCAGTGATGAATTCTAGTGTCTCCAAACTTTGGAGTATAAACACAAAATTTGGCAGAAGCATCTTCCAGGAGCCAGGTAGTCATGTATTGCTTCCATTATCAAAATTATCCAAACTAATTCAGTCAAGTCTCTAGCAAAAAAATGTTCAGTAGAACACTTCTAGACCTCAGAAGAAAAAGATATCTAAAGATTCTCTCACAATTTGGTCTGATCCTGCAATTGCTCTTTCTAGTTAATAAAGAACCCTGTGGAGTTAGGTGTTAATCTCCTTCCTACTAGTGTCCAGGCTTCAGAAAGAAGAAAAAAAGCCTGTACAGAGATGAGGAAAAAGCAGGAAGAGGAGAATGACTGAAAATCATGAGATAGTGAGGGAAAGTAGAGACATAGGGTAAAAGCAAACATATACAAAAAGCCTCCAAGTAATTTGAATGTCTCACCTGCAGACCATGCAATGAACTCCAGCATTCATGAATCACAACTCTTTTTAGGAATGTGATATAATGATTTGTAGACATTTCCATGCATGTTTGCTTCAGCCTGTCAACTTCTCTCTCTCTGCCCCCCGTCTCCCTGACTCTACTGTCTCCAATCCTAAACCCCCCAGCTAAATGTGTTTTAGTGCCATTTTAGTGGCTTGCTTTTTTTTAATATGGTAGCCAGTTACCTGTAACACACACATATAAAATGGAGCTTAAAAAGTCTCAGGAAGATATTATATCCATCTGATTTCACAGCTGTGAGTAATGACTTCTTTATGCTGCTGATGCAGCAGACATGCACTCACTGGTGATATATACACACACACATGCACTCACACACAGAGGTATACCTATACATGCCTATATACAACTACTTCAAACACTGTGAGTATGTACTCACATTCGGACTCTCGTGTTATATTAATGTTTTTCTAATATAGGTCGCAAAGTATAGCACTCACAACTTAGATGGCTTTTGGCGTTTCTGTGGGTATGAATACAACAGTTTATTGCCATTACCATATAGTATTAGAACATGATTTGTCCTGTGGGAATAAAAAGGACTTGTGCTCTTAATAAGTTGTACAATGTATCTGCCTTGTATTTATCGCTAAGAGAGAGAACACAAAATAAATGAGTCAGTGCAAGAAGAAAAAGCAGCTGTAACGAATGAACGCTACCTTGGAAAAGTGATTTCTGTCCTTATTTGTGTCTCAGATTTCCTGCTATAGTGTTTCAGCAAGTCAGTTAAGCTATTTTCATATTATGCTTCAGCAAAATACAATAACCTGCTGGGGCGCCTCATGCCATCACAGCTATACTGCTTTGGGTACTCCCACTAACTCAGAGCCACTGCTAATACCCGCTCCACCCCGCAACGTCTGCCCATGGGAGACAATCTGCATTTCACAAAGGGACTCCATTCTAGCACACTTGGTCCTATTCGTTCTTAACTTTTGTGATTCTGCCTTGCAATTTTGATGCTGTTTTTACCTAGATCAAAAAAACCTAAAGTTACCAAGAAGTGTTCTTCAGTGGAACGCCATGATGCAGCAAGGGCCAAGGGCTGACTAGGGGATGGGGAGGCAGGAGGTGAGCACAGTAAGATGGCCAGCAGCTACGGGGCCTCACCAGCCCTATGGTGCCTGAGTGAGACATCTGGGCCAACTTCATCTGGGACTGCTGCTCATCAGGCCAGTTCATGGTGGTGGGACAGGTCCAAGGGCAAGATGGATGGTCAGTGCCGCTGGCCAGGGCCAGGTCTGCTGAGCGTAGACTGGGTGGAACACAGCCCTGGGACCATTGGGCAGGTCAATAGTGACAAAACAGGTGCGAGGCCAGTCCATAGGTCAGGGACCAAGCTGACAGGATCCGTGGCTGAGCTGGAGGCTGGTCCTACACCACAGCAGCAGTAGGACTGAAGGCCCAGGGGTGACCTGAAAGGGGCGGCTCCTGGGACCACAGGCAGGGGTGGGGTGGAGTCCTCCGTGCAGTTTGTCAGGGCCAAGAAGGCCCCTTAGCACACTCAGGGAGGGCCCTGACATGAAGTTCATGAAATCAAAGCTTCTACATAAAAAAAAAAAAAATGAGGAGAGGCTTTATATTTATCATTTTTAATGGGAGATACTGCAGGAATTGCCAGTTAAACGGATGTGAAGTCTAAAAGCATCTGCAGGCCTGGCTTGCATTGCCCACAAGGTTTTGATATTGTCGGCTCATTTAAAAGAGTGCCCTTGAGGAAGTACAGCATGTCCCGCACAGCTGCAGCTCAATCTGATGGGATAAACTAGGGAATGCGTATCGCCAAAGCACTTTATGAAACTCAGTCCCTCTTGTATTTGGGTTTCTAAGAAAAGGAGAGTGAGAATATATTTTTGGTTTTATTAAGGTTAGCAATTAATGATGACACCCACAGACTGACGGTGATGGCCAGAGTCCAGTGCAGCAAGACCTCCCACCAGCAGAGTATCTATTGAATTCAGGGTCACATACTTTGGGCTTGTGGAGTTTCCGTCATGCCTTGAGCAGGGCTTTCAAAGGCAAAGCTCCACTTGTTGTGTCAGCTCATGACAAATGGAAATTTTCTCCTCCAAAAAAGCACTTGGACCCTCATCACAAAACCTAAATCTAACTTTTTTATTTCACTGAATTCACAGTGGATAGAACTACAACACACACCAGTGAAAGCTGCCTGCCTAATTCAGGCTCTTCTTGTAACGTCCCTGGAGAGTGTATTCAGGATTAACTTCCTTACTCTAGAGGAAAGCTACCACCCCTCCTGGGTTCTGTAGGAACTGAAGAGCCACATCTGCCAGAATGAACATGCAGAAGTTAGTCAGCATCTTTCTGCAAGTTTTTGTGATTGCCTAAAGAGACCCCTCACACTATAGGAGGGATTTACACCTTTTGTCTGATGAATTATCAACATCTGCTACCATCTCTACCTTCCAAATATTTGGGTGATATTCTACAGTCTTTACAGAAATTTAGAAACTGTGATTTTGGGCCAGGGTTCTGACAAGGTAACCCTGAATCTAAGGCCATCCTTCCTTCTCAAGTAGCAGGAATAAACACCAGTACAGTGTATTCAATAGCAACATTTATACTTCTCTTCTGAAGGCCACTTTCTGACCTCACCCACAGCCTTATCACCCCTGTTCTCCTGACTAGGTTTGCTGTCCCACAACTTCTCTCTTCCATGTTTCATTTGTTAGAACCTCTGCATGTCTCAGCTCAGCCACTATACGGCCAGCTGTAAAACACAGGAACCTTTTAAACAGCAGATGCTCCTGGCTAAAGCTGGCTCTAGAATTAGACAGCATCAACAGACACCCTTTAAAGCTCACTATCCTTCCCCAAGCACTCACAGATTTATTGGAAAACTATGGAAAAAGTAGCCCCCATTTGCCTTTCTGAGCTGACAGCAGTGTGACCTACAGTAGGTCCCAAGGCCCCTGCCCTCATATGTGCTGCCTGTACCTAGCTTGGCAGCTCAGAAAGCAATCATATGCCTGTAACAGGCAAAGAAGAGAGCCTGCTGGAGCTCATATATAAATCTTCTCCTGGAGTAGATTTATAAAATGAGCTTATAAAATACACTTACAAAATAAGTGCATTTTTTCAAGTCCTAATCTCTGAAAAGCACCTTCCTAAAATGGGTACTAAACATAGACAATAATTCAAAGTGGAGATGCCATTATTTTACCTTATTTCACCTCAGTTTATGGAGTGTACAGTTTGCATACATCTGCTCTACTATGAACAGAGCTACATTCTTTAAGTACATTATGGCAAATGGGTACAAACCATTGTCAGAAGGTCAATGCTGACCCATCCAATCTTGTAAGTTTGAAAGCTGCACTTCATATCTACCATCTGTGTGCAGGTTGCTCAACTCTGCAGTATTTAACTTTTAATGGCTAGCTCCCTCCTTCAGTTGATTGCAGTCCAGGGAAATATATAAGGATCAAAACATACACACAATTTTGCTCCCTGTGGACACTATGGGCCAGGGCCCTGCAAGTGTGCAGCTATGCAGAACATAACGTGGCAATTTGTAGTGAATGGGATTTGCAAACACTGCTCTAACACAGCCTTTGGTTAATGGCAAAGTAAATGGTGGTAGAATCTGACAGTTTGTGTACAAAATACTCTCATGAAGTATACTCTCATGGAAAAATAAAATTCCTCAACTGACCCATAGAAATGGGGAATTTTAGAGACTTGCAACTTCAAGAGACCTGAAAAAGGATACTGCAAAGGACTCAAATGAAATATCTTGTAGGATAACAGATTGCTGTCTGAAAGTATGTAAGAGACACTAACTGGGAAAATGTGCTAACTTCAGGTTAGGATTTGCTTTTCTAAATTGTCACCAATTGTAGAAGCTTCTGGGAGAAAAGAAGGTAGGGCAGGAAGGGCACAAAATCTAAATTCCAACTATGAAGGATGTTTTCACACAGAACACAGATTGCAGTGACATTTTTTGCTAAAATGATGGACAAAAGATTAAATCAAACAATCCAGCAAAGAAAACAGAATACTAAAAAAAAAGTCTGCAATAATTCACTGACACTGGTTCTGCAGTAATTGCCATTACAAGCTGTATTCATGTTTGTGCCCCTTGGTTTTGATGCTATCCATGGATATCAAAGTCAGGATGATGTGGTTTAAAGATTCATTGTCAACAAAATATTACATTAAATGTGCTAGTGTTGACAGCTGTTGGGTTTTACAATCACATAACACAATATTTTTTGGAATAAATTGTTTTTATCCTTAACCTGTTTGAAAGTGAAAATGAATCCATATGACATCTGACATTAACAATGAAACAACATACTGAAATAAATACTACATGCTCACATAAAATTTAGAGTTGAATTGTATCAATTCAGGAAAGCGGGATATGTTTTGGTTATCCTGTGTGGAGAAAAAGAAGCAACACTCAAATTATTCAAAACATATTATTCACTTGGGTTTAATTTCAAGGCTAACAGCCTGGCCAATTTATTAGAGCTGAAATCTTTAAGAAAATATTTTTAACATACTTTATAGCTCTATTCAAATTAATGGCACTTCTGATAAAACAAGTATTTTTGCCCGGGATCATACTGCATACACCAACTTTTCACAAAGTTTATCCAAGCAATCAGTGCCTAGAACAACTAGCAAATTTCACTGAGAACATTTCAAATGATGCCACATACCATCTAGCAGCTGCTGTACTAGTAGTACCATAAAATAAATACCAACATCTTTTATAGTGATCTTCTTTCATGGATATGAAAGCATTCTGCAATGAAAGACAAGCACTGGCTGCCCAATTTGCCCCCTGCTCATGTGCATATACACTTCAGTGGTGGCTTATCTTGTCATTGCAGGAGACAGAGCAAACAGCAGGTGGAGGGAGCCAGTGCTGCAAGCAACCAGGCTCTTGAATTCTGCTTAGCAATTTCATGCATTGATATGAACTGAATGCTTGAGCCACCCTCACCCAGCTTGACTATTGGAGTGCTGACTGGGAAAGGCAGGTGAACTGTAAAGCTTGTCTATTTTTCTCAGCTATCCAAGGAAACTACGTGTCTTTCCCTGTTAGCTTGGCCTCTCACATATCCCTGCACCATCATGGCTACTGCAAGGAATGCTAACTTTGCCTCTTGAGTTCTGCTAATGTAAAAACCTGGTGGGACAGGTGTCAGTAATTTCAAAATAAATTGGTCAGTGCTGAAGGTAGCAAAAGTAACAAGTATTAACGATCTAGTTTGATGAGCAGAACTTCCTCTCAGACAGTTTTAGGGCAACCACGATATTTTTATTAAATCTTAATCTTCATCCCATTTAAATATGCATTTTCATAATAAGTCAGTGTGTCTTTTTAAAACATATTTACCAGTTTGATAGACTTTTATTCATCCAAAAAATCTTTTTCTCTCTTGTTATTCTCATCAACTTCTTGTACAACAGGCGGCCACCACATAGAGGCTGTTCCTCCTATTCAACCATAATGTCTCCTGTAAAATGTGTTCCTGGATTGGTTTCCTTAGACTGATCAGGACTAGTCTCAGCTGTATCCTGCCCCCTTAGTGGAGAAGGCCTCTTAATCATTCCCTTCATCTTTCCCTTTTCCATTCCTCTTTCCATCCCTGTCGTTTATCTTTCCTGAAGGTTATAGCATTCTCCAGAGATTTAGTCAGACAGTGGTAATGAAGACTGGTCTTAGGAAATTAGGTCAGAGATCTGTAACTTTCAGGATTAGCATCACAGATGCCATCATGTGAGTTCATGCATAGGTACATGGCAGTTGATGATCTGCAAATCAGTATTGGGTTTCCTGATATTAATATTCTCTTCTTGTTCCCTAGTGTCCCAAGAATGCTAGTCCACTTATAGTCCTCCTCTGAACCCCCGTGCCCTTGAGCAACTTGATAACCAGGGAGGTGGATAAGCAGCAGGTCCCCAGCAACTTCCTCGGGTTTCTGGAGGGCGAGGGCTGGCGATTGCCTGTGAAGGCTCAGACTCATTCTGAAACTGCCCTGAATTCAGTGGGTTGATCACAGGATATGATCACTGGCATGACACACTCAGGGAAGAACTTGCCAAAAGGTTATGTGGTGAGTCCCTTTATGGAAGAAATTTTGCTTAGAAAGACCTCACAAATGAGATGTATAAAGCCAGTTCATGGGTAGCATACATCCAGCCCGGGGACCTGGCAGCCTTTTCCTGTACCTGCCTTTCCAAACAGTGGCGTATGAAGACATGGCTACTGTCAAGCCCAGTTAGCAGAACAATCCATTCTCTGAATGCCTGCAACAATCTTTCCTGTTTGTCTAACCACTTTCACATCCTTTTAAAAGTCTTTTCTTACTTCCCCAAATGCCCCTATCAATGTACTTACGTTCCCATAGCACTTCCATTAAACCTGCTGTTGTCCCAGTGCAATGTCTCCTAACAGCTAATCTAATTCCAGTTGCTCTGAGTAAATAATTTTTCTACTGTGTTTGCCTCTTGGCTCATTTCCTACCTGGCTAACAAGAAAGTTAAGAGCTGAATAAATGGAAGCCCTGTGGCTTTTGTATCGATGGATGAGCCTTTGTTCTCATTCCTAAATGAATCTCACTTCCAATTTGTGTGCATGGCTGAACTGGGTCTGTAAACTACAAGGAATGGCTCCTCAGGTGTCTAGGCTGTGGATTATGAATTTGCTGAGTAAGAAGAACTGAAACATGAACAGAGATAGCAAAGTAGACTCGACATGTATACAGGACATATACAAGAGATGTAACTTAAATAGCTGTGTCATAAATATTTTCCTGTGCTGAAGTCCAGACATGTAGAGAATTTAGTTGTTTGAGGGCAGCAGAGTTGAGGGTGAGAAGTAAGACAAAGGAAGATGAATCTGTGAGACTTAGGGTTTGGTTCCAGGTACACTTTTTCTGATAACGAAGCTATATTAAGAGGCTATCTACTGCTATTATCCCAACTTGCTTGTTCCTTCCTTCGCATAGCAATTCATAACTACTGAAATAGTACTGATACACAACTTGCTTCGGTGTCAATCCATAAATTGCATCATGGAAATGACCAGAGTAAACAGAAACCAACTTCAACCCTTCTGCCACCCTTAGCCGTGTAGATCTTGCCTTGCCACGTACCTTTGGGAGAGATGAACTTGTTGGCCAAGTTCTGCAGTTCCTGTCAGCCAGCTCAGTTCCACCACCTGGTGCTAGACTGAAAAGACAGAACTTGGGGCGATGATCAAACTCTACCGTGTTTCTGTCTCTGCTAAACTACTTTGGCACTATTTTCACCAGTACTGTCTTCACTAAAAGGAATGGAAGAAAGAAGTTTTCCTTCTAAATATCCTAACTCTACAGGCTTAATAACAATCCAGTGCTGCACATATGATTCACATGAAGCTGGCAAAATCAAAACAAAAACCACTGTATTAATAATGCACATCCGGCCATTGGCGTGATGTGCCAGCAGCATAAACGAAAAGTACAAAACACAGAGGTTTGTTAAATTAAGCAATCCTTAAACTACATGAACCATGTATCCAGTTTGGCTAACCACAGAGAGACAAGGGCCTATTATGAGAAAAGGCAGGAAAGATGCTCAGCATGTACTCAGCAAACAAATATTTTCCTAGTATATATAAACTGAGAGATTTGCTTTTCCTTTCGTATATAAAAATAATTCCTACTGATATCATGTATGTTTGTATCAAGCACAGACTAGACTAATTTTGTGCATTGGCTATATCAAATCTTTCTTGCTTTTAATGACACCACGCTATTAAAGAACTTTGAAAGTAACCTCAATCTGTAATTTTTTTTTTTAATTCTTTAACTAATGTGCTTGTTATTATTTGTGAAAACAAAACTTCAAGTGAAGAAAAAAATCAGACTGTCCTTTCTTCCTTCCTCTCCTTCCTCCAGATGAAAAATCAAATACTGAATTATGCAGATGAAGGCTTTAGTCAACAATTTCAACATCATGAAAACAATAGTCATCACAGTTAGCATGGCTGCAAGGTATGCTATCCAAAATACCAAGAGTGGAACAAAGAATTAGCATTTTCCCCCTTAGAAGGGACTCCTCCATTGTCAGATTTTGAATCCCTCAACAATGGGTAGCCCCATGACTTCAAAAGGATTACTTAAAACCAGAATATTTGTCAAAAAAAGGACAACGGATTCTGACTACCAAGCCTAAGTAGGGCACTATGAAGCATTTTGATCTCTTGCTGTCCTTGAGGTATTTGTGCTGGGAGTAGACCTCCTTAGTGCCCTGGAGGTCAAACCAGCATATTTCCCGAATGCTATACTAATACAAACATTTTCGAGGAAAAATAAATAATTGAAACAAGACAAATTATGTGAAATGTTGGTCCTATTGAAATCACTGGAAAAAAATGTCCAGTGGTTTGAATCAGACTTTCACTCTCTTATTATGTATTTAGCCTAGCTTTTAGCTCACCCTAAATTAACTCTCCTCCTTCTACTGCCTGGATCTACACTATTATCCTAGTTGGGAGGGAGCTGCCCACTATTAACATAGTTCTTAGTTGCTTTGAAGCTGAATTATCTGAGACTGTTTGAGATGCATCATCACTTTTTTCAAGCTTGGTTCTTTGAAAGAGCCTTTACTGAGCCTCTTTTGATTTAATTGTCTGCATTGCAGCGGTGAGCAATGCAAAACTGATCAAGGGCAGAAACTCAGGCAGCACTGACATTTTCTTTGGGCACTTTTACAGTTTCCACTACCTTAAAGATCATGCCTAATCCTTTAGATGCCTATTGCTCCCCCCCAATATACATGATAAGAATCACACGCCTGGAACACTCCATCTTTTTTCTTATTAGGACACTATTCCCTTTTAATTTTGTAGTCGCATTACCACCCTCCTTCCTCCTTCCCAGCTGTTCCTGTCCCAACACAGTGAATGAAGAGCTCTCTGCTCCTACTTTTCCTCCTTCTTTTACATACAAATGCTGATGCCAACCCCCTCCTCTCCCTCCACATACAGCCATGGTTTTCCAGACAGACTGGCAGCACAGGAGCCAGCCCCCAGTCTTACAGGGCGATGTGTGACTGCACCCTTAGCTGTCTGGTCATGCCCACAGGTCCCATTCCTTCTCTGTCTCTGCATCAAAGGTGACACACAGACTTAGTGAAAAAAGATCCCACAAACTAAGACATTGTAGGAGAAAAGGAAGTCACCACGAAATTCAGGATGAATAGCCTTGGGGGAGGATAACCTCTTCCAGGTTAGCACTTTCCACACCCAAGCCCCAGTGCTTGCACTCTCCAGGTCAGCTCTAGAGATGGCTGGAGGCAGCATCCACTATGATTCACAGCCTGCTTTTAGTCCCTGTTGTGTGAAAGGAAGGATGGACTTTGTACTGCTGGGAGCACAGCGGTCCCTCCTCTCTGCCAGGACATTCATTCTTCCCTTTTACTTTGAAGGTGCCCTCTCTCTTTGAGGACCATTTCTTTGAGATGCTCTGGGTCAACGCTGTGTGACCAGCGTTGTTTCCTGAACTGGTCTTTTCCTTGTCTTTCTGAAATGCCTCACAGTACACAGTGAGAACTCACACTCGCAGAGTGGAAATTCTCTGTTGTACAGCCAGCCTCCTCGTATTGGTGCAGTTGAAAACTAAGGATACTCTGCACAGACTTGGATAAAAGTTAGGTTATAAAATCCAGCCAACAAAGTAAGACAGTATATGAAACACTAAGGCATTACCCTGCCTAACACTAGTTAGTGAAGATACAATGACATTTTTATATGCAGTTTTTAATGGAATTACAATCCAGATGAATTATTAACAAAAACTTAGGGATACATGCTGCTTTTCTGCATTTTTTTTTTTTTTGAGCAGTTAATGTGTCCTATCCCATGTTTCAGTAGCCACAGACAATGATGGTGAACTGTAGTGTCTTGCTTTTTAAGGCTGACAAGAATGTGGACTGCATCATGTTATGCTAGATAATTTGCAAACATTGAAATAATACAGTCCTTATCCTGAAGCCCTTATGAAAAATGAAAAACAGAAAAAAGGAACAGAACAAAGTAAGAGAGAGAATGTTAGATTCCTTGCTAAATTCAGGCTAGCTCAGCCATCTCTGGCTTTACAAAATGTTTTCAATGGGGTTATTTTAGAAGGGGGTAAGTTTGAAAAACATGAGTGAAAGGAGGGAGAGACAGGAAAGGTGGGAGCAGTGGATAGGCAGGTGCAGGAGCTGGAACAAGCAGTGAGGCATCAGAGGAGACAGGCACTGTCAGATGAGTGCTCCAGAAAGGAGTATTTTCTGCAGCTGCTTGGCCACACTGAGTCACCAGTAAGTTCCAACTGCATTTTTTCCCCATGAAAAATCTACCTGTTTGTGCAGCACTGAGGAAATGCCACACAGGCCTTAATGTCCCTAGTGCAAATGCCCCCCCGCTTCAACCCCCAACCTTAGTACAGCAGTAACCATATAAACAGTTTTAATTCTGCAGATGGTGAGGCAGCATCAGTCTCCAAATCAAATAGGAAATAAATATGTGGATACAGAAGATCACTATAGTAAGCACAGTTCTCCCGTGCTCTGCACTGTATTTGTATTACACTAAGGAATGCAGACGAAGTGTAAATTACTATCATTCTGATTCAGTGATATTCAACACTTGCTAAGGAGAAAGATTCATAACTAACATTTGCAAAAATCTTCAGGCTAAAGTCACAATAAAATCTTATATTTATGTTGATTAATTATGATGTACATAGTTACCACTAGTACTGTGTTTCATTTACAGCTTGGTACAATACTTCAGTTCCTAAGACTTTAAGAGACTCAGTGTGGATGTAAAACATTGGACATGTGCAAGAAGGTTTCAAAGCTTCCAGAACAGAAGGGGTGTGTGCACTAACAGTAGGCAAGGACCTTTTTTCTTTTAAATCAAATGACATAAACCAAACATTAAATATTAGATACTTGCACTGCTAGTGCAAAACAAGTAACAAAGAGACACCGTATTTTACTTCTCTATCACATTCATAACCAAAACAGGTTGCTTTCTGTATTTGGCCCAATCTTTCTTCTGCTGCCTTCAGTCTTAATGCTAGAATGTTGTCCAAGGCACGCTTTCATTCAAAAAAGAAATATTGTTAGCTTTATTCACCACTGAATGAGATCTCTTCTTTATTAGGTTAATCTTTGTACTGCTGACCTTGGTGGTTCTCTTTTACATTAAAAAAAAAAAAAAGAATCAGTGTAGAGCTGGCATACATAGCTAGGTGCTTAACCTAAACTTTTCTTCCAAATTGTGGTGTGTGGAAGAGAATATGAATGAAATAATTACCCAGAACATGCAATCAGCCTGGGATTCATGCCACAAAGTATCATTTAGGTCA
This sequence comes from Pelecanoides urinatrix, assembly GCA_013400755.1. Classification (NCBI taxonomy): domain Eukaryota; kingdom Metazoa; phylum Chordata; class Aves; order Procellariiformes; family Procellariidae; genus Pelecanoides; species Pelecanoides urinatrix. The sequence goes on from VZTQ01008297.1 coordinate 49,475, forward strand.
AGAGTCCAGCAGGACTCAAAAAAAGTCTTGGACGTGTGTGGATAATAAGAACATCCAAAATAAGCATTTCTGAATGCCCACAGGAGTTTGTGGAGGCAGTTAGGCTTCAAGGCAGATATCAACATCTAAGTAACATGGGTTAAGAAGAACATTTCTGTGGCCAGTTGATTCTGTAACATTTTCTGAAGCAGCTAATAGAGGTCCCTGTCAGAGACAGTACGCTGAACTACCGGCTGTTGGCACGATTGTATATGACACTCTCAGATTTCTTGCTGCAAAGGGGAGATCTGTTTTCAAAAGTCCCAAAATCCAAAGTAAACATTTCTGATGGTATTGAAGCTAGGAAAACTATTTCTAAAGGGCTAGTTGGTAAATGCCAGCATTTCTTTTTGCAAATTGACTGTTATCTTTGTTTTCCCCCTGCTATATAACATGAAAAAAAATCCTAAAATACACGAGATGCTTCCCATGTAAAGAATTTCATTCCTGCCAGAGGAATGTTATATAATGACAGGGTATGTGAAATGGTCGCAGTGATCATGTGGTAAGTGAGATCATGAGGCACTGTCTGCATTAGGGTTGAATGTAGTCTACTCAAATGTTTTTGGGATCTCTGTGGTGGAATATTGATGGAAAGCAAAACCACAAGCATCAGGCAAACAGTAGGACCTTCCCAGCCACCTGACACCATCAGGGCCTAAAGCTTTAGTATACAAAGTATACAAACTCCTTGTTATTACTAACACTAATTCAGCTGATAGTTAAACTGGCTTTAAATGCTTTAAGAATGGCATAATTCAGGTAGTATGCTCATTTTTTCTGCAGTTTTTAGCAAATTATCTTGGAATGCAAATAGATTCTGTGCTGATGTCCACAATAAACCATCAGAAATCTTTGGCTTTATTTACACACTTCAGGGACCATTTCTGTCCTGCACTTCATGGGGAGAGGTGACACAGGAAATGGCAATACTGAGCCACAGCAGCTGATTTTTCAACGCTTTTTTGCAGAGGCAGACAATGTTCCTTCAGAGTTAAGAAAATCTTTTACTTGGGCTGCTTGTGTTTGTTTTGCTAACAAAGGAAAGGAACTAGTGTTTAAACTTCAGTATCTTTGTTTCATTTCTTAAAAAAAGTAATGTAACCATGATATATGTACAGATGGCCATTCTACAGGGAAAAAACCCAAAAATGACAAAAACAAACAAAAATTAATCCTTTTGAGATACCAACTGTGCTAACTAAGGCAAAACAAAAAATGGTATGGATTCTGTCTTAAAGAAATTGAGCCAATGTGAACATCCTGTGAACTTTGAAGGAGCAGTTCATTTACATCTGGATACTCTGGTTTAATTGGAATAGCACATGCTGGGGTCCCATGAGCAAATTATAATTTCCCATGTCCATGAGCTTCTCAAATACAAAAAAAAAAAAAGTAATAAAATTTTGCACAACAAAAATACTGTAATTTTATTTCAAAGGACAAATCAAGTTCTGCTTCTAATACACTGGTGCAGGTTCCCTTCCACCAAAGTAACTTAGACCAGAACCTGACTTTTTTTTTTCTTGGAAATAATGGTTTTGTTTATTCTCCTCTTTTCTCTTTTTTTTTTTTCCCAACTTTGGAATGAAAAATGATCCTTTCAGCGCTTTTGGAAACATTTTGGAAAGAATGATTCAAAAGGTGTTCAAAGCCTGAGAGATCGGAAGTTAGGCAATAGCTGCAGAACTGTGCCATTTAACATGGGCAAGACTAAGTTAAAACTCAGTGGTTTAAACTCAGCACTGACCAGTTCCATTGATCTTACTGGAATTTAACCCTTCATGCTGTATGTTGGATGAAGGGATTTCTGGAAAACCCACCTCCATAGATATGAATCTGTTCAAGATCTTTAACAGTAGCACATAGGTTCTCTTCTTATTAGTGAACTGCAACAGGCACTTTTGATTGCTCTACCTATGCCTCCTACTCCTCCATCTTCTAAGCATTTGAACAGGAAAAGTTCAGTTCACCGTATACTTCCAAGACTCGTATGGATCATATGGGTCATGAAAGCATATGAATAGTGCTGGGCTTCTTACAGAGAGCTAAAAGTCCAAAGCACAAGCGCTGTTTTAGCACCTATATTTAATCACCATTACCTGTTATGCTGCTGCCTAGGTTATTGTATCTGTAGACAACTGGGAGGGAAAATGAATGCATTTGATTAACACCTTGGGAACTGTAAAATAATGGTTTTAACACATACTTTAAAGCCAAAGCTAATAGTAAAACTTATTTAGATTCTCTGACACCTCCTGTTTAATGGCCCTTTTTCAGGTACTTGTAGCATTGCCAAGGTTTAATCATTTGGGATAAAATTTTCCATCTTAGGTGTCTCCATTTGGACCAATTTTGATTTTTTTTGTTTGTTTTGGGAATATTACAGCAAAAACAGCTCAGCTGCTTTCAAGGACAAGGCTATGGAAAAATAAGTTTTGTCCATGTGAACTAACTCCAATGACCTTAAACTGAGTGTTCCAAGTTTCAGATTAAAACCTGGGATGGAGGGAGGGAGGCAGGAGTAAGCATGCTTTGTATCAAGGATGTGCCTTTTGCCAACCCTCTGAAATCTGACCCTAGTTGATTAAATTTCATACTGTTGGGGGATTGGGGAAAGAAGTTCAATAGATTAACATTTTAACAGTTTAATTCCCCAAAGATTTCATCCCCAAGGGACTGAATGTCATAGCTTATCTCATAGTTTTCTTTTTTTAATATATCTTTGCTGTATATAGTTGCTTGTAGAGATGAGACAATATTACATATAGCTGTTTCATCCTAAACCTCATTTTAATTATCTGCTGAAGTAAATGTTTATAAGAAAATATGAATAGTTTCCAGTTAACTTCTAAGAGAAATTTTTCTCTCTCAGAAACAACAAGAAATGTTACTTTGTAAACAAATATCCAAACACTCAGAATCATTGTAAACTACTTCATTTCAATCACTGTAAATGAGAAAATACTGTGAATAATATAAATTACTTTTAAACCTAAGCACTTCAGGTTTAAAGAATGGAAACACTTCAATGCTTTGTAAGCCATTTCAGATCAAGAAGCCTAGGGCAGCACAATTCAAATGGATGCAGGTTCAGATAGTGACCTCACCAAGAAATACCCCATACCTCAGTGAAAAGGAACTGCATACCCCTGATTTAAAATCTCCATGGCTGTTTGGTCCTCAGTTACCCATCACAGGGAAATCTGTAACAAAACTGATTCAGGTGTTCAAACTGGCACCAGCTCTGAGGAAAAAGGTATCTATCAGTCAGTCCAGTGTCAATCATCCCTTCTGTTCTCAGAGACATCTTTAAATCCTGTCTTTCTAATAATTTCTCTTTTCTGATCTTGACCTCAGCAAGATCAGTTGTTGGAGACTAACTGAGTGTGACCAGCCAAGCAATTTGGCCATGATTATATCTTCAAACACACAGCTTCAGAAACTGCTCTTGGACATGTTCAGTGATTGCCTCATCAAATGATGGGCAGTACCATTTCAATCTTTCACAACACTCATACCAAAAAAGTATGATGTCACTGAGTATTTTGATATTATTAAATGTTGTTAATAAAGTGGTTGCTAGAATTTCAGAAGAACGTAGATGCCTTCCTTCTCTTACTAACATCCCTGACCTCCTGCGTATCTTGTGGAGGCCTAGGACATGTCCTTGAAGGACGTCATACCATTATGCAAACTGAAGAGTTAAGTCCTATTGGACCGTGTCTTCCACTCCAAGCCCTCCCTAAGATATTGCAATTATATGGTGTCTTATCTCTTAAGAATATTGCTTATCATCTCCGATGCCCTATTGGTGGATGTTTCTGGGTTTTCTTTTCTACTGAGTTGTCCTGCTCCCCGTATTTGCACAAATACAGAACATTGCAGCTAGAAACCATGTTTCTTCCCCACTGCTTATGTCTTCCATTGTTAAATACTGCAGTGAAAAACATTTGGGTCACATAACTTTCTCCTCCACCTCATCCTCTCCCAAACTCTCCTATTACTACTGCCAGTATCCTAGCAGATGAACTGCTGCTGTGTTCAGAACGGAAACACTGGAGAAAAAAGATCAGGCATACTGAAACAAGGTATTTTCTGCTGGAACTAGATTATTGTGTCTTGAGTAGAGCTGGTAAAACTATATTTTATCTTCTACAGGCAATTCTGATGAAACTTATGGCAGAATTTCAAGTACTGAAAAATTTCAAATTAAAACCAGATTTATTTCAATTTCAAATAATACTTAATGGGAGCTGAACTTTGCATGCCTCATGCCTTCTTTTTTCTCTATGGGATGGACTCAGGTGTTGGGCCAGACAATTATCCCACCATGTCTTGCTGTGTCCCGTTCTGGAGAGGTCAAAGAATCAGATGTTAAACAGAAAAATTCTATGCAAGTAAAAGTACTAATAACTTGGTTCAATAAATTGAATTTGTTTATTAACTGGAGATTTATTTTTCTTCCAAATGTGTATCAAATAAGACAACTGGAGGACAAGGAAAAGCAAATAATCTTCCTTTTCAGTATTTTCAAATTGAAACTCAGCAACATTTGAAGAAAATATAAAAGCAGCAAATAACAATGAACTAGTTACACAATCCTGTGACCACTCTCTTCACTCCTTGCTATGTCTGCAAAACCATGGTTGGCCTAAATCAGACACACCATGCCTGGCATCAGTGTTGGCTACCACAGCAAATGACCATACGAGTGCTATTTGCAAAATAGGCTAGTGTCCAGGGGATGAGCGGAGATGGCACCAGATAAAATAAACATTATATAAACTGCATATTGCAGAAAAGTAATGGCTATGATAGTGTTTAGGTGATCTAGATTGTAACAGATTGAGAGCAACAATTTTGTATGTGATATCTGTTTTTTATGAGAAAGAGAGTAAAAACACTAACCCCCTAAAATTTCTAGTTTAAAAACTATTTGTAGTATCAACTCATCTGTTTCTTTTTTTCTGGGAAAAGGAGAAAAGAGCTCCCTAATATAGCCATAAGATAACTTGTGATTGGTATTCTGTATGCTTTATTGACTGTACTGCTGAGAAGAATAACAGTGAAGCCAAAGATAATGGTGAAAAATTCTCTCCAAATACAAAAAGGAGTGATAAGGCTACCATAAAAAAAGGAAAAAAAACCCCACACTCTAGCATTTAAAAGGAGTGAACTAAAGTTAACAGCAAATGCAGAGCATTGAAGCAGATCACCTACCTGAAGACTGCCAAAAATCAATCTACTTCTACTGCTCTTTCATAATACGTAAACCAAGATGTAGTCCAAAAAAATCTCCATGTTCATATTTTTCAGATATCAAGATACTGACATTGCTACCAGTCTCTCATAAATTCTGTAGTGCAGTATCAGCAAAGTCCATAAAATTGGGGCTAACACAGAAAATAAAAATTAAACCATGGAAAGGCAGATACATTTATCATTTGCACTACAGATCAATCCATAGTTTATAACTTCAACTCCTTAAGAAAATTTGTATTAAAAGCTCTTGTTGTCAATTTAGCATTTTTTTTAAATTTTATTTTATTGTCAGATCTTCCTCCATTAGTGATGAGTAACTCCACTTGGAAATTGTTTATGTAAAAAATAATGTTTTTATGTCATTGACACAGATAGTGGTGCCAAGGCTGGCAAACTTGTAAGAAAATGAAAGTACCTTAGTGCATGTCCCACAGTCAGAGAGAGAATCACTGCACGGCTGGTAACTGTGGGATGTTCTTCCAATGCAGGAAGCAGACCAGTACAGCACCCATATGGATGTTGTCATGTGGATCTGTCTTGATAGGGCTCTTTGCTAAGCTACCTGGACTAACTGAAAAGCTGTCTTCTGACAATAAAAGTGCCTGAGGAAGTATTTAAATAGTGGGAATGACTCTTGTTGAATGCACTAACTCCAAGTTAGTTTAAACAGATCTGCTGTTTCTATACTCAGTACAGAGGGAATTCCACATTCCTACACTTTCTGGGCAAAAGCCTTACGTCCTGCAAGCCAGCACAGTATAAATTAATCTTAGGATACTATGATGATTTATACCAACTGCTATAGGGTCCAAGACCAGCCAGAAAATAGAGAAAAATAGACAGATTTAAGATGCAGGAAACAGGTTTCAAGCAGTGTCTGGAAGCACTGCATATAATTCAGAGGAGAATCATTCCAGAAGAGGAAGGCTTTAAGGCTATCAACTTGTCTGGCACTTTTCATAAGCATTAAATTATCTGAAACAATCAGTAAAAGCCTTTTTTTCTGACGTGATATGTGAGTGATACAACCCTGACTGATCTAAGTCCAGAAGCATATCATAAGATACATTTAAGAACGAAAGAGGAAACAAGAATCAAGAATCTCTAAACTTTTAAACCCTCTAATCCTCTTTGTTTCGGGGCTGTGGATATGGTTTTAGTCATACAATTAATTATACACAGGAACGGTGATTGCTTTCAAGCAGGATGACACAAGGTCACCTGAGAGGTCACCAAATCCTATCTCTCTTTGTACATTTGCTTTTACTGGCCGCCCTGCTCTCCGTGCCACCTCCAGCACCAGGAAGCAGATGGGACTTCCTTTCCATCTGGCTGCCGAGCAGGAAACGTTTGACTCTTCAACAGCCACGAACGGACAGCCAAGAGCTGCAGTGGAACTGACAGGAACTGACAGGCTCTCAGGCACCGCAGCGAATTTTGACTGGCAGGCCATCAAGATTGCATTGCACTCTCCCATCCTACCCACAACTGAGCATTCTTGAAAAATTAGAAATGTTGACCTCAGGTACAAATGCTGGAAATGGGACTAATTAGTCTGGAAATCTCTCTTGAGAAAAATCACTCGCTTACATTGTCCAGATACCAGCTATGCCAAGACCATACTTGCTCTAGACTATGTGCTTCCTGTCCCTTTTGTTCTACAGTATTTTTTGATGCAAGTACGTACTGCATTTTCATTGTGTGGCCATCCCTACTTACATGTGAAACTTGATTTTGCTATCTGGCACATCAATACAAGGGAGGGGTTTCTCATCAAGGTACAAAATAAACTGGGCCTCACTAATGTATACATCTGTAATGCATTCAAATTCAGAATGACCTACTGTGGGTACTGCAATATGGAATATTTCAGGAGTCTAACATGAAACTGCATTATCCTGAGTTTCCACCTTTCTTGCAATTAATTCTAAGCAGATCTATAAATACAAACACAACTCCCCCATAATATTAATACTAATATCAACTAAACATAGTCACAGAATAGTTGACAGAATAGCTGAGATTGGAAAGCGCCTCTAGAGACCATGTAGTACAACCCCGCTACTCAAAGCAAGGACAACTACAGCAGGTTGCTCAGAGGCATGTCCAGATGGGTTTTGAATATCTCCAAAGATGGAGACTCCATAGTGTCACTGGGCAACCTCTTTCAGTGTTTGACCACCCTCACTGTAAAAAAGTTTTTTCTTATGTTTATATGGAATTTTTTGTGTTTCAATTTGTGCCCATTGCCACTTGTGCGTTCACTGGATACCACTGAAATAACAATACTAAAGAGAAATAGTGCTAATATAAATACATTAAATATTAAGTTCAAAAGGGATAAAGAAACAAACCATGAGTCAGACAAAATGGGAGATATTATAGCTAATGAAATTCATGACACTCTTAGATTAAGGACAGAAGAGATTATTAGATCATTTCATGTGATCCTATAAATCACAGGCTAAGAATTCTCATCTGGGGATTTCTTCACTGAGGCTATTAATTTTACGTTGTTTAAAAGGGCATCTGATCTTGACAGCACAGAAAGCAAAAATAGTTGCATATTGAATTAATCAGGAATTAGAAAACATTTCTTTTTGCACTCTAAATTTCCTCCTCTTTGCTCTATATGGATGGCAACAGGTCCACCTGGTTTAGGTACTTAATCTATTTATTCATGCATTTATTTGCTGGTATATGTTCTCAGGGTTTTTTGTTTTTGTGTTTTTTTTTTTTTTTTTTTAAATTCCTGGACCCTGCATTGCATACTACAAATGAGATAACAGTCCTGCATGAGCATCCCAGCTTAGCCAGTTCTTTGTCAGGGTGGCTGGAAGTCTGAGCACCATATGGAGATTCTGCTGAAATTCTGTTTTCAAACTTGACTGACTTTTCCACTTCTGACTCTGCTAACTTTGAGATTCACATTGTCTGCCTTCTTTACACTTCTTTGTGATGGGTTCTGCTTTAGTTTCAGCCTTCATGACTGAAGGCTGATCTCACAAATGTGAGATCATACATAATCTGTTTTGCCTCTAAGTAGCTGGTCTCTTAGCTTTGTAAAGACCAAGAAACAAGTGGCTGTCCATTCTCCCTCAGTATGGATAGCTATATTTTGGGTGTATACTAAAGCATTCTTTGTAAATGAAGCATTTAATTTTCTCTACAGTCATGACAAGAAGATGTTTTTCAGCATCACTGGAAGCAATTCTATTAGCCTAAGCCTAGTATGTGATTTAAGGTAACTGGATCTCACCATGTATCTTCTAGGAAGGCTATGATTACTTTGTGCCTGTGCATGATTTCTTCTGTATTTCCAGACCATTGATTTACACTTCCGCATTATGCAGCTTAGTGACCACATTGATTTTATGATAAATTTTTCAGTCTGAAAAGTGTTCTCAGAACATTAAAATCAGCTATGCTGTACCACGATCTTATCTCTTTGCATGTTCCTTTTAATTGCTGAAAAATAGATTTCCACAGACATTTCTAGCATCAGTGACTCGTGAGTATAATGCAAGCCACAGCGGAATACAAAAATGGGCTTTAGAGCAGGCTCTTTTCTTAATTTAAAAAAATACCTTGAATCAACTTCCTGACCAGGTAAGAACTGAAATGAAAGTACTGGGAAATAAATAGCCTCTATTTAGCTATATTACAACTATTTATGCCTCTCCATATTGCTAAAATCATAGAATCATAGAANGCTGACAGCCCTGAACAAAAACAGAACAATCAGGAATTAGTGTTAATTTCTGGGCATTTGGCAAAAATTAAATCATGTCATGACTACTGAGGAGGCAAGTAGTTATATCTGACATTCAGTTCTATCACTGTATGAAGCACTCAGAAACTATTCCAGTTTTCAAAAATACATTTACATGTATTCTTAAAGTGACATATTAACAAAGATCTGCCCTGAGGTGCTGACAAGCAGTAACTATTCATTTTATGTGAATTATTGTTTATCTCCTCCTAAATCCCAGATAAATATCTGAAATATTTCAAGCTGTCCAGTACTAGAGAGGTAAATAATGAGAAATTAATTCACCTATTCATATTCCAATTTCCTTTTCTATTACATAAACACAGATAATTGCCAAAGAAATGTCTAAAGAGTGTGTGAAACCAGCTCTGTCTTTGTGACTATTTGCAAAGAGTGGGTAAAAGATTTTAACACTGTCCAGCAGTATAGCAATTCAGAGCTTATGTGATTTTGGTTTTGCCATGTTTGACTTGCATTAACTATGATGGCATTTTTGTAATGTGGACTTACACCTAGTAATAACTAACTTGAAGAAAGGTGTTAGATCTGATTGTATACCATCACTAGCTCTCCTCCATTATTATTTAGAAGAAATCTTAGAGAGCTGATGATGGAAACCAGCAGGCAGGGTTACCAGTTTATGTATGTAAAATTTGAGATACTGTCTGGATCAGATTCTGGCAAGTCAAGATTAAATAATTTTCTCAATGCAGTTATAGGAAAAAGGCAATTAGTTCAAGGATATTCCATCAAATGACAACGATAAGGATGACAACTAAGTTATTTTTATCTAAATCTAATACAATAGTGGAATATTTAGGAGTACTTCAAATATCTTTGCTGCAAGTACCTAAATTAAAAGGTATACTAGCCACCTCTTAGAAGCTCAGCATTGAGCTGAGTTCTTAATTTCTAGTAGTGTAAGATTCAGGCACATCTGAAGAAGCAGACGTTTTCCCATGTAGCATAAATTGAAACTTCACCAGTCACTTGCTGTCAACGTTTTAATGTATGTGTGGTAGGTGTGCTTTAAAGAAACAGAACATTAAGAAGCCTTCTGCATTTCAGTAAAAATGCTTCAGAAAACTGCTGCATGTTAGTGCTGTCTCAAATATGAATATGAAGGCAAGTGCCCAAATTTACAGCCTAATCAGGGTGACAGTTAATATCATCATACTTAACATAAGGTGAAAGTTTTAGTTCGGATCATTTGGTCATTGATGATCTGAGGAAGATCAATGTTAAGTTTTGCAGGGGCTAATTCTAGGAAGGGAAGGCTACACAAGACTTTAAATGGCCTACGGTTTCGTAGCCCAGTCTTCCTAAGGACGAATGCAAAGTATAGAGGAAAATTGTTGGGTTACGGTTATATTTTCTGCTCACTGTGATGGGACTTGGTGCTGTTTGGTGCTGTATGGTGTAAGGTTAAGAAAATTACCAATTTCCTGAAAGAAAAGTGATCATCATTACTCATAATTTTCTTGTTTAGGTGAGAATCACTTCTGTTTCCATTGACAAGACAATTTGATGGTTGATTATGAACAATTTATATTCCATTATATTCTAATGGAAGTACACATAACATTAGGAGATTGAAAAATAGTCTTCAGGTCACTTAACTGTCTTTTAGTATTCACTATAATGAAGATTTAATTTTACATGAGTTAGTCCAGAATGCTGACCAGTTATAGTGGATCTCTGTTTCTGTCCCTTCAGTGAAGACACTCTATATGATGATTTTGCAATTTAAGTGACACTATGTCTAAAATGTTCCAAATTAATTAATTATTCTATGTCACCAACAACTTACAGCAAAATTAAGCGTTCTGGAATTGCATCTTGTTTGTCTGTTATAGAAACACCATACAATCAAGTATATATACCAATAAAAAGCCAAAGCCTCTTGAGTGATTTAATTAGCTACTGTCTCCTCATTCACAGTCCAGTATCTTTCCTGGTAAAACAATTTCAAATTGGCTAAAAATGAACACACAACTTATATTTAAAAATTAATTTAGTTTGTACATGTGTATAAAAATAATCTTTTTTTCACTGTTCTCTTCCTCGGCCTCTATCTACCCATTTCTCTGATGTAATTACTGTCTATCCTGATTGTTTAAAATATTCATCAGGAAACAGGCATCATGAAGAATGAATAATATAGTAAATATTTTTGAAACAAAATGTGATGTTATTATTTCACATTGACTAATTTCATGCTAATTTTAAAAGCAACCATTCAACATAATCTAGAAATTACACAATACTTAGGGCATAATGTAGGTATTATACAATACTTAGACAGTGTGGTAGAGGGTGTTACAGAAAAACATTGAGCTGAACCATTGATTGTAGCTGTAGCTGAAGTACTACTGACAGATATAACTAAGACAGAATAATTATTTCCATTTAAAATTCATTCTGTCAATCATTTATAACTTTCTGAAAATTCCAGTTCTTGAGCTGAGATTATCCATACATGATTTCTCCTGTAGGACAAATAGAAATACTTGAAAGTTTGAGAACAAATGGTTCATCATCTTCTCTTCTCATAGACAAGCTTATAGACAAGCAGTTACACATACAGAATTCTTTTGATTTTAAGAATAAAAGCCCTGTGGCTGAAGACTGAAAAATTAATCTTGGCATACAGGTGTACCTTTGAATATTCAAGAGAACACTTTTTCCATTTCACCTAGCTGCAAGTTTTTGAAAATTGATGTGAGACTTCATGACAAATATTACAACAATAATCATACTCCTAACAAATTTGGGACACTATTTTGAAGAAGAAAAAAGATAAGATTGTTCCTTGTGCACATTCCAGTATGTATATTCATGTGAAGAATAAATTAGCCCTACAGTCAAAAGTATATTAATAATTTCTACTAAATGATGTAGGTTTCATCACAAGCTTCAGTTCAGACACAAATTACTCCCTCTTTTTCAGAAATAAACATTCATAAGAATACGGTATCATCTCATTTGAGAGCCCTTCTCTGAGTCTCTGCAAATGTTTTAGATTTCATTTCAGTCAGTCTTTGGGTGCTACAGAAAGAGATCCTTGCTCTGTGTTGTTGAAAATTTACTGGTAAGAAACAATAATAAAGCATATAATACTGGATATGCTACATTACTTCTGCTTTTAGGCATAGATTAATACCATATAATCTTCAGTTCTATGATCACGTATCTGATTCTACACAGTGCTCGTCAGTCTAGGGAGATACAAAGCCAAGATCACCAATGCGTCCTTTCAGGGGTTCCTGACTGCAGGCTGTAAAACTCTGTACATCAGAGACACAGACAAAACCCTGTATGTGTGTACGGTGACAGGCAAACCAAACCTTACCCAAATAGGAGGGCTGCAGGGGAACATCAGGTGACATAAGCAATGGTGACATAAGCACAAAACAAATCAGTGCTAAAGAGCTTTCTACAAACCCCTATGTCTATGCTGGTATATCTGACTTTGCTTAAAATTTTGGAAATATTACATGATACCATACTAGTTGCTGCGGACATCTTAATTTCAGCATTTTGTGCCTGGGATATTAACCATGACTTCATAAAGTTCTTTCAGGACATTTTTTTCTATGCTTAGTTGCACACACACAAAAGGATAAGATACTGAAAAGTTTACAAGTTACATCACAAAACAGCTTCCTTTCTGCTTCTTGCCACACAAACACCATATTTAAGGAAATGTGAAACAACAAGGCTGAAAAAAAAGCTCTTTCATGAAGTGGATTAGCAATTTGTCCAAATAATAAGTATGCATCTGAATGTAAAAACATGGGTTGTTTCTTATAAATGGCGTGTACATTGAGAAGAAAAAACAGACTGGAAGGTTTCAGAACTGCTTTAGTGTCAAATTACTGTTTATAGAGATTGCTGTTTTCTTTGTATGTTAACATTTGGGCAGTGTGAAAAAACCAAGCCAAACAACTGGAATAGCAAAAGTGGGACAACTGGAAACAACAGAAGTGGGACATGATTGCTGTTTATTTAATTCGCTGCACTCATATCCAATCTGAACTTGCAAATGGAAAAGCTTGAATGGGTTACTGTGAGCCTCTCCATTCTGCATAAGGTCACTAAATTAAAAACATGTCTTACTTTATGTTTTGGCACTCTACACTCTGAAGTTAAAGCCTCAGCTTCGGGCAGATTTCAAATCAAATAAAAGCCCAAGCCTCAATAGTACTGATCTCATGATCAGCTATGAATTCTACCACTAAAGCACATGATTTGTGCGCATCTTACCTAGCCAATTGATAGGGTATGGAAGTCTGTAGTTACAGGAGACAGGAACATATTTAACTAATTGTTCAGGGTTTAGACCTATGAAAACATCTTCAAAATTTTCATGACATAGAAGGTCATTTACACATACTGATAGAAGTACAAAGAAAATCCCATATTTCCATAGAGAGCAATAGGTCCATTTCTCTCTTAAATATCCCATTTTTATATTCTGTGAAACTTGATATGAAAGTATAAAATAATTATTTTCATATAACTGATTTTTAATAAACAGGGTGGCATCTTTGAGCTCATCTTTGACATTCTTTATAATGAGTTTTTTTGAGCACTGGCCAAATTATCTATCATCAGTGGTTATTAAAATAAAAGACCAATTTCTTTAATTGCTGCAAATTGCAGTGTTGCATATATAACTGCTGTGAATTACTCATCGTCCCAGTCTTGTCTTGTTTCTATGAACAATCCTAATGACATCTATGGGAGGTCAGTTAGCAGAGATAAAAATCTATTTAACAGGAGCCTAATTTAACACAGTTTAAGTATTTCCTGTGAGCCATACTAGGTATAACTGTCAAAATGAAGCAGCCCATTCAGCAGTCTTTATTTCAAAGTGATTTTGTGAGTATCAATAACTTTCTTTGCTATTTTGGAAGGTGTCCTTTTCATTCCAGTATTATTTTCTTAAGTAGTAAACAATAAACATACCTCCTTCTGTGAGGCTTTCTGGTCTGGCATCCTGAACGCCTTGAAGTAAACTCCTTGGGGAAGTCAAGGTGACCTTTCATGGAAGTACATTTGAGGATCGGGCGCAATCTTTTTGCAGGCCAAATTAAAATTATTTATGTAAAAATACAGCTGTCTTGATAAAGGAAGCCATGTAGTTTTGTCAGACCACAACATTTAGCAGCATGCTTGAGATCTCTCATCCTGTTGCTTCAACCCTATAACCCTAGGAAAGAAAAAGAAAACAAATATAAGAATGGAACTCAACATCAGCAAAATAAAAAAACCATCTTTCACATAGCAAGGCTCTTAACAGAGCTGCCAAGCTACATAGATGTAAAACCTTCCATTCTTGCACTGGAAACAGAGGTAAAAATACTCTCCTTACTATCTTTGCAAAAGATGAAAAGTTTTTGAGCCTGGGGAGGAATTTTGTGGTTCTTTCTGTGTTTTCTAAAACCAGTTTAACCTCTTCTTGTCTGTAAGAACATGCAAGTCTTTTGAAGACTGATTCTCCCAAAAAGTATTCTTGAATCAATAAACCACTGAAACACCTCTTAAAGTATTTTCCTCTTCAAGACAGCATATGTTTAAGTTTTATCCAGAGAAAGGTTTACTAAACTGAAGCCCAAAATGAGTATCATTGGTTTCTACATAAAGTCTACATATATATATGAACTCCACTGACATTCCAGACAGATAAAATCGTTATATCTGGCATTAATTTAACGCTGCCATATAGAAAGTGTCAGCATCCAAATGGGTTTTTTATTTGTATTCACAATAGCATTTTTTCTCTTTCAATACACTATAGCCAATAATGAAATATTAAAATTACTACTTAATGGGTGTTTTGTTACTTTAGATACCAAAAAGTCCCTTAACATTGTCCCTTGGTTATTCTGTTTAAACCACTTGAAACATACTTAATTCATGATCTATCAGTACATACTCCAAAAATCCAAGTTTAAAGCTAATAACTAAAAGGCTAGTTATAGTCAGAAGTTGCAGACATTTTCTGTTAACCCAGCAGCTACATGTTTAGAATACCCTGGTAGCACCTATCTACATTTTGATTATGAACAGCAATTTACCTCTAGCAATTTCACCTAAAAAATGGAAAGCAACGTTTTGGAATTACTGTGCTGGGAAGGGAGGTAGAAAGTCAGAAGATTACCCATTTTATATAAAAGTATTTTCTATTTAAATATGAATATATTTATGCTGATTTCATAGTCAACCTTTAAGCACAAACATGGTTCAAAATCATCCTGGGTAAAGCTAGAGCTTTAAGTAATTGTTCTTCCATTTGATGAAGCCACATCAGGACCTTGTATGACCTGTACTCCCTACACAGTATTGTAGTAGAGATCTTCCCAAAAGAGGGCATTCTAGCATGACCATATATCTTTGTATAGTAATGGCAAATCAAGTTTAAGAAGACCATAGGAGCAACATTAATCACAAGTAGAAGAACATGGAAGAATATAGAAATTGTGCAAAAACTACAACAGAAAAAAGAAAGGAAATGCAGGAAACTAACAAGATCAAATCTGAGTGAAATGATTAGTGTAATAGATATGCAAGCAAAACAAAAAACTATCCATGAGAAGAATACGGTCTGACATAGCTGCAGCAAAATAGCTAAAAATAACCAGATGTTTTTGAAGGACTCAATCCCCGGGTATAGCGTATCTCAAACTGAATAAACTGACTAACTCACAACATTATCTGCCTTCAGTATTATTTCCTAAGTAAATGAACTTATGGAATATGTATATAATAGGAGTAGTTAATGAATAAAATGAATATAATAGGGGTTAATGAATATAATTAATATAATAGGAGTAGTTAAGCACATGAAAAAAGGCTTCCTCTCTAGAGTAACAAACCTCCAAAATGGCTTGTCATCCAGCGAAGCAAGGCAAAGCCCAAATAGTGTAAACAAAAGAACCAAAGAGATATGACTATCACATGTCCACAATTGAAGAGTATTACAGATATGGTAAAAATAATATTTTCCAATGTCATAGACAAGTACTGTCAAATACTAGCGGATGAGGAAATCATTCTTCATCTCATTTCAGCAGACAGATAAAGATTCTAGAAATCTACAGTGGAAGAATAACACTACTGTTGCTGTTACCTGTTGCTACTAATTTAGTGACATTAGCATCAACTAGCGTGGCTACTTCTTTCTGACAGTAAGACACACCCTAATAGGATTTGCAGAGATACCTTCCATTTTCTGGTATAGGAACACAAAGATGTCATTTCTGCCATTAGGAGGCAAGGAAATGAATCTCAACTGAAAAAAGGGGAAACTGTGGTATGGTACTTGCAACCCCCTCACGGAGGGCAGCAAACAAAAGACAAAGGCAACCCAGCGTACATACAGACCTACAGGTACTAATTAATGAAGAAGCCTATCAGGACCTTTAAGATAAAAAAACAAGCGTGCAATGGTGTTTACATATTTTAAAAGCTTAAGCATTATGCTCAAGGAAAAAGAGATATTTAGTGATTCACAATCACTGGCATTACTGAGAGCCACACACCAGAACTCTGGGGCACTCTGATCTTATGACCAAAACTACACAGATGCAGTTTAGACAAGTCACTGCTGTGCAGAGCTGAATTTTAAGCTAAGGCAGTCTTTGAGCATGAAAATGTGACAAGTTAAGGTGATCCTCAACTCATTTGGAAGCATAAGCAAAGCTAGTTACAAGCCCATTTTAACAACAAAACTGGGAAGAATCCAAAAGCAATTATATACTGACAGAAATGGATAGTGTCTGTTGAGATGGTCAGAAAATAGTGGCGATATCACACAGGCCTTGCAAGAATGCTGGAATTACGAAGATGAGATAAGCATATGCACTGCCAGAAGCAAAAAGACTCAAGACCCAGAGCAGTGAGAAAAAAATTATCTCTGAAGTAGAAGTCTGTAGCCAGAATATAAAGAAGGGATGAACTGTCCCAAAATTATAACTGAGACCTGCAAGTAGGTGAACAACTGTTATATATGTGCAGACATATATCTAGCTACAAAGAGAGTGAAAATTTGCTGCATTTTTTTACAAATCTTTCAGCAAAGTAGGGATGGACCTCTCACCAAAGCTAAACAAAATTACAATTTTGCAGCAGAACACTGTTCACACTTGTGGATGCTAGCCAAGATATAAAACGCTGCTGCAGTGTGCATTATAGGAAAAACAATGAAATATTTCAATAAGCACAAACATTATCTGATGTCAGATGATAGAATCTGAGAAGATATAGACCATTTTCTATTCGCTATCTATCTTACCACATGGCAAGTCACTACTGTCCCCAGCTAAATTGGGGACAAGATATCTTTCGGGTTATTCGGGTGCCAGGTATTTTTGTCTGGTTTTGACTCAATTCTTTTTAATCAAAATGGGTCAGAATTGATCCATTCCTGCAAAAACTTTTAACCATAACTAATTAGTGTTTATGACGAAACATCCTCTAGTCAAAGTATTTTCAACTGGTTCTGTAAAATGACTAAGCTGTGTATATATTCTGTCTTATAATTACATCTTCTTCTACTGGCAGTGGTAATAACAGACAAAAGGAGGTACATGAAGGCTGAAGCCTATCCTGGCAGGCAAGCTAATGACTGCCCAGACAAGCTAACTCCTGTCAAGCTAGACACAACCAGAGAATTTCCTGAGCATAAACCAAACACCTGCCATCAGGCTTTATAACTCCTGCCGATAGGTATTGAAATTGAGCTAGTCTCCAGAAAGAGGAGCTTGCCTTTTCTTACATAATTTGATGGCACTGACTGATTTGGGCCCTTACAGTATCCTGTAAGGATGTCTGATGGAACAGCACCCTTCATGACTACATTGTAGCCATCCAAATGGGGATGCATGTTGTGACATGCCACTGGAACGTGCTGCTCACGTCTTGGATATTTCATAGAATCGTAGAATAGTTTGGGTTGGAAGGGACTTTTAAAGGTCATCTAGTCCAACCCCCCTGCTGTGGGGAGTTATCCCTCAGATAACCTCAGATGAGGATAAGCATGAAATGGAGTGTAGGAGAGACAGTCATTAAGATGGACTGAATGAACTGAATGAACTGATGAACTGAAAGTTGTTCAATACTGAACAACTATGCCACTGAGCTATGACTGGTAATCAGCAGCAGTTTGGAGTGCAATACGTGACGTTAGCAAAGCCCATGATGCCTGCTCAGAACAATCAAGATTCAGTGAGACTGAGCCCACTGACAACACCCCCCAAA
The DNA here is from genome assembly GCA_013400755.1 of Pelecanoides urinatrix. Classification (NCBI taxonomy): domain Eukaryota; kingdom Metazoa; phylum Chordata; class Aves; order Procellariiformes; family Procellariidae; genus Pelecanoides; species Pelecanoides urinatrix. The sequence continues at coordinate 67,815 of VZTQ01008297.1, forward strand.
ACTTCCAGCCATTGCCTGAATCTTAGAGGGCCCTCCTATGCAGTTATAGAAGTGCATCTCCTATCAGATGGTGTCCAGCTGGCCTTGCAAAGAATATCACAGTCTTCCTCTCCAGAGGAGCAAGTATTCTTTCATGTCTCCTGCTGTACCTCTAGCTTGTCCTGGCACTCACTAATCAATCACTAACTCAGTTTTAATTGAAATATCTACTTTAGAAGGATGAGTAAAAAATGTGAAGAGTCAGAAAGCTCTCTGCTATTTGAAAAAAGAGGTGATTACCCTGTAAAGGCGGAGAAAAGATGAATTAAGCCTCCCATGCTACAGATAAAACATGGATTCCCCTTCCTTTCACTAGGGCTTTGTGGTCCTTGTAACTAAGATATGGATAGAACATGGATAAATACATCTCACAAGATCAAGATTACGTAAGACTGCAAGCTAAAGAAGATAAATAAAGAGGCAGCCTTTTTAAAGTCAATGACACATATGAAATGAAAGTGATAGAAATGACTGATACTAGAGCAACAAAGCCACTCCTCAAACTACTAATTCACTCATTTGGTACAACTTTATAAAAGGTTTTAACTATAACTATTGCCTCAATAAATTAAAAGCCCTCAGTGCTCCTAGCAATTTGCAGTAAAGAGAATGGACAGCTTTCACTGAACTCTTTCACGTCGAATTGTTTAAGCTTGAGATGTCCTGTGGAAGTAATGAGTTAGAAAAGTGAAAAAGGCTAAGGGAGAAGCCGAAAAAAGGTGACACAAAAACCTAGTGTTATACAACTTCTATTACCATAAGGTATCAGAACAGAGAGTCTAAAAAAGAAATTCATATTATAGAAAATGTTGTGTAGCTTTTTAAAAATAAAAGCCATAAATTTGTATGTTTTTACTCTTATTTTGTTTGCTCTAATAATCTATTTTTCAGTTATGCATGTGGCACATTACAAAGATAATATTCCGAAGAGCTATAAAAACTCTTGGCATTATCCCAGAAGAATGCTCAAATACAGCAGCAGTGAAGTAATTTCTTCATAGCTAGCAGTGAGTAACCTCATTCAAAAGTGTATATTATTCTGGTGCTAGCTTTCAGAAATGTGACTTAGAATTAGTACCATTGTGTCAGACATTGCCCGAGAAATAAAGGAAGACATGATTTTGGCCTACTAAGTCTCAATAGAGGCAGCTATTTGATACAAGACTGAAGATGCCCCTACAAAGACTCTGATACAGTACTTGAAAAAGAATAACTGATAAGATATTATCAATCAGTCCAAAGATTTCTAGATTGTGTGGCAAACTATATACCAGAGTTTTATAAGGAAAAAATGTTTCAGAACCTAACATGCCCTAAGGATATATAATTTAAGTTAAAGAATTATTATTTCACTGGCCAACAGAGGAAAATATTTTAGTCACTTTGTTTCAATGAATAATGTTATGGGAGGTTGCTTTTTAAGCTATAAAGTAAAATATCAAACAAATATGTCAAAAAATCCCTGCAAAAATGATCCAGGCTGGTCTAGTAGCTATTGATTTGTTGTAAAAACAGATATATGAATAAAGTGTACAGCAAAACACTACTCATACCTCCTAATGACTGCTAAAAACAATTACTGTATGCTAAGAACCTATTGATACTTTTATTTCCACTGCAATCATTGCAGTATTAAAAAATTGCTTGAATTACTCTACAAATTAAAGTATTTCCACAACTTTGCCTTATTTGCAGATTGGAAGAGCAAGCTGACACAGAGAGGTCATGGGTAATGCAAGATGCTTCACTGTTTCAGGTCTACATATTTTCTTTACAGTTCTAAGGAAAACAAGCAACTCCTAGCATACAAGAAAAAGAAAGTACCAAGGAAGAAATTTCCACATCAGAGTAATTATGTCTGATACAACTGCATATTTTTTTCTTTCTAGAATACAAGAAAGCAAGCATTCACAGACCAACAACGCAAAGAATTGCTGAAAAGATCCTAGCATCCTGTCTAAATAGTTGAGACACTGAGATGTGGTTGATGAGCTGTATTGCCCTCAGACACCTGTAAATGATAATCCCGTTCAGTCCATTGTTAACCTATAAAACTCTTTAATCAACTTCCCTGAGAAACACCATACCAGGAGGACTTTGCTGAAAAGTCAATAGCACAGAGTGACCTTAAAATAGGAGTGCATCAGCTGCTGACCAGATTAATCAACTGGTAACCAGCCCAGCACCTGTTAGGGTTTTTTATGATCCACTGGCCACATACGTGTTTCTATTAACCCTGCCTTTTTTCCTGCTGCCTCACACGGATGATATCATACAATACTCAGCACTTTTTTTCTCCAGCAGGGAAGGCATTTGATGATCAATACACTCTGATATAAAGCAAAGATTTACTGATACTGCCAGATGAAATGCCTGGCTAATCTTCAGGATATCTTTCAGATGATGGGTATTTCCCCATCAAAAGTAACATAAATGTCAATACCATAAACTGTAGAAGTGGCAGCCACATGGAATACAAACAAAATTCAGCTTTTAAAAGGAAATACTCTGTAGCCTAAAAACTATTGCTCTAGTGCAGTAGAAGTCTAATTATGTGGACTGACTAATCACTATTAATGCCTAAAGTTTCTTATAGAAGACTAGGCACTCTTACCATAATTTTAAAAATTTAAATTATTATTTTAATTAGCGTTTAGCCTATCATCCTATCAGGCAGTAACCATAGCCTTACAGTTCACTGTTTAAACGTGATTGCTCAGTGGAAAGAAGTCTTGATCAAAGTCCCAGGCACCCTAAAGAGAGCTGTCAGATGTATTTCAGTTTAGAAGTGGCAAGACAGTAAAATTTGTGTGTTACATAAGGTTTGCTCAGTGATACAGCAATTGCAAAAGGATCAAAAGTATAGCTCTACCATGCGATAGAGCCCTGTCAATGCTGGTGCTAACTTGTCTAAATCATCCACATGACACAGAACCAGGCAGACCTCAGGTCCTTAAACAATCTGGTAGTGGTAAATTATGTTCCAGAAATAGTGCGTTCATGAGAAAGTAGAGGCATCTCTGTGCTATGCTCCACTGTGCTCTATAGATACACTGCTAAATCTGAAAAGCCCTCAGAATTAAATTGTCTTACTTCTACTCTTAATATTCAGTGCTGATGAAATTCAACTGCTACAAAAGTCAAAGTCACATTCATCTTTAGAATGACCTATTTGAGGCCTCTGCCCCCAAGATTACTTACCATTAATTTACAAAACAAAATGCTCTTTATTAACAAAAGAATCTCTGAATCCCACACCACAAATTCACACGTAAGTTTTGCAGCTAGTGCTAGAATTGAATATATCAAAGCTCAGTTAGATAAACCTGAAGATGACAGTGATAAGTAAATTGCTGATGTGAAGACAGTGAATGTAGAAAGCCGCCTGTTAAATGAGATTACATTTAAGTACTTCCATTTATCGTAATTACTGTCTCATACTACAGGGGAAAGGATGGTCTTTGAAGTTGGCAGAGGCTAAGCCATTTAAACTTTTTTGGGCAACAGTGGTTGAAATAAACAGAAACACAGAAATGCCAGAAGTTAATGTTAACAGGGGCACAGATTTAAGACAACAATTACTTAAGTAAAGGAAAATGTTGCCTTCAAAGTGAAAGCATAATTGTTAAGCTAACCTGTTCTTGAGTTACGGTAAGGTAATCTATTATTTACTACAGAAGGGATGAAGTCATATGCTGTTGTTGTACGCAGCTGCTATTGATAAAACAAAACACATCTTCTATATGACTTAGCAAGCCAACCATCACACTCTACATCAGTAAAATTTCTGCTTCATCTTCAGATGTAATATAAACCTTGATGTTGCAATAACGGGGAGGATCATGCAAGCTGGGGAAAAGCCTGTGCCTAAAATGATGGATGGCAACTTCTTACTTATGAACAGACTACAAAAAACAACAATAAAGGCTATGACATAAATATCAGTATTAATCACTTCTTGCAGATGGTTACTTGAAAGCAGGAGAAAGTCCAAGGTGACCTCTTAATTGCGAACAACGTCATGGGTGTAAATAATAACCTCCGTTGTATCTCTGGATACTTCCCACAGCTTGTAAATATTGTTGCTTTCCCCTTAGGGAGAGAACTAAAGAGCGATTTTATTTTACCCCAGGAAATATAGGAATATAAACAAATCTAAAAATGTAAGTATAAAGTTCGTTTACAGGAAAAGGAGACTCTTCCTTATTCAAGGGTGGTCCTTGGTCCTGTGAGTAATACAAAGGGAACAAATGGAAATGAAGAAGGTACTGGCTTTAAATCCTTGTTGCTTTCCTAACTCCTTTCTTACCAGCATGTAAACTCGTATTTATTTTGTCCACTTACAGCAATTACAAATCACTGTTATCTGTGTTACCTGGCTGGGTAGCTTATATTATTAGTGAATTGACTAACGATACTTGAGGTACCTATTGATCTGAAACTAAAGTGGTTGAGTTTGGCCTGTGCCTTTTCAGGTGTTACACTGAACTGCAAACTACCCGTATTAGACAATTATCCATTCTAGTTACTTTATTACACTTCACACGTATTACTAAACTGTTACTGAAGTCACTTGACTTGGTTCTAAGATGATCAACTTTCAGATTTAAAGCTTCAAAAGGACCAGACTTGTCTCTAGTTGCCACAGATTTTAGCATTTCTTTGTAAATCTCATTTTCGCTTGGGCTTTGAGCCGTTCTTTTAAAGCATCCTAAAAATGAAATCCTGGGTTAAAACTTGAACCGTATTAATGAATTTAATACATGCTAAGTTCAGATACACTATTATTTCCTAGAGAGTATTCATTACAAAAAGCTGAGGTTACTAAATACAATCAAAGCATTTATTTGTAAAACATTTAAAGAAAATAACAAAGTAAAAAAGCAAGACCAAAATCATTTACACATTCCAAAGACTACTCATTAAAACTCTGCTTTGGTGCTTAAATGTTACACTGATGAGTGTTTAGGAGAAACCCCATATCTAAAAACCCCTGTGCTTTTTAATTCTTTCCACATAAAAAGCAATTTTACGTTGTATGACTTAAAGTACTTGTAGGAAAGAGATTATGTTCAGCTTGGTTTTACGTTAGCATGGGCATAGATGCTAAATGCAATTAGCAAGAAGGCACTGAGACTTCTTGGGTAACACAAAGGTTTATTGCTTCAGCGATTAAGATTCTGTTCTCTTCTCCTTTACTGACTTCTTTTGAGATACTGAAACTCAATTATTAAGCTTTCAAACTTTCCATTGAACAATTACATGCTCATTATATGTGAAGAAAATACATAACAATTAAACAGAGCTTTTGTCCTCAGGACTCCTCTACCTTTAAGTTCGAATTCTGATTCTGTTAATTTTAATGTACTCTCTTTTGGTATTAACTTTAATAGGACTTCAGCTGGGGGATTTTTTCATGTTTCTCACTATTGGTTGACTTCAGCCTTCAGAACACATAAAAGTCCTTTTGAAATGGAAAGTTTACCAAAGCATGACATTTACCTGGAGTGCTAGAAACCTACGTTTTGGAGATGTAAGATCAAGGACTAGTCCTTGCCCTAGTATTTGTATGACTTTTATCATCACAGAGACATTACTTTTCTCTACACCCATTCCTACTCCATACTAATTACAGTTTAAATCCCATCATAAGAATGAATAAACTAAATCCTATTGTAAAGATGAGTTTAATCTCACCTTAAGACATCAATTTATCTATTCAATACTTAGAGCATTGGAAAATTTTCAGAAGGGCTTATGAAGAAGGTGATTTTCAAGGACAAGCACAGCAGGAGTTTTAAGAATTTAAACCCATCTGAGAACAGCTCAAGATCCAACTTTCTATCAGTTAGGGAATAAGAAGGAAAAAAATGGATCTGGTGCGTGTTCATTGTTTTACCTACTTTCTGTATTAATACATCCCTTGAATCAATTCACACTATTTTCCAACTATGGTATTATTTAACCTGAGGCCTAAAGGTGCTGGAAAAATTCAGACCTGTTCCTCAAAACCAACGTTTTGCAAGAATGGCATCTTTAGCATTGCAGGAAATGTTGCAATTTAAAGGTAAATAAGTGCTAACTATAATCACAGGATCAGTAATTTCAGATTTAAAGTTACTTTAAAAATCAGACTTAATTGAAAGCAAAAAAGACTCTGACTCAGAAAAATATGCATAATATTTGTATTAACTGATCTATTCTGTGAAAAATAAACAAACTGTATCCAAAACTACAACTTCAAGATTTCACGTCTCTTTTTGCAACGTAAGTATGCTTTATACAATGGGAGACAGATGTTTCCATGTTTTTGTATTATTTAGTTTACTAATTTAGATCTCAGTTTATTATTCAGATGTTTGATGTTGTAACTGTGCTATATTTAGCTATTGATCATTAAAAGAAAGGAAACGATGTAGTGTATTTTAACAGCTAGGTTGTTAACAACTACGTTTAACAAATAGGTTTTTACAAACACATTTGAAGATGATAAAGTGTTTATGACTTTGTATGTACTACACTGAAACAAATAAAAGTAATTAGAAATAAATTCTGCTTTACACAGTATAAATCGTGGATTAAAAAATGGAAAATGGATTAAAACAAGACAGCAAAAGCAAAACCAAAAAAATCCTGTGCAGTGAAACAGAAGGGGATTCTATTTCATGGTATCTCCCAAGATTTATTGATTAGATTTTTTATTCTATTTTTACTAGGAATCTGCCAAACAAAGTAATCTATTTTCTAATAATGCAGCCTACAACTAAATGTCCAAGACTTCAGTCGATGAAACACAGAGGAATCACAGCTCATTATTAATTTTGCTGGTCATGGGAAACACTTTTCAGTAGGAGGGCAGAATGATACTCTCCAAGCCTCTTTTTCCATGCTCAGTTATTCATCTTCCCACTCTCGTCCTGAGATGCTTTTCTGCAAGAGGATTGAGGAACATATTTGGGATCCCTGCTCAAATTCCCCAAGAGACCCAGCCTCGGATTCTCCGTAACAAATAAGCCAACCTCTTGGAATCGCTTCTAAAAAGGTTTTCAAAAGTTCATTACATAAGTTATCATCTATCTCATATTACTCTAACCCCGTGATACAAATGTCAGCATGCTGATGAATAGGTCACGTCCAACCCTTTCCTTCGTCATCTGGCTGTGTGAGAAGGGCCTTACACAATCATGCACTGTAAAGGTTTCTGCTACAGCTGAAGCAACCAGAAGACTAAGTTGTGTATTTATAGTGTTTCTAATTATGTGTGTATTAAGTAGCAGTGGCACTTAAGATGTGCTTTAGAAGAACTTCCTTTTGCACTGACAGTGTTTTTTTCCAAGCTGGCTCCAATTATCTCAAGGAGCTGGGCTCGACATACTAACATACCACTGACACATACGCTTAGGACAGACTTGGGATGGTAATGTCACTCTGCCTAAAGATTAGCAACTTTAGAAGAGATGTTCAGATACCAATTCAGGTAGCCTAGAGAAGTCACGATCATATGCAATGTAAATTCAACGTGATTGTCTGTCTTCTCTTTTTTCCCAGTTGTTCCACTGTAGGGCAGCTACAGTGCTTTGCTCACTATTACTACCACTGCTAGTAGTCCTTCAATCTTTTAAAATACAATATTTTGACATTGACTTATATGGTTCCATTCACACTCACTGTCACAAAATTCTGTGGATCACTACAGTTCTTGGTTTTTCAAACACCATCTTACAGACTAATGTGAAATTTTTGACATAACCATTTCAATCCAGACTGAGTTTTCATAAGAGATCAAGGGAACAAAAGCAGTTTCAAATCATGGTAGCAGGAGACTAAAAACAAAAATCTCCTTTGTAGAGGTAATAGTTACAAGGCCTGATATACTACTTTTTATTTAAATTTATTAGAAATTATGTAGCCAGAATAAATTGGTAATTGCACAAAGTGTCTTCAATTCTGTCATGTTACATAATTAATGTATCCATTGATTGAAATAGGACTGTAAAATCCCACTTGATTGATAATTCAAGATTTAATCCTCTGAATCCACTATTCTTTCATACATATTTTGAAAATCTTTCAGTACCAATAGAGGCACTGTTGTTGCCATTTTACCTCTTCCAGAAAGAAATAATGAGAAGCTAATTTTGCTTTGAAAAACTGGGGATGGAAAAGAAAGAAAGCAGAGAAGAAAGGTGCAACCTTCTGTTTCATAGTCAGCAATAGCAAAAATAATTTAGTATTTAACTATTTGGTAACTGTACCTTTAAACATTACAGTGACCTTGTTTGAACAGAGGATACCCTTCATAGTACCAAAGTGGAAAAATGTGTATTTAGGTTTTGAACCCTAAGGAAGAGTCTCAGTGTTTTCTTAAGGAAACACTTTTTGATGGCATCATTCTTCATGCTGTTTCATTATTTCAGATAGACTTGCTCCCACTGTACAGAAGAGTCATCAGCATCTGGTAAAGTTATTTTCGTATTTTTGTGGAAACAGGCCAAGACGTGCAATAACAGCTACTAACTCTGTAGTAATGAAGTAACCATTTCCTGAAAATTTAGAAGTTTAAAAATACTTTAAAATAAATATCTAAAAAGCAATATTACAATGTAGAAACCAGAGTTCATTGCCTAACTCCTTTAAAAGCAAAGATTAGAAATGTGGGTACTGAAGGAAATGTTATTACGCAGCATCTTATTATTTAATAGATAGAGTCATACTCCCTACTTGCCCCTGCTTTGCTAGTCCATATGGCTACATCTAAACTGCAAAGCAAGTAAAGGTCTTGGTCCGTGATCATTTACAGGCCTACCTTGTAAATTTTTTAGTATGAACAGCTGAGCAAACTTGGGGTTATTTCAGGGAACACCCCCAAAGCAGGGAAATCAGGCTTATGCCACCCCTTCATGAGGACCTCGGCACACAATCTGAGGTGTGGATTGGGCAGATGTGCCGTGCTGTGCCATGCTGCGCCATGCCCCACTGCCCTTCTGGATTTCAGTTACACTGCAGGGATGCCACGTTGTCGTAGGATCCCTCATTGAAGGGCCACAAGGCCGTCTGCTGCAGGGGGGCAAATGGAACTGCTGGGCAATCTGAAGTAAGGCTGCTTCTGGAGTTACACGCATACCTGCAGCTGAACAGGGTCAGTGTGAGCACACATGCTTGCTGACCACCGTAATAACAGCACGGATATAGTTTATATCAGCGTGAACTGTAGACAAAATATCATAAGTAGATGTGACAAAAACGTAAGCAGGGAAAGTGGGGAAACCTTTTTACTTCTCAGTCAGTATTGTCAACCAAAAGCTAATGAGAGAGATGGGAACAGAAACCAGATCTCCCATATCCCTGCCCCATGCTAGACCTCTCCCCTGCTCCTCTCTAATTTTTTTTTTTTTTCATCTTGTTGTGGGTGGATTTCTTGATTTAGAAATATCTTCACCACTATTGCAGAACAAGCTGAGGCTAACAGACTACACTGAAGTATTTTGTTTGAACTCTAGACCTTACTGTGGCACATCTTCCTTTTATTGTATTGCTGTCTCCTCACTTACCATAAAAAGAATGAAAATGTATACTAACCATTTTAATTGGCTTACAGGGCTCCTGATGACTTTGACAACTGATGTTGTTTCACAACTACATGGCAGTCATTTATTAATGTTTTGGTCAACATTTCTCCACATTTCATTCCAGGAAATCCTTCTATTCAATCTCAGCCTCCAGAGGTGGATGAGCTGGGTGTGGGTACAGCTTGCTGATCTTACCAAGGTTTTGCTTATGCTGCAAACTGATGATCTGGGAGAAAACTCTTCTAAGAATACCAAAAATATCACTCAATTTGTGCTTTTAGCATCACTGGTGACTTGATGCTCTTGCTTCTCTCTCTGCATCAGTCTTTTTCTCTCTTATCCTCTCTCTACATATTCACATAAATGCACAAACGCCATTACCCACACTTGAAGCATTCCCTCGTCTCATCTTTCCTGACTTCTGCCTTCAGGCAGAAGTATTTTACTCCAGGAATCATATTTGACTTCACTCTGCCCATGCCCTAAGATTAGTACCTACCTGGCACTATCTCCCATGAAGGCCGGTCTCTCTCTCTCTCTCTCTCTCTCTCTGGATGTGAACACAGGGAGGGGTGAAGAGCTGACAGGATGTAAGAAGCAAACCCTTGCACCCTGCCTAGATTTTAAGGATAGCCGATGCAGTCTAGACGGACATTGCAATCTTTCTCACCAGTGCCAGCCCTACATTCAGATGGAAGAACACTGGGGGATCATTGGAGGGGATCATCGTGAGATTTCTTATAAAACTCCTGGTAAGGAACACTAGAAATGAAGGAATAATCTATCTATACATATATCCCAGTCTATATAATACTCAAATACATACTCTCTTTAGGCTAGGATTCTTGATCAGGGATGAGAAAACTTTAAGAAAAAATAAGATCTTGTAAAAATTTTCACCTTGATTTTAACATGGACAGTGTTTTACAAATTTCAAGCCAAAAAGGAAGTTTTTTGGTTTGCTGTTTTCTTTTCATCCATCTACACTTACAGCTCTAGCCAGGAACAGAAGATATAAGTTCAGAAAGAATAAAACAAAATAGGAAGTTTTCATTTTCCCACAGGTTATGGCATATTTTTTCATCACAGAAGATCCCCCATTTCTCTCCCACTTCAGGAAATCACTGATTTACAAACATTCACCATGGGATTGGTGGGAACATGGAGCACAGGGAGTTACACTTCTGTTTAAAAAGCAGATGCCTTTTTTGGACTCTGTACTGAGTAAGCAGTGTTCTGCTGACACAGCAAAACAAACTAACTACCTGACCTCCTGCCATACTCTGCGCTGGCTGAAAGTCCCTTCCAAGGTTCATGTCTGTATAACTCTTAGACCTGTTTAAAAAATATTGGTGTTTTCTTTGATAAAATTTTTTGTAACTCAGAAATATTAAATGTCTTTTGTGTTGCTGGATAGTTGCCAGAAATCTTTAATCCTGATGAAAATTTCATGTAGCCATGTCTTGAGAGGAATTATGGCAATAAGAATCATGCTTAACTGAGGGCAAGCAAAGAGAATTTTCTGCAAAGGCAGGTATTTGCAAGTTTCATTTTCATTGACAAACTTTGAATAAAGGGATGGCAATCTAAGAGTTTCATAAAAAGAAATGTGTAATGTAGTGATTAATACAGGTTGCTCTTGCATATGGCCTACCTGTTGCATCTTCTTTCTACGTCCTAATTGAGACACTTCACTAAAATAGGTTATATTATGCAGTTTAAAGAAGACACCAAATGCAGGGTTACTGAGGTTAGAGCTAAAAGTCTATAAAGGATTATCAGGTAATCAGCAATGTATTATCTGTTTTAGAGCATCTGCATTCACATGAGAAAACTCACAGAGAAGTCTAAATGTTAGTTTGATCAGATATCTGGTCATGATTTCACATGGCTCAAACCTGTTGAGAATTCCCCCTCTAAAAGCCTCACATTCCTGTAGCATTGCAACAAATGAAACCATCTTAAAATCACCAAGAGTGAAAGTATTATTCAGCAGTGCACTCGTGATATGTTGATATAGCAATTTAACCTACAGCACATGTATTCTAACTAATAAATTTGAAGTGATGAAGTAAAATCAATACAGTGTAAAGACCTAGTTCTGCAGGAACATACTGACTTCTTTGATTTCAAACGGTGACTTAACATGTGTGCATGGATCTAAGGATTTTCCCAAGTCCTTGCAGTATATTTCCAAAAATGGAAAGAACAGAGGTGGAACAGAACAGACTGAAGAAAAAAAGCAAAGCAGCAAGTCAAAATGGCTTTGTGGGCCAGACGCAACAGACAACTTAGGTCCCTACCATGTACCTAAGATTTAGATGGTGATTATGTATTTAAATCTGCTTCTCAAACCCAGACACACTCCATTCTTCATGCTTCCCATTAGAGTCCTCTGCGTTCTTCTGAGGATGATGAGAATTTTCCAAGTCTCGATGAACTGGACAATTCAATGCCTGGATTGATTCCAGGATCCAGAAGACTTTATTTCTGCTAAAATATGTGAGGTGACCAGTCTGATAGGTATTCTCAAACCATTCACAAAACACACCTGGAGCACTGGGGTCCCTAGAAATGTGGTAGCAAAGCTGCTTTCTATTCAAAGAGGGGACCTGGAGAGGAGCTCTCTACCTTATACCCTATAAGCTAGGACACTCATCATATTGCCTTCTATTCAGGACCACCCTAACTACCACCTGAGACCACTTTAGTATTTTACGAAATAATTCTTCCATGTGAAACACAAGAGTGATGCTCAGAACAGGCATTAGAGACCATGAGTTTTTGCCCCTAGGGAAATACAGTAATAAATTACAAAAGATTCTTGATCCCTCATAGATTTTCTTTCTGACTCAGTGATACTTGAATTTTTCCTGCACACTTTCAATAAATGTAATGATAAATATTCTCCTTTACTATTCTCTAGTCTCTGATTAGGATTTTATTACAGGTGGTGAAAGTTGTCAATATAAAAGCCTTTAAACCGAGAAAATCGCGGACCAAAATCTTGTACTTCCTGTATAAGTACTCTAAGTAGCAACCTATAGTACAAAAGAGGGGCACCACCAGCTGTGCCTCTGGCCATATCTTAAAAGAATGAGCCCTGCCCAGGTGTTTTTTAAAGCAAGAGTTTAGAGCTGTGCTCCGAGTATTGCATCTCTGCAGAATAAAGAGATCCTTTTTAAAGCCCAGAGCAGATCATCTCTGGGTTCCCAAAGGGGGAAACATTCAGGATGGGTGTTTACCCTCGGCAGTTCCTTTTCTAGCATTCCTACTACTTTGTTAATCTTAGACAGCTGCCTGTTGATTTTAGGCAGCCGCATTCTGAAAGTACCACAAATTTTGAATCTCATTTTGACTCACTCCATTCCCAGAAACACTGCCGAAGGAACCGTGATGCTAATTCAGTGTTCTGAATTTACCAAGAGAAATGGACTGAAAAAAGGTAAAAGATCAGATGGGTCTAATCTGGGCCAGTGCATATTCTGTATTCACCAGAGAAGCAGCTTAAAACAAGGGTGGGACCACCCCGAGATGGTGAAGTACCTTCAACTCCTCTAGATTCACTAGTCATTTCCCATAAACTTACTTACCGCATTGAATTAGCTTCTTTGAGCCAAAGAAGTTTTACCATTGAGGTAACCAAGAGTAGCTTTGCTCAGTATGTCTAACTTTTGCTGTCTGATGACTGAACTGTGATTAGGAAGTATCTGTTTCACCCAAATTTGAAAATCTTCCCAGTACCAATTGTAAGCGGAAAAAAAAAATTTCCAATCTTGTAAAACTAGTGAAAAAAAATTAGAAATTTGAGGGCATGTGTATATCACTTAGGTTTTCTTTAGGAAAAGATCTTGAGTGGAGTTTGTAAAATGTCTCAAATTAGCGGTAGTGGTAACAGTTTGCTTCTGTTACTGATTTATTCACAGGAAATGGCTTTAGAGCATAGCAACACACCACAGATAGATAGGATAATTAGGTACTGTGTTTTGGGCACTCACAGTAGGTTTGCCTCTAATATACCAAAAGAGGAATATTTTAAACAAAACGTTTCAGAAGCCTTCTACATCTCTTAACATCCGGAATAATAAACTGTCTTGCTACCTTTGCATAATCTGCAACTCCCCAGTATCTGCAGGAAATCCACAAGAAAACCTCACTTACGCACACATTCACCACAGCAAAATCACGTGGTCAGCAAGGTGAAAATAACAGCTGAAGCCTGATGCAGCTGGGATACATCTGAAATATAAAAAGACAGAACCACCTACTCCTCAGCATTATTTTTTATACATATATATATAGTTATATTTTATTGCATTATATTATAAATAAAATCTACACACACGAACACACCATTAAAACATATAAATATTAAAAAATACAACAATTTTACACATATTTTTATGTGAATTTTTAGAATTCTTAAAGTGTAAAATGTGTATGCATATGTACTGGATGGACACAAATGCACACTTAATCACTCTATGTTCTTATAATACTCTATGTCTGGATCTTCTGTGCTGGTTCTAACTTGTCTACTTTGGAACCACCTGAAATTGATGTTTGACCTTTTGGGTTTAAAATCTACAAATATATAAATTTGTATCCACAATTGCCCATTTTATAAATCACTAGATAGCTTTCAAGAAAATCAATGAGACCCTATTTTAATTTAATGCATATCACATTAAGAGATATTTTAGACAAGTATTTTCAGTCCTACAAAGAAGTGTTGCATTATCATCATTAGTTTGTTGAGTGCCACTGTACAATACCTATATCTTTACTGTGTAAAATACTTATGTCGGAGCTTTATAGCAGACGGCTTTACAAAAAGCATGTAGCTAACTTCAAAAAATGGCACATTAATCTTTAATTCTGAACAAAAATATATCACAAGACTAGGTGAACTGTGCAGTCCAAGCACAAGCCAAATATCAACCTCTTCTGGGGTTTGAAAAGGTTACACTAGATTTGTTTTCTTTCAGTTTTATGCACTGTGGCACTTCCTAGATTCAGGCAGAAGCACAAATATCATACAGTGCTAAGAGAAAAGCTCTTCCTCTGCTACTGTATTTCTGGTCTGATGAGAAACAGGAAATACCAGCAGTCTCACGAGAGTGCCAGTTCTCTGAAGATCTCCAGCTCAAATGGGGATCATTACACAAACCCATCTGAGCCTGAAAACCTTTTGAAATTGTCCTATTTCCAAGTGGGACACAAAAAATCCTAGCAGAATTCAGTAGCTTCATCACTTGAAGACACGCATAAATATGAATACTGTCTATCTGACATGGCTACAACAAGCATTACCTACTTAAAAACCCTGAATGGAAACCTTTTCAACTCTATATACAGATCTCTACATATAAAACATGCTTTAACAAACAAAAATAAACATTGTCAAACTGGGGTTCATGTCATTACTTTGCCACAGATTAAAGGGACTAGATTTTTACAGGCTGCATGGTCACCTTTTCTGATAAGCAGAATCCTTCAGGTTTTATCATTAAGTATACAAACCCTCAACTACTCTGAACTGTAATTTTTAAATCCTGGATTAAAAGTTTTAGAACTCAAAAGGTATTCAATTTCAATTAACAACAAGAGAATACATAAGCAGAGTGGCTACACTGGTGCCAAAAGTAATGCTGACAACAGCCAACAGCAGATGATTAGAGAAAGAGTATAAAACAGACAAACAGAGTGATCTAGGAAGGATTTTGGCGATCTGGTAAGGGACCTTTTGAAACAGAAGGCATATTTGGGCCATTATGTTGACTGGCAATATGAATCTATCCTACGTATATTTTTAAATTTAATTTTGAAAACAATCACATTTTCAGCCTCAAGATCTTGGGGCAATGAATCAATAACTTAACTATGCGTTGTGTGAAAAAGTGCTTCCTTTGTTTTGCTTTTAGAGTTTCTGTGTTACAAAGTCCATAATCTTTCCTTACTTGCCTTCTCCATGATTTTATTATGCTTTTTCCTCTCAACCCACCTCTGGTCTTTTGCCACACCAAAGGGGGTCTCTCCTAATCTATTAACTCCCTCTGTTCCATACTCCTGACCAGTATTTTTGTGCTTTATATCCTAATATTTACCTTCTGGAATGAGGTAACCAGAACTGCACTTAATGTTCAAGATGTGAGCATATCCTGGACTTATTTAGTGGTGTAATGACTCTGTTTATTTTGCTCTCTGCTCCATTCCTCATTCTCTTCATGTTTTTGGCTGGTAATATGTGAGCTGATGTTTTCAGAGGCCTGCCCAAGGAGTCCAAGATGTCTTTCCTTAAAAGTAACAGCTCATTTACAGTCCATTGCTTTCCAGACATAATTAAGGGTTTTTCCCCTCGTACATTATTGATATTAAAACTCAAGCATCACCATTTTAGCCACTTACTAAGGATTACAAAGTCCTTTGGCAACTAGCCCTAGTTTTGGCCAGCCTGAACGATTTTTGATTATTGGAAAATGTCTTCATATCCTTGTTCCACCACTTTTTTCAGTCTCTTTATGAATAACTGAACACCACATTTCCCAGCACATACCCTTGTGAGACTCCAATGGTGGGAAACCTCCCATCATCATGAAAACTTACTCATCTTTTAACCAGTAATCTATCCTTGAAAGGACATGCTTTCTTTTCTCCTGCCAAAGTTTGGCCTCTTCACAAACCATTGTGAAGGACTTTGTGAAAAGTTTTTGGAAATCCAAGTATGCTTGACTCAGTAGACCACCCTCATCCACAAGCTGTTGACTCTTTCTAAGAACCACAATACATGAGTGAGAGTGGCTTCCCTCTACAAAAGCCATGTTAAATTTTTATCTACGTATTTGGTTATTAGTTCTATTCATTATCATATATAAAGATTTGGCTGGTAATGGAGTCAGACTTATAGACATGGGTGCCAGAGCACCCATGGACTTCTCAAGTTTGATATCACATTTACCTCCTTCACCTCCTCAGGTACAGTGACTGCTACAAGAGGCATGTTACACACATTTCTTAGTTCATTATTTTCATAGCTGAGCTCATTTAAAACTCCAGGGTGGCTCTGGTAATCTGATTATTCTTATTCATCATTCTACAAAAATTTTAATTTCTTTAAAATACAGTGACAGATTGGCAAAAAAAAAAAAAGAAGGAATACATCCTGTAGGTTTCCTATATAATCCTATAGACACCTGTACAGAACTGCATCTTCCAATGGCTTCTTGATGGCACCCACGCTAGGGACTGGATTTGGTATGGGTAGCTTAGTAAAACTGTTTTCTAAGACTGTAAAATGTGAACATGAAATCTCTCAGTAAAGCAGATAGGCTAGGTCTTAAGAGACCTAGGTATCTTTAAGAAAAAGACTAAGCTGAGCTTGAATCACTGACTAAAGAAGAGAACTCCAGTGACACAGCAAGTAGCTTCTAAAGGCAAAAGCTTCTATCCTGTCCACATCCCACTGAAAGTGAAAGAACCACTAAGGATAGACACCACCATCAGATTAATACAGTTTTAAAGGCAGCTCCTTAAAATTCTTAAGGGCTTTGTCATTTATACCAAAACAATTTAATACAAATTTTTTCAGCCATAAAGAGGTTTTGGAGGAGGAACATAGAACATAGGAACTGACATACCAGATCAGAGAAGGTAGTCACACCAGGAGTTGTGATTACTATCCTATTTGCAGTAGATATGCTACAGATTCAGAGTTAAAGATTATAGCAAAGGGCAAAAATTGTATCCTTTCCCAACTTTCTAAATCTCATCTAGGCTTGGGTTTTTTTTAATTCTCATTTTATACTGTCTTGAATCCTCATTATCTCTAGATTCTTCTGCCTTGTGGAAATTCATGCCACATATTAAATTTCAATTTTGTGATTATTTTTAATCTATGTTAAATGTACTGCCTTAAAAAGCCATTAGGGTATCCTGGGGTTTGTATCATGAGAGAAGATATACAAATATGTAACTATCTCACTTACCACTTTTATCTAAAATGTCTTAAATCTAATGAGCTTGCATGCTAAATTTTAATCAATCATTATATATTTCATATAATTTTAATTTCACTCCACTTAATTTCACTTAATTTAGCTCTGGTCAGAACGAGACATGTCAATACAGCAGAAATGTTGTTCTACAGCAACTTTTACTCCCTAGAAATACTAATGAGTATGGATTAGTATAGATTACAAGAAAGCCTCTAAACACTTCTACCTCAAAGTTTTAGGGTCCACAGTTTCAGATACTTTTGACCAGACTTAGAAAAGTATGAGATCTGGATGACGACTTTCAAATTAGATTTCTGAAACATTCACCCCTCTGTTTCCATGTAGCGCCTTTCCCTTCTCTCTACTCTCCCACTGATCCATTTCCTGCTTTTCTCTCTTGTTCATGTTCACATTTGACATTGCTTTCACTCCACAAACATGCATCCAGATTTTTACAACATACTTTTTTTCTGTCGCTTTATAAAAGTCCTAGACAAAAATACAACTGTAAAGGCCTTTTTAGAACACTGTTACAGACCGCCATTTTAACAGCATCATCTGTCATCTTAATCACATCCCTGGTGCAAAACTGCAGCAAAGCACATTGCAGCCTATAACAAATCCCGTCAGACAGTCCTGATAAGGTTCTTTCAGCTGGAGCCTATTCAGACTGTATTTGGACACAGTCACACTAGGCCTGTATACTGTCAATTTTCCCCTGGCCCCTGTAGGCTGTGGAACTGCAGGCAGGCTTCCGCTGCCTGCTCTAGAATATTTCTGTACATAGTTTTTCTATATGTCCCCCAGGCCAGTTCTCCTAGGCCTTCCAGACAAGGGCTGACTGTATACCCATCCTCCCTTCACCCTCTGGGGACTCTGGTGTTACAATTCACCCTTCAAGAACATGTGAGATTAAGGCATTATCTGCATGCATATCCTTGTTGTAGATGATTTTTAAATAAATTTTGGGCATTCTTTCAGATGAGGTCATAGGACTCTAGGGAGACAAGAAACCCAGCCCAAACCCATCCCGAATTCTGCCAAGGGCTTCTCCTCCAAGTCACAGGATCTGCCTTCCATGCAGCATGCTTTCCTCTTTCTTGGCTGGCTCTGCAATGAGTCCCTGTCATAGTAAAAATATTATCTCTGTTCTTCTGCCTTTCCTAAGCTTCCTGCCTGAGAGCTTCACTGGATAAGTCAACACAAGATGTGACAGGCTTCTGCAATTATGGCCTTAAGCATGACATGCCCTGCAGCCCGTCCACCTTCTACTTACACAGCTGCCTGCAGGTGGGCTGTTGGTTGTGCCAATTAATACAGGGAGGTATTTAACAGCCTACTGTACCTCCACTGAATTTAGAATTGCATTTGGAGGTCTGCTGTCCCTAATGACCAAACATACCGTCTTGAGGGCAACTGTCAGAAGACAGCGTAGATAAAACCTTTTAGCCTCCCTTCCACCCATCTACGGGAGTTTGCCAGAAGTGCGGTTTTTAAGACCCAGCATTAGACTGTCATTTCTTTGTCTTCCTTTCTGGGGGATTTCCACATTCAAACCACCATCCCCAGCAGAGCTGTTGGAGAAGACTGACTTCATGAAGGATGTGGCTATCTCATTGTTATAAGTCAGGACAACTCAAGCTTTTTTATCACTGTAGGCAAAATTGTACGTAGAGGAGGCAGACCAACCACCCTAGGCTCCATACCCCACCCCGTCACCACTCTGTTAGTCCACTAGCGACACAACCTCTCCCTTCAGCTGCAAGGAGTGCAGATAGGGACCATGTAGAATGGGGTTGAGCATGCACATTGCAGGGCTACCAGCACCCATTAATGTGGATTTTGCTTGAGTTGCTCAGTGAGAACTTTGTTTATGCGAACTGCTTTGCTGTTGTCATTACCAGTTAAAAATAACAGTTTCAGAGTTGAACAGCAACTGGAGCCCAAGAAGATGAGAATTCCTCTGTCTTTTATTTAAGGACATGATTTGGCCACTCTTTTTGGTTTATCTCTGCAGACACCAACTTTAGTTTGACCATGCCACCATACACAGCCAGAGTTTCAACATCCTCCCATCTGCATCTGAGGGATCCAAGCCTGATGATCCTTCACTGTCTACATCTGACACAGGAGCCTGACAGCATGTGGCTGACTCCCCACACATGGAAATGTTCCCTTACACAGTGATTCACGAATGGTAGTTCCCCAAATTGCAACAGCACTTCTTATAACAGTTAAAATGTAAAATCCAGAGCTAAAAGCAACAAGACAGTGAGGATAATGTTATTTATTATTTTATACATTACATATATGGTACTACATTGTGTGTTATTAATACCGCAATGTACTGAGCAGAAGGCATATGCTTAGGCAGAAAAAAAGTACGTTTTGGAACTTAAACACATAATTTTTAAATCTGAACTTAAATCCCAGGAACCTTTTCCTAGAAGTGAATAGAGCTAGGCACAGCAACCCCAGGTTTTACGTTTTTGTGTTTGGTTTTTTTAAGTTGATAATAAACCAGTAAAAGTTGGATGGCAAAGAAAAAATGTCAGAGTCTTGCTCTACAGACCCTCTCAACACTCCATATGTTTGCCTCTAAAAATACCTATTTATCATCTTCTATATTACACTGAGATCAAGGGATGATAATGACAGAAGACTAGAAAAATGCAGACAATATTATCTGTAATTTATTTTGTGGATAAAAGATTATCAGAAACAAGACATATGAACTGCAGTTTCCTTATCTTTTGTATCTCAACCCACTTTCTCTCAGAAGGCTATATTTTGTGGACAGTGCATTAAAAGCAATTTTGCAAAAGGTCGTAATTGCAACAACAGCTAGCATTTCCTAAGTAACCTTGGGGACTCTTCAGTAAATTATAATATCCAGCAGATGACATCTCTCTTTTAATAGATACAAAAACTGTCCTGCTTTTCATAATACATGTGTATGCCACATATGTAAGTAATTGCCTGTTACTGTACTATCTGGACTACGAAAAAGAAGACATTCACTTCCAGGAGGCCTGACTGACAATTTTCCGTGTATGTTCCAGCAGGTTTGCATACATGATATGAAAGCTCTGAGGAACTGAGCTTTTACATCCTATTTATTATCCCTTTAATAGGAACAGATCTGTAGCAAGATGAGACATACTAGCATGGCCATATATGCATTTTCCTCGCAGGAGACAAACATTATTTTCCACTGCAACTACACATGTAACAGCCAACATTTTTGTTCTTCAAAAGAAATTTTGTTAATGAATGTTAGTTACTTAATATATGTACAGTCTTTAAGTTTTGCAAGTACAATTATTCTAGTTTGCAAACAAAGGTTAATCAATTAAACTGAGGTCATTTAAAGCAGAGTGTCAGTCAGAAATAGACTGGGGAGTCTTGATATATCTCATACTGCCAGAACTTTAACTACTGTCAGCCTTTAGGATCAGGTTGTGTCTGCTGTTTTGCTTGTGTCATACTCTCTGAAAGAAACCAAAACCTGGAGGTGAATAAAATAAAGAACGTTCAGAGTATTGTGCTTTCAGACATAAATATGTAGAAGAAAAAACACAGCTTTCCAGGAGGGAACTTAGTACAAGTCATAAGCTGGTTGAAAACAGTGTTACAATCACATTTAATAATGATTTATTTATACAGAATAAGGTACTTGAATGACTATATAAAAACACATAGCAGAATAAACGGTAACCATTCTGAGAAAAGAGAGGAGGTGGATAGTTCTGACCAAGTCTCTGCTGCACTCCTGCTGGCCTGGCTGTATCTGTCAAGTGAGCGGTTTGCAATGCTGCAGCTGCACCAGGCAACAGTCTCACCCCAGATGCCGTTACACGGACAAACCCAGACCTGGGCTGGAAGATCTTACTTGCCTGGAAGGAGGAGGAAAGCAGGACAGGGTGCCATGGAACAAAGCAGTTCTGCTACTCTAAGCTGCATTCACACTTGGCGCTACTAACTTGATATGCAGCTGCAGTAAATACACTAGCAAAGCATGCCCAGTATAAATCCGGATGAGATGATGCTTGTGCTTTGAAGGAGTGTGAACTAAATAATAACGATGTAGTACTACACATACCCTTAAAAGAAGGATACAGTTTGGAAAGAATGAAACTGAGAGAGAGATTTCTAACTGTAAAGGAAGTGATTATATGCACTTAATCACCTAATAGTAAGGAGATGAAGAAGAAATTACAGGACTTCAATAAAGCACTATGGTCTCTCCTGTGAGTATTCTTATGGATTATTAAATGGCATATAAATAGGAAAAGAGGTCATCAGGGTACTTTTAAAAATCAACAAACACACTAAGTCTAGGACACACGGTCTGTCTAGAAAACTAATTACAAGCAGGCTGTATGACATTCTCTCTCATAAACCTGCACATTACAGAGCCAAATTTAGGTTAATTCTGAAGTTGGAAGCAAATGCAAAAGCATTTCAGTTGCTGAGAAATGTTTCCCTTTATTAAAAAAAAAAAAGAAGAAAAAAAGAAGAGAAGAGAAAAAAAGAAGCATCTCCGGAGGTTCACTCCTAGCTAAGTTTCTGGTTTGTGTCAACTTGTTTATATCAGCTGCTGATTTGCGTCACTGACTTGGCTTTGTGGTTGTATCTAGGGCCTGATGGACACCCTGGTGCATTAAGAAATTCTCCACAACAGTACAGCATGTTAAGATCAGATAGCACAACCTAATGTTGTTTTCTTAAGCACACACACCACACACAACCCTACTAAAAAGTTACTGGAGGCAGCTAAGAGAGACAGACTATCAGTTTGATGCAAACCAGGTTTAAATTCAGATAATGAGGAAAATGTCCATGTAGCACCAAAAAAGTGCACGCCAGATATTTCTAAGGGTACCTAAAAGTTGTACATGTATTTTTAAAAGGGTTTGTATTTCTAGGAGTTAAGATACCTTACATCTCTTCACTTCATCTAAGTTTTTTAGTACAAGCATCTTGAACCACTGCATATTCACTGTGTTCTGCAGGGAAATTTTTTACTTTGAGATGTAAAACATTATTTTAGCTATGGCTTTAATTAGCTCCTTGGAAATTAAAAAATCAAATCCTGAATATTTAAGCTTGAACATCTGATCTGATCATTTGTAATACTGAGCACAACATAACTTAGATACTGTGCTTACAACGCACATATTTTATAATATATTCACCATATATAGAGTGCCCATAGAGAAGCCAACATAACATTTTAAGCTTTGTGCCCGTGATCAGACATGTGCTTACACATACAGAACTGTCTAATGAAAATGCCTATCTAACTGAGCGTTTCCAAAATGACTAGAAGATAGTGCATGATGCCTTCTTGCTATACCAGACGTACATAGTTGAAAATGCTGAGCAGGGACTACTGCAATTCTGAGGGCAGACTTCAATAAAGCTAATAACCTTTTACTTCAACTGATGTTCTGCTTCACATTTTCTGTCCAAGCTTCCACAACCAAGCGTTAGAATTCTTTCTAGTTTTGTGATAGTTCATAGAAGGTCTAGTGAATAAACAAAGAGAATACATGTCTATAATCTCAACAGAGATATTTCATAAGAGAAAATAACATGTTTTCAAAACCATGTTTGCTTTATGCAAACTTCCTTTAAGAAACACTGGAAGTAGTTCCAAAAGCCTCAAAGTCTTCCATGAAGATGCTCCTGAAATAAAACACGGATTTTCTGTTTAAAAATTACAAATTTGATCAAATTTGTGTTAAGATATTAAAATGTCTTTCAAGATACATATTACAGTTGAAATGCTTTGACCAATCTGTTTTACTTCTCCTTTTCTTTCTGAGAATTTAAAAATATTTGGTTGTTGCCTAATTTGAAATGAAGTTAGATTTTGAAATCTCATATTCTTGAGTAAAGTAGAATGATTATCCTCTAAGTTGTTCTGATAATATAACATATTTTAGATGGAGGAGCTGAAGTTTTAGAGATTAAACAATAAGTCCAGGAAGGTCCACCAGAGCAAAAAACCTTACAAAGAACAATAATCCAATTTTTAAGCACGGGGTCCAGGAATAATCCAGGAAAAAGCACGTCCCAGGCTGTATAGTCTAGAGCTGGTTTTCAGAAGTATATGGTTCATTGCAGCAGAACATGGTAACAGCTTAGCTGCATCGCCTTTTTCTTGTCTTGTTCCTCACGAGGAGAAACAGAAATGGTGCTGTTGCCTGCACAGAAAATGGAAGGGATGGTCACGAGAGCTGCTATTACAGCTTTACACTTCCCAAGAGATTCTAAAATGCAGGAGTAACTCCTTTAGTAGTCAGTATAATTTCATGGGGGGGGATGCAGTATTGCCACTGAATAAAAAAGCTGACCTCAGTATCTGTCCAAACACACATCTGCTCATTCACATCCTAAGGATCTTCCCTCTTTCCCCCCTCTCCTATGTGTTAATATTAACACAAAGCATCATATAGCATCCTGACTGGAAGGTATTAACCTACAGTCATCACTCTCAATGGATACCGAGAGCTTCAAGAGGAGATGGAACATGTGGTGCCAAAGAGAAACGAATCACTTGGCAGCTTGGTTTGCTGTGTTTGACCTGCATTTTGAAGTAAATAGCAGATTCTGTGCAGGGTTGTTATAATTCACTCTTTCAGAAGTATAATAAAAAAGCAAATACTACAGACAAATTTCACTGTTTGTTTGTCTGGTTTTTTTTTTTAATTAATAATCTCTGTTAAAGCACAGTTGAGAGAAGCAAAGGAGTTTTGATTTCATTCAACACCTTTTGTAAACATTTCCACATCTCTGTCTATATCAGAAATCCTCAGCTGTGGAACTGGGAGCTTCCGAAAACATTGTGAAGTGTTAACACAGCTGGTGGAGTCCACCACTGAGGATCTGGTGAGTGTGAGTGAGCCAGAAAACTGAGCTGGAGTAGCTCTGTGGTTTCAGGGCTGTGGCACAGACCTTGGGCTTTAAGGTATTCTGGCCCTGCTGGCTCCAGCGTAGGAAGGAGGGACCCAGCTACCAAGGAAGAATGAGGAGCAGTTTACCCATAGCTCAGAGCGCGAAGCCTGTACTCCTTGTATGCCCAACTCCAGCACAGGGACAATGGGAAGAAGAACACAGAAGGGATGAGCAGTGGTCTCCGGTGGCAATCTCACTGGATCTGTGCACCTAGGAGCACCATCACCTCTTCCACGTGGGAGCTACTTCCCTTAGGGGCTCCTCTGCTCTCCACCACTACAA
Source organism: Pelecanoides urinatrix (assembly GCA_013400755.1). NCBI lineage: Eukaryota > Metazoa > Chordata > Aves > Procellariiformes > Procellariidae > Pelecanoides > Pelecanoides urinatrix. Next base: position 92,662 of record VZTQ01008297.1, read on the forward strand.
TAAGTCAGGAGTTTTGCCTTCCCCATGTTCTCAGGTCTCTTTCACTCCTCATTCAGCCATCCCAGAGAGTTTCCCTGGTTCCCAAATTCTGTCCTTTCAGGCCTCCTTAAAAATAGCAGAAGGGTCCTGAAGTATGCCATTATGACAGTCTGAGAAACTTGGAAAGGAGAGTTTGCAAAAATATTTACTATGTGAACTCCCTTCTGCCTGTCTTCATAGGAACTGAACTAAGTGACCAAGGGGGAAATTTGAAACCAAAGCTTCTAACTGAACCCACAATTAAATAGAAAATCAACATGCCCTGAAATGACAACTGAAAAGCTATGTCAAAAGCACAAGTCTTCACTGTCTTTATAACTTTACAATAATTTTTTTCCAATTTGTTTAAGTATGTACTAATTGGATAAGAAACACAGGAAGATGACTCTCTGGTGCTTTGCTGACAGCTTAAACTACTCCTGTTTAGTTCAGAGGTTTGCCTAACTGCTTATTGTCAATTCTGACTGTTAGTCACTTTGATGTAGCAAAGTTGGAAAATAAGAAGTTAAGTCAGTCCTTTAGTCCAACAATCCTCTCTAGCTCAGATCATAAGAATATGCAATTTTGGGTGTAAAGCTTACATTTTATTTCTTCAGCCATTTCAGCGTTGAGAGATAATTATTTTATTGTAGGAAGAAGGTGTATATGATTTTTTTTTTTAAAATAGACAAGCAACCATTTTTTAAATAAACAACTGTGAATTGAAAAGTGTACATAACATTGAGTCTTTTCACTTAGTTTTTCACATTCCTACTTAATTTTATGTAACTGACGTGATAAGAATGATACTATGGGTGAGGCAGAGTTTGTACTGTTAGATAATGTGATAGACATGGTATCAAGTTGAAACTATTCCTTTTAAAAATGTCATGCTTAGTTACAGATTTATATACCAATAAATAGACATATTTGTTCCCAAGGTAATTTTTTTTTTTCCTCAATGCTATTCATAAGGTGTGCAGACAACCTGACCTTCCCAGCGTGCTGCACCAGCTGGTCTAAAAGGGAGAGATACATCCCACGCCCACTGTGCTTCTCAGCCTCAGAACTAGAAAACTTCCAACAAAGTTATAGAGGGAAAGCTTGGTCATGACAGGCTGTAGCTTAGAAAATAATTACATATTAATCTGTGATTAATCTTCTGACTCAAGTGAAATTGAAGACGACCTCAGGAAGAAACTCAGAATGGGTCTGAACTGTGTCTTTGTCCTGAAAAATTTATCAATAGAGATCTGCATGAAGGACAACATTTCTTACTGAGGCCTTGGGAAGCTGTCTTCATCAACAGATGAAAGATGAAAGAAGGATTGAGTAACTGCCCTCACAGCAAGGTCTCTCCCGTCATACTGAAGCTTCATGGTATCACATTGGGCCTGTGCAAATGTTGAAACCAAGACACTTCCAAACACCACTTCAAATAGCAGGACATGTACTGCCGTGTTCAATGAAGTTTGAAGTGTTGAGGAGGGCAGCCTTTGCCAATAGCAAAATAACATCTTGATGAATTTGTGCAGCTGCATCCCAATACACAATGCCAGATGATAGAGCACTTTATGCCAGATACAGCAAAAAGGGCCAAGTCTTTCATTATGCATAACTACACCAACAGCAACAAGAAGAAGCAAGAACATTAGACTGATGCCAACGTGTGCACTGCCAATCCTAACTTCTTTGGTAATGTTTCTGTAATGTAAATCACGCTCAAGCAAGAGTACTTCAGGCTCAGGAAGTACAGTCTCTGTGGAGCTTTGCTCTACCATGACAGAGACAGTTACAGCAATGTAGGAGAAAGTCATTCTCGGCCCAAGAAAGTCACTGCTTGGCACCAGTGAAAGCTGCTCTGATGATACATGAAAGCACACTTCAGTGGTTGCACGCACATGGATTGTCCATAAGGAGGAATATCAGGTGTTGTTCAGAAGAGACTCCTGAGGCTAAACATTAGAAGGAGAAACAGACAACTTCAAAGGGAACTACCAAAATTTTCACCCAAAACAATGCATGATACAGATTTAAATGGTCAGATTTAAAAGGTTGAGGAGAGTAAAAAATATGGAGTACTTGCTCCTTCATTCCAAAGAGTGGAAAGTGGGGAAGAGCTTGTGGGCATGCCATATCAAACAAAAAGTTCTCCCATGGCAAATGTTTGGCCATATGTATACAGGTACAGTGTGAATGTAGATGAGAGAGGAAAATACAGTTTTGCTAAACAGTCTGCCAAAGACCTGGCTTTCTTTAGGGATATTTGTCCAAAATTTCATGTTTTTAAGCTGTTGCAAATCAGAGGGAATAGAGTTTTGTGAGAAATATGTAAACAGGTCAGTATGACACTCACCATATGAATGGATAACTCATTTTAAGACAGAGTCAAAAGCTGTAATGCAGTTATTGCTCAACTTAGTTGTTTAACTGGTGCCAGTACCACAGAATGAAAACACAGTTTAATATATGACAATATCCAACTACTGGCTTGGTGACCACTTCAGGTCAAAGACTCAGTCTGCTTTCTCCCTACAGTTTAACAGAACACAGGTTTGAGGCTCAGAAGAGCAGAATTCTTTTCCTCAGTCTGCCAAGTGACCTTCGACAAATCACTTCAGTGTGCCACAATTTCCCTACAAATTAAATAAAGACAATAATTGTGGTTCTTAGCAAAATACTTTCAAAGAAACTGATCAAATTTCTAGAAACTTTTCAAGTGCCATTACTTGCATATGTTTATTTGAATGTACCACTTGGCATGTTAATATTATTAAGCCCATTATTTCTGTGTAAACACATACATGCTTTCACCCACTTTCTTAATTTAATGAATACATTCATGTAAGTTACCACAGTTGTCTTTCTGGTAACTTTTTGAAACTCCTGGATGACACAGAGTAGGACTGCTCTCCCCCATCACTATTTTTCAAGCAATCTATATTTCTTGATTCGATCTTCATTTAAACTAGTTTCCCTCACACAGAGGAAAGGGGTCTAAGAGAGAAATACTGGTGCAGCTAGAACAGGCCATTTAAGATGGTAACTCTTTCACCCATCTTCACTGGAAGACTAGCAGACTTAGTAAATTGGAACAGGCATGCACTTTCCAACTATTGCTGTGCACAACCCTCAACTCAGAGCAAATTCCTCCTCCCTGCTATTAAAGCCAAGACTCCAGGCTGACTCTGAACAGCTAATACCTTCATGTCTTGTTCTGTTAACTGTTCTGCAACAAGATGTTCAGGGAAATCTAAGGCACAACATTTAAATACTGTGGTGTTCATCAGTGAGTTTACTGGCTCACTATTTTTAAAATTCATTGGACCACAGGATATTCATATTATGACAGGATAACTCAGGCTGGAATGGACCTCAGGAGATTTCTACTCCAACCTCCTGCTCAAAGCAGGATGACCTGTGAGATCAGACAAGATTTCTCAGGGCTTTATCTATTCAAGCTATGGAGAACACACAGAGCTCCACTGGGCAAACTGTTCCAGTGTTTGATTGTCCTGATGGTAAAAAAGTTTTTCCTTACATCCAGTCTGAACCTCTCTTGCTTCAGCTTATACCTGCTGTCTTTTGTCCTCTGCCATGCAGCACTGTGAAAGAGCCTGGCTCCATTTTCTTCATAACCTCATCATGGCTAGGGCAAGGCTGCTGTTAGGTTTCCCCAAAGCTTCTTCCCTTGTAGGCTGAACAAACCCAGTTCCTTCAGCCTCCCTTTGCAAGGCAAGTGCTCCAGCCTCCTGACCATCTTGGTCGTCCTCTGCTGAACTCACTCCAGTTTACCAATGTCTTTCCTAAAATGGAGGGGCTTGAAACTGGACACGGCCTTCCAAATGTTGTCTCATGAGTAGGGATCTCATGAATACTGAGTAAAGGGGGATAGTTCCTTCTCTTGATCCTGTTGGTACAGCTCAGGAAGGTGTTGGTTTTCTTTACTGCAAGGGCATGCTGCTGGCTCATGTTCAGCTTGCTGTCTGACAAGACTCCCATGCCTTTTTTGCAGAGTCCTTTCACCATCTCTGTCTAGTAGTTCCTACTGTCCAAAGCAGGTCTTATGCTCATAAGAGCCAAATTCCTGTCAACGACATCAGCTGTGCAACCAGACATTGACCCGTGGAATCTGTCTGCTCCTCCCCAAGCCTTTCCTCTGCACTAGCAGGAATCAACACCACCTGGGCCACCATGCCTTTGACCCTCATTCCCAAAGCCATCCAGTCACTCCTGAGATGCTCAAGATTCCTGCCCCAGACGTATTAATGTTGCCAATGTAATTAAGCAGCAAGAGAAATAGTACAAGAGCCAGACAAGCCTTGGCAGTTTCTTTGCAACATGCTGGATCCAAGTTCCCAGCAAGCAACAGACCTCCCTAGACAGCAAGTCAGATCAGCAGTTTGGGCCTTCTGTACCCCCAGAAGTGAGTGCCCCATTACTACCACTCGCAACTTCCTCTTGGTGCTAATGCATGGCTCATCAGCTGGCTCTGTTGCTTCCCCAGGGGTGGCTTTCTCCCCCTTGCTGCTACCAACACACTGAATCAGTTCTGCTACTGCAGATCTGCCCTCCTCTGGCCAGCAGTCACAAGCTTCCTGCCTTTCCCGGCCTGGGACTCTCCATTTGCCCCAAAACTGACCATGTTCTCTGGCTGCCCTCCCTCTGTGCAGTTACAGGTTCAAGCTTTTGCCTCTGCAGGAGCTCTATGAAGATGTCATCAATATCTTTTTTATGTTCCCTGATGCTGTGCAGTTTACCCTCTTGCTCCCACGGTTCCTTGCCTTGGCAAAGTATCTCCTTATCTAGTGCACACTTTCTGCAGGCAAGGACACTTTTCTCCTGCTCCAGCCTTTGAGGGAGGCACCGGGTACTCTCTGCAGCCTGAGACCTGGAGAGCTTTATCCTCCCACTGGAGCTGTGACTTGAGTAGAGGCGTCTGCTGTGCCAGGGGTAGTTGCTCCATTCGGTGCTGGGAACTGTGCCCTGTGGTGCAACACTACTGTTGATGAGTCCCACATGGTCTTCAGCAGATTTCTGGCCCCCTTCCATGTGCCTTTCTGAGCAAACTGTTGCTTCTGAGAGCTGTGCCCTGGGACCTATGCTCTGGGACAGCTAACACCAGCCGAATGGGGACTTGACCCTCCCTAATCAGGATCAGCCTTTCCCAGCAGTAGAGGCTGGTCTGAGGATGCCAGAAAATAACCTCCCAGAAGATCTAGAAGCAAAGCCCAGAGCTGGTCAGCAAGCAGCGAGCACTGGCAGAGAACAGAAGCCCAAGAAGCACCCCAGCTCCTTGGCACGTGCCCAGTCCGAGTGCCGAGTCCCTCTTTGCAGCTCCTAGTCACTGCACTCCCTAAGGGACACTGCTGCTCCAGGATTAGGCTGCCTCCACCAGGGGTCCTTCTCATGAGGCTAGAAGCCCACCTGAACACCTCCTGACACCAATTCAGTGTGCTTGTGAACTCACTCCCACTGCCTGCACTGCCCACACTAGAAGCCCAGCACAGGCAATGGCAGCTCCAGGACAAGACTCTCCCCTCACCCTCACTGGTTGTGTCCCTTGCAAGACTGCAAACCTGCCAGAGAGCACTGGTCACTCATGGAGGCCATCACCACTCACCCACGTGTTGTGGTTTAACCGAGCAGGCAGCCAAACACCACACAACCACTCGCTCACTCCCTCCCTCCCCCCAGTAGGATGGGGGAGAGACTAGGGAAAAAAAAAAGTAAAATTCATGGACTGAGATAAAGACAGTTTAATAGAAAAGGAAGGGAAAATGATAATAATAATAATCATTTTAGAATATGCAAAATAAGTGATGTACAACGCAATTGCTCCCCCCCTGCTGACCAATGTCCAGCCAGTCCCCGAGCAGTGATCGCTGCTCCCCAGCCAGTTTATACACTGAGGATGATGTCATATGGCATGGAATACCCCGATGGCCAGTTTGGGTTAGCTGTCCTGGCTGTGCTCCCTCCCAGCTTCTTGTGCACCTGGCAGCGCATAGGAAGCTGAAAAGTCTTGACTAGTGTAAGCACTATTTAGCAACAACTAAAACGTCAGCATGTTATCAACGTTATTCTCATACTAAACCCAAAACACAACACTATACCAGCTACTAGGAAGAAAATTAACTCTCTCCCAGATGAAACCAGAACACCATGTCACCTCCACAGCAACTGGAAACCCACCACAGGCATCTTCTGCAGCTTGCCAAGGCCCCCCTCCCAACAGTCTCTTCTCATGCGACCATGAGACTGCCCAAATGCCCTCTGAGTGGTGCTCACTTAGCTCAGGACTGTGGCTGCTGCCATTCCTGCTGCCGGCGTTGCCCTCGTAACATCTGAAAGCCAATGGGATTCCTGAAGAAGTCATCACTTGATTTTTATGACAGATTCATATTTTCTACTTTCCAACAGCAGCTGGTTTTAAAGAGACCTTGTGGTTTTGTTAGCATCTCAGGCATTTCATTCTTAAATTCCTCAGACCCCTTGGGTGAAGACTGTAAGGGTCTAGATATTGCTCATCTTTAATAATTATTTTATTCCAGTACTTAATTTTGGATGCTTCATTCACTGACAAATGCTTTATCTTACTTAAATGAAAAGTGGACAGAAAGACCCTTAAAGTGTCATTTTTCCTTTCTCTGGCCTTAAAAAAATCTCAGCCACCCAAACAAGAAGCAATGTTATAAAAGCAGATAAGCTACACATATAAGGTCATGTCATGTCCTTCAATATGCACATATGCTCCCACTGAAATGAAAAGGTTACATGCGCACTGACGGGTAGGCTTTAGGTTAAAAGACTGATATCCTGTTTAGACTAAGACAGATATTGTCAGAAGTGATAGCATAAAAATGTGACCAAATATTTTTCTTGTATTTTTTTACAGTGTCCATGTAATTCTCTGGGCAGGAGGGTCAAAACAAAATAAAACTCAATGTTTCAAAACTCTACATAAGCTAATAAAATAAAATAAATGCCAACACTCCTAAGTTGTAACAAACTACTATGAGATGGAGAAAATACTGGTAAGAAAAGTATTTCTAATCCAGAATGTCAAATAGTCTCTCACAGATGACAATGAGGGGAAAAGACTTTAAATATAAGAAGAATATGCTTTAAAATAAAGTAGAATAATAAACTGAAATTTAATAATAAAGCAAGTAAGGACTAAGATTAACTAAACTATGCCGTGTGAAAGGTTATGAAAAGATTTTGAAGGAGGAACAGTCTTTGACAGGGGCATGTGCAGTTCTCATTGCTATTGATAGAATTTGTACATATCTATCAGAGACAACATGGTTCATTGTATACAGCAGTATTCATAAATAATAAGAAAAGCTCCACAAAAATGAGGAGCAATGATTTACCATTACCATTCCTTCAGCCCTCTGACTTCACTGGTAGGCATTTTCTTAACCAGTTTACATGGGACTGAAGATCTGTGTGATGAGACTGAACTCATACTCTTTGCATACCGCCAGGAGGCAGGTCTGGAGTCATGAATTGCCCAGGACTATTGCCACCGCGTCCTCTCAAGTTGCAGAATGAATTGAAGGATTTGCATAAAGAGTATTTTCTTAAAATGGGGGGGTTCTCCCAGACAACAGAAGCAGTGAGTATCTGCTATCTACTTCTTGTCACTGAAGGATTAAACACTTGAATTTAAACCTCCAACAGTTTTGAACACACCATTCTGACATATTGTGTCCAAAGCAAAGTATTTGGGGATTTTAGTGGGGTTTTAGTTCTTCACAAATGGGTACGTTCTTGACATTTTGTCCCAATGTGGGATGGAAAATATTTCCAAATCTTGAAAATTTTCACAGAACTGAAATTAGGTTTGCCAGCTTGCACAAGTTAGCATAAAAGCCATTTCAAAGGAAAATGCAACTACTATTTGATGTAAGTATGGACAAGAACACATATTTTAGAATACAAAGGGCTAAAGTAAACTTAAGCTGTTGTTTTTAACAACAAACAAATATTTCTGTAGTTGCAGGGAGTGAGCCCGAGAGGCCTGGACACTGTGTGCATGCACTGAGCTCAGAAACACACTGGGATGCAGTGCTTGGAATTGCTCCTGCTTGCGGGTTTATTGCACCAGGGAAGAAAGGAAGGAAGGAAGGAGCTCTGCGAAGGCCCCTGATGTCTTACATCTCCAAAGTCACTACCTTGCAAAGCAAAAACCCTTACCCCACAGCTTACAAGAGGTTTCTGAAAGCCTGAGCAAGTGGGTAAAAAATTCTTGTTTTTCTATCGAAGTTGAGCTACTTGTGAGTTTAGGGAGATTCTTGGGGCAATGCTGCATACAGCTGTTGGAAATTTTTATACTTACCAACAGCATCAGCTCTTTTGGGCACTGTTAGCACCACAGCAGTTACATACTTTCTGTCTTCTGCAGTGCACCTTGATCAAGCTAGCTCACACACTAACACACAGCTTTGGCTCAGAAGAATGAGACAATGCCTTTGTCAGGACCCTGAGTGCCCTAATAGGACTTAATGGCCTTGATCAGCCTCACCTGGGGACTCCATCCACACTCTCTGCCCATCAGCCCAGGAGCCCCATTTAAGCTCAGGCTGTGCCAGGTGATCTGGGCTATCTCTGGCTAACTCACTCCCTTCTTCCTTCCCTGAAGTTGTCAGATGGTAAGTGTTTTTAACTGCATAGTCCCCGTATATTTTGTGTATTTACTATTAGAGTTGCTTATTAAGTCAACTTGCAAGAGTTCACCATAACACTAGAAAATGGCAGCCTTGTAATTCATCACACTCCATCAGCCTTCTAGGATGATATTCTGAAGAAGCAGGTTATGTGTGTAATAATAAATTTGTGCTGATAAAGGTCAGTATGTTAACACAGATGTAAATTGAGCAACACAGCACCATGAGATTTCTGTGCAACCCACCAAGTTTTCCTAGTTTGTGACCTGTAAAGTTTAAGTCAGCATATTAGCATTAGTACTATAAGAGGCCACTTGATACTGCTACTATGTCTCATTATTAAAGGCACATTACAAAATATTAATGACCAGCTTTTTCATTCACTTTGTGAAACTGCTTCTGCATATAGCACTACTTAGAAGATGACAACAACTTTTTTTTTTTTTAAAAAGCAACCTTATTAACTGGTTTTAAAATAATTTGATCTATTTGGGATCCTGAGAATATAGGAGAATAGCTTATCTGCAGGAGACAAAATATGAGGCAAAATACTTTATCCTGTCAATTCCCCTCCCAAAATCCTTCGAAGTAAGTAGTACTAATAATTAAAAATCCCAATTCAAGTATCAGTGTACCTGTTTCTTTTTCAGTTCCTAAGTTACAATTGTATAATCATTATGGATAGAAAGTCACGACTAATCTTGTGGTTCTGAAGTTCTACTTGCAAGTAACAGTCGGCACAAAAGATGACCTTCAATTTTTCTTCTGCACCAGTTATTTTTCCCATTAGCAACTTAGAGTAAGTTACACAGCTTCAAGCTGTAAAATCCAGTTCTATGTGTCCATAGCTAAAATTTAGCACCTGCTTGTCAAATTTAAGAATGAAATTTTGCAGAAACGCATCTTAGTAACGTATCATGACAATAAAAGATGAGGTAAGTATTAATAGCATGCACCCTTTGCTGCTTCTGTTTACTTTAAATGGGCAGTACTACAGTTCAGTTACAAAAATGTACTCCAGCTAACCTATGGTGGTATGAAATAATTTTGCTTTATTGGCAGTATTTGAAATAAGAGTTCTATTGTATTTTGGAAATGCTAAGAGTTTGCTCACCAAAATCAGTATACAGTTTCTTGAGAACAACAAATCTCAAACACTACATGAAATTTCTTCTAAAAGTCAGATTTAGGACATAGCTGAAGATGTTCTTCCCAGTGAAACTTGGGACTGAAAAGCTAGGCTTGCTGCTAGATCCCAGAAGGCTGGGCAGGAGGGTGGAGCTGGCAAGTGGGTTTTGGCTCGCAGTTCATCTGGCATGGCGTATGGGTTGTTGGCCTGCAGTTAAGGCTGGGGTTCAGGTCCGATTGTGTCAGGTTTTGAATTAAGGACAGTAGGGACTAAAGACCTAATTTTATGCTGGAAATTGCAAGGTCTCTGGTGCTGACGCAAGCAGCAGCAATGGAAGATGCATGGCAGATTATGGTGGTCACTGAGCTGTAGTTAGCTACGATGAGTGTAAGAGCTTGCTTTGCTGCTGCACTGTGTGAGATTAGGATAAGTAGTGTAAGAGCTAACAGTGGCAAGGGTGAGTGGGGCCAGCTTAGCATTGCATCAGAGTCACTTGGCAATGATTATAACTGGTTTGAATTAGGTTTAAGGTTACGGTTTGGTAGGGTATGGGCTGGAAGTTAGTTTTAACAATGGATCCTTTATGGTCTAGGGTAAGATCTGATGCTGGGAACGTTGGAAACGCTGACTTGCTTATGGAAGTTTCTAGAGGAGCATGGATCTCACAGTTATGGCCAATTCTAATATTGGAATTGAAGTTTAAACAGCATTGTGTATTGTGATCTCATCCCTGTCTTGCTGGGAGATGGCATCTGGCTGCACTTGGGTTGGAAAGTATTAGTGGGTTTTACAGTATAAACAGTGCTTAAGTTTAGTGCTAATTCTGCAAGACCTACAGCAGTAGAAAATAGCTAATGCTGGGAGAAACAATGGCTTATGGTAGGGCAGTTATGGACTTACTGGCTATTATTAAATCTAGGAAGAAATATGTTAAGAGACTTGCACAGGAGTCATGTTTGACACAAATGCTTAGACTGAGTTACAAATCTTTTAACTTAAATTTGGTACAAAACACTCAATAGCTTTACCATCACTGTCATAATCACCTTCTTCCTACCTTTATCCTAGAAGAACTGGATGGCTTAATGAAGTCAGTATATTAACATCTGTAAGAGAATACAGAAGACATAGGTGTTTTTTTTTTATGCTAGTGAACTTTGAGTGGCAAAATGATATGGTATGTGTTATTTGTATGTAGAGTGTTTCATTTCTCTAATCAGTGTGTCCAGATACTAACATCTCCATCTGTTCAATAATGACTTTGTTCTTGTAGTACCTAGCACCACCTTAAAAAAAGGCGCTGGATGAAGCTAGACAACTATTATAGCAGCTTCTCCCAATTTTTGTAATTTCAGAACCCCTGACTGTGCTCATTGCATGAGAGTATGTTTCTGTTTGAATAATAGTACATCTATCATGTGCATCTGTGCAAATGCTAAATATATTTTGTGTCTTAGTCAAAAAGGATTTTAAGTTTCTGTAGCAGTTTTCCATTTTCTTTTAATAGAAAACCTGAAAGTTGATCTTTGTCTTTCCGTCAGTAGGACTACAAAGTTGTCCAAATATGAAGACCATGGGAGCAAATACATCACTAGTGCATCTTAGGAGGCACAGAACCTGTTTATGAATTTTTTGTAAAAATCAAACAATAGATGAACTTGCACCTGTTTAATTTACTATTCAAGATGTATAGTTGAACTCAAAGATGTAAGCAGCTGAACAGTTTTATGATAAGTAATTAGACAGTAATAATAATATTGCCAACTAACAAGTGCTATGCCTATAAGTGTCTCAGGCAAGGAGGTTTACTGAAATACTTAAACCCAGGTGATTTCTTGATAGGCACATGATTTAAGTGTCTCAGGCAAGGAGGTTTACTGAAATACTTAAACCCAGGTGATTTCTTGATAGGCACATGATTTAAGTGTCTCAGGCAAGGAGGTTTACTGAAATACTTAAACCCAGGTGATTTCTTGATAGGCACATGATTTCATTACATAAGTATAGTAATAAAGTCCTTTGTATTTCAATTTGTTGCAAATTGGTAGCTCAGAAATTATTTCTACTATTTAAAAAAAAAAAGAAGAAAATTAATGAAATTTTTTTGCCCTTTTTAAATAACAAATATGATTTCCTTTTTAATGATCCACCATGTATTTAGCTTGCATATCTAGTTATATAGCAAGATCATTAATAGTGGATTTGTTTAAGTCAGTGTTTCACAACGTAAAGTGAGACTTTAAGCATGAGATTAAAACTTTTTTGAATAAAACTACAAAAAGTACCCAACAGGGATTGCAAATTTCAAATATTAGTGGTAGTCAATTAATTAGCCTGAAATAATTAAGTCTACAAAAAGTTAGAAAACCTCAGCAGTTTCTTGTAAGTCATGACCTTGCACGTAACCTCTTAAAGAAAAAAACCAAAAAGTGCAAGGTGACAAAACTGATATGATAAATTTAATGAGTAATTGCAGCAAGATAGTATTGGATTGATTCATCACTGCTCATTAGTCTTCAATATCAATTAAGACACATTCCCACCCCATATTCAAAGTGTGCAGAAACAAAGTCATTATGACTGTTTTCAAGCTGAAAATATTTGATCTGTGTGTAAATGTGCAATGCTTTCCCCAAGTCGCTAGGTTTCCTTTGCTTGCCCCACAAAGATAAGGTGATGGGGGGGAACCAACAAACCAAAAAACAACCCAAAGCACAGAAAAAAAGAACAGAAAATCATCCAGCTTTCATCACCTTGTAAAATCTCTGCTAGCTTCTCTCTACAGTATTTTCTCTGTTTTCTCTTTTTCTCTACAGTATGGTGTAAAAGTCTATTATAAGACATTTTAAAAGTAAGAACAAAGTTTCACTTAAACTTTTATTCATCTTTTCTGTGTGGTGCATTTAGAAAGTAGTAAGTGGAATTTAATATAATAATCATGAGAAAACAGGAAACAAATTTATTCAGGAACTAACTAAACTGATCAACACACTTTTGTTCAGAAAATAATAATGCAGCACTCAGTGAGAAGGGTTGGCATTAAAACAAAAGCTGGATGCATATGTAGCAATGCTTTAAATTTGTAAAAAGGTAGTAATCCTTTTTGTTTGATTGCCACACATGGAAGTTGGAAATTTTTTTTTAAAAACAAAAAGACATTGTATTTTTAATTATTGCTCATACAGAACAATAGGGATACAAGAGAAGCAATGTTGTTTTCTTAACTGAGAATATTGCCTGCTCCTTTTGAAAAGGAGCATTACTTTTAAGATTTTTAGCTTCCATTCAGAGTATAACATTCGGATAGAATCTGTTTGCTTTAAAATAAAGGTTGGCTTTTATTTACCAGTGCATCATGCATTTCAGATCTGTATAAAGTTGTCATAAAGTCAAAGTAACACTCTTGGTCTCATTCCCTTGAGAAAAGGAATGTGTAGAAGATCCAAGATGAGAACAAAACTCTACAAAGAGTAAATTTAAGCATATCTTGCTCAGTTTCTGTTCAGAACTCTAGTAGTTCTGAACAGAAACCACATTAAAAAATATTGGCTCTGCATTCCCCTCACCCAAGAGGAAACTTGGTATCTTTATGGTTTAATATTTTTGTGAACATGTAGCTCAGTTTACATCCCCCTGTTAGCATTATGTGTCAAATCTGAAAGGCCAGGCTTCTGCAAAACAACTGAAAGGGACAGAGTTAAAAGCCTTTGTGTGATCCTCATGTGTGGAGGGACAGTGAACTACCAGCAAAACATTCTTTCTCCACTCTGAAGGATATCTTAACTAAGGAGATGTTATAAGGGTTCAGGTGAAAACTCCCTTCATCTCCCCAACACCAGCCAGATGCTGAAACTAGGACCAAACAAAAATTATTCTTTCTCTTATTAGTCCATTCTTAGATCTTTCCATTCCTCAGGGATGTCCTGAGGTTCTCATACACAATTTTCATACCGCAACAACACCCACTCAGCTAATTTCTAGACCTTTCCTAGCCTCAGAGAAATGAACGAATACCCTGACTTTTCCTTTCAGAAAGCAACCACTCCTTCCATGTTTGCTGAAGAAAGCTTGTGTTCTCTAGTCTCTACAGGGCCATCCTTCCCAAGGAAAAGTGAGCATATTCTTTCTATCAAGTAAGCCATCTTGAGCAATTTTGTATCTGTTATCAAGACACATAAATGGTCCTTAACTTGATCATTTCACCGTAATTATTCTTTTCACCAAGAACATTTTTGAAAGCTTATGGACAGTACAAGTGGTCCAGTATTACAAGAGGAAAAAAAATATTTTTTTATAAAGAACGCTAGTGTGTTCTGATTTTGGGGATCTGTCTTTTGGTTAGGTTTTTTCCATCAGTTCCCTTGTCCCTGAAGAATGTATGACAGTAGTAGTTCATTAACTTGCCAGCTTTGTGCAGAGTATGAAGAGGACTGCCTAAGGCAATCCCTGAATATCAGATACTTTCTCCCTAGAGACAGACTTTTACTTACACTCATTAAGAGGCTTCTTTTGCCAAATCTGGCACCCAAGTCGCCAGCCAGTGATGAGGCCATTTCAGTTCACTTGAGATGTTCCCACCAGATTCTTCAGGACTTCCCAACCTCTATAATAGCATGATGCTCCAATAGGAGTCAGGACATAGTAATGTTTCCACCCACTGGGGAATGGAACATCTACTATTTGCCACCATGAAATCAGAGTTAGGACCAGAAAAGATGTGGGAGAAAAATAAAAATTCCAATACATTACAAAGATTACTTTACAAAGAATACATTACTACATTTGGAGAAAAATACAAAGAGAAATGACAAAAATACACAGTGTCCTTTGGATGCTCTGTTTGGAATGTCTCTGCTCTGCCTAGCTGGCAAAATTGAGACTTGAAACTAGTGGAAAATTTTTGCAGTGGTTGAAATTGTGACCCAGTTCTCGGAAGAGCTGCACCCCCAGGCACTGCCTTCCTGAGTAAGAACTACTGTTTGGAGTAGGAGTAAGGAAACCCCCCTGAGTGTAAATATACCCTTGCATATTTCCTGTAATCTTTAATCTTGGTAGTTATTTTAATAGAGATAACAAATTTCAACTTCTCTGGTAATAAAATGCAGTTTGTTGCCTAAAAAGCAGCCTGTTGTTGGATGCTTCTAGAGAGATTTAGTACTTCATATATCAACAGAGAAATACATTCTTATACTGGCTTTTTTGTGTAAACTGAGCATGACAGGTAACTTTTTAGGACTTGCGCACACAAGCTCATTTCACTACATAATTTTTCTATAACATACATTTGAGGACTAGTTATTGTATAATAATTGCATAATTAAGAATGCACTTTTCTATCAGCTCTTTGTAACAACTACACGTGATAATGAGAAAATGATGGAAATAACAGTATGCTTGTATTAGGTGCATCTGAATCGCAGTCTTATTTCAAGCATGACACCATTGCAAAGAAGAAAATTTCAGCTTCTGCTACAGGAGTTCATGATTCTGCGTAGGTTGAACCCCTGGGCCCCAAACCAAAATTGCCCCCAAGTTCGTTCTGCTCTTCTCTGTCTCACCTCTGCTTTCTCTAAACTATCAACTTGGAGCACTTCCAACTGCTACACCAAGAGGAAAAAAAGAAAGCTGAAGAAAATCATTCTATCAGGCACAGGTTAAGAAAAAAAGCAGAACTCCCTCAAGCAGCTGGACTTTCTACTTCTCCCTTTCTGGCTTTAAGACCAGTCCAGACTCCTGAAGTGGTAAGGAGAAAGCATGGCCTGTCTCCTGAGGCAGCGCTGCCACCACAGAGCTAAGGATGCTCTTTCAAGCAGCTTGGGAAGACAGTGGAACAGGCACCACAGTTCTAGCTGAAACCCACCAATTCACTCTCTAATGGTGACAGTCGGCAGTGCAGGTAACAGCAGGTTAAACTATGATCCCTCTCTAGCCTTGGACCAGCATGAGGTTTGTATGATCAAGCACAAAGCCTACGAAATGCCTGACTAAATGTGAGAATATTACCAATGAAACCAGTCTGACTCAAGGGTACAAGACATCAATGCCTCTTCCATCCAAGTTGCCTTGTATCATATCTGAGTAGAACAGGTGAAAAAAGCCTAAGAAAAACAGAAATTCTTTCAAGTCTTTTAATTGAAAAGAGATTAATATGTAAAGATACAACCAAAGCAAAGTTTAAAAGAACAAGGTGTTTTTCAGTGAACAAAACCCCCTTATTTCTAATATATTTTTACATACCTGTGTTACTAAAAAAATAAGCAGTACTTTTATTAAAAAAAAGTCAGACTTTTTTTTTATCAGAGAGAGAAATTTGTCTGAAGCAAGCAAATGCTGTCAGCTGCAAACCACTTGAGAGATGATTAAGTTCCACAGCACAGGTGGGTCACCAGAACAGAATGGTACGTACTACGGGACAATTTAGTCCTCCTCTACAGCTGAGAAACATGGTGATATTTTGAGTATGCACTGATTGTTTTCTTTAAAGTGCAAAGAGGACTGTGAAGTCCTAAAGATAAGGACTGCCTTATCTTTAGCTATTTAGGGTTGACAGCTAATTCACTAAAAAGATACAAAATTCAATACATTTTTCTATTTCTATGTAAGTGATCTGATAAATTTTCCTTTTCAGGATGCCTCTAAGAGATAAGGCCAACCTTCTTACTCCACGAACAGGGCTTTGTGTAATCGCAGTGTAGTGGTTACAAGATGGAGAAACATGCCTCTGGAGTTCTTTTTCCAGCAGTTCTTATCAGACTGTCCACCAAATACTAAAAATGAGAATAGTATTCAGCTACCTTGAAAATATCGCAGCATTCAGACTTTTTTATGTAAGAGAAATGCATATTTTCTGAGTTTACAGTTAGCTTAAGTCTATAATTGTGATTCAACTATATGTAAAAATTGATGCTTTTTAAGAAGTGAACGTATAAAGGACAAATTTTGTAAAACAAGCAAGAAATTCTCTCAGTTGACTTGAACCAGCAGAAATCAACCTAAATTATTGTTTGCCTCTAACAGGGATCTTGTGTTGCTGAAATGTATGAAAAGAATTTCCAAATCAGCAACCCACAATTATCATTTGCCAATATGTGGTTTCACATCAGAGGCTGTGATGAAGTGTTTGTTTTTATTCTGTGAAATATGGACTTCTCCCATCAAAGACAGAATTGCACATTAATATAAACTTGGAGTAAAATAATCAAAACGGGCATACTTGTTAGTGCCAGAAAATGAAACAAAACAGAAAATCTGAAGAATTTTTCTTTGATTAATCTTAAATTTAATAATATTTAAGAGCTGAAAGGTCCATTAAATCATCTAATCAACCTATGGAGGTAAGATGCCATTAGATTTTATCCAGGTACCTGTACATAAATCCTAAAGACTTTAGTAAAATGTTTCCATTCTCAGAAAATTAAGCTATATGTCCCAAAGCAAAGACAAGGGTTTGGCTCTCAGCAGTGACAGATGCTGGCTAAGCCAAGATGAATGGTATCAGCAGGCAAACCATACTGGTAACTGCTGAAGGAAGCAAAAGTTCTTGCCAACCCAAGACAGAAAAAATGCCTTTCCAGTTCCAAAGGTAAGGATTAGTATGAGCCTAGTAAATACCTGGGGCTTGTAAGTACCTCAGCATGGGCACTTATGTCACCTCAACTTTCCTTCTAATAAATGGAATTAGTCCTACATTGTAAATCTACAGTTCTGTTTTTGTGATCCTGCTTTGGACCATCTCTAGAGACTTCCCCTACTCTTTTATATTTGCCCTTGAGCAGCTTTGGAAGGATTAAAAGTATTGGATGGAAACTACATAACAATCAGCTTAGCAGCAGTTCCTATTTAAAAAAAAAAAAAAATCATGGAATGAATAGTTAAACCACTACATGACTGAAGTAACATCATAGTTGTGTTGAAAATAAATTATGTCAGATCATAGAGTTTTTTTTCTGTGAGAGGGTAGCAAGCTTTGTGCATAAGGAAGAGACAACAGATGTCATATATCCATCTTTTGTAAAGTTTTTGACAGTCTCATGTAACACTTGCATAAGCAAGCTACAGCTACCTAGTCTAGAGGAAATAAGCACACAGATAGTATAAAACTGGTGGAAAACTGTAGGAGAATTTTTGAGCGAACATGGACATGTGAACAATCCAGGCTTTGTTGATGCAGTGAAGCTGGTGAACATTTAGGCCTGAAATAATTAAACATTAGGCCTGAAATAGTTAAGCAGTAAGCAAGGTCACTGGAAGATAAGAGCTGCGGTTAGGAATGCAAAGAACGACGCTGAAGCTAGCAGCTCTTGGATTATTGAAGCAAAAACAAGAAGGATGCTTACATGAAGATGACCGCGTGGACACCTGTTTGTCACCAATGAGCTTGAAGAGGCGGCTCTGTGGACACCTGTTTGTCACCAATATGCTTGGTTAGCAAAACGTGTGATTAGTATTAATGCACCAATAAGAAAATGCGTTATTAGTGTTAGAGCACCAATAGGAAAGTTTTTATGAAAGCGTGCAGTGAGTAGTTTAGTATAAAAGTGTGCTGTGTGTTATCAATAAACAGCATTCACCTGATCACATTGATCCTGGCGTGGTGTCCATTTGATCCTCTGCAACAGAAAACCTATTTAGAAGTAGCTATCATTAATTCACTATCAACACAGAAGGCTGTATCAATGTGACATTTGCAGGAGTCTGCCCTGGGTCTGATACTATTTGATGCATTAGTTATTGAACTGGGTATTATTACAAAGAGGAAGCTTTTTAAACTGGCAGTTACACCAGTCTGTGAGGAACTGCAAGCGTTTCAGACAAGCGGGCTATAATTCAAAGCTATCTTGACAAACAGGAAATAAATCTGAAAAAGGAGACTGCAATTCAGTAAGGACATATGCAAGACTTAGATGCACAGCAATAAGCATGCATACAGGTTGGGGAATGTTTAGCTGGCAGCTCTGCTAAAAAGGATCTGAAACTACAGGGTTCACAAGCAGTATGTGAGTCAACAATATCAGTGGCATTGGAAAAAGCATACATGACTATCATCCAGAAGATTAGTAAAGCAGTTATTTTACCTTTTGCAACACTGTTAAGTCCTTACCTGCAATACCGTGTTTAATTTAGCCACATCTTAAAAGAGATTTGAACCAATTCCAGAGTCTAACAAAGAGCAACAGGCATGGCTGAAGGTTTCTAAAACACTATCTACAAGGAAAGACTGAAAGCACTAAGATTGTTCAGGCTAGAGAGAAGACTGAGGGGAAAAATTGTTAACTCTTCAAATTCTGAAGAATGTTCCTCTTGACTGATGCAAAGAGGAGGGTAATAATCTACTCTCTTTGCAAGGAACAGGAGTAATAGGTCTAAATGGCAGCAAAAGGGGCATTATTAGTGATGGAGATGCAATTGTCCCACTCTACTCAGTGCTTGTCAGGCCACACCTGCACTACTGTGTACAGTTCTGGTTGCTGCAATTCAAGAAAGGTGCAGACAGCCCAGAGAGGGTCCAAAGAAGGGCCACAAAGATGATCAAAGGGCAAGAGAACTTGCCCTGTGAGTAAAGACTGAGGGAGTTAGGTCTTTTCTCCCTGGAGAAAAGAAGGCTCAGGGGGACCTCATCACAGTATTCCAGTACTTAAAGGGTGGCTACAAAGAGGCCAGGGGCTCTCTCTTCACAAGAAGCCACATGGAGAAGAGAAGGTGCAATGGGTACAGTTGCACTGGGAGAGGTCTTGTCTTGATATAAGACAGAAATTGTGAAAACAATCAATCACCGGAACAACCTCCCCAGGGACATGGTAAAGTGCCCATCACTGGAGGTTTTCAAGACACAACTGGACAGGGTGCTAGAGAAGCTCATCTAGGCTCCCTTTCACATGAAAATTTGGATGAGATGATTTTTTGAGGTCTTTTCCAACATGGGTTGTATGAACTTTTTAAGAGCAAGGCTAACAATGCATCAGGGCACAGCAGGTGAAGAGGCTGTGGAAACTCCAGCTCTGGAAGATTTTTAAAAACACACTGCGATGATATGGGTATAGTTTACCTTGCCTTAAAAAGGACAAATAGACTGCAAGTCACTTCAGAGTCCTGTATTCTATGATTCTAGGGCAAGTATGTCAAATAAACTTTTCTCTCCACAGCTCATTTGATTAGTACCAGTTGCTGTAACTACTAAAAGTGGTAAGTAGAATTAATCCAATGAGCTAGCCTGAGATAGGCAGGCTCTGTCAGGTCATAGAAAAACTTAAGTTTGGACAGTGCACACAAAAGGTGAGAGCTATAAAACAACAAAATTGCACAGTAATGCAAAATACACTATGCAAAGAACACTAAAAAGCACAGTGAGAAATGAAAGTAATTTAATTCCCTTCACTATAACTGGATTTACATATGTTACATAGGAGTGAGGACTCAAGTGTTCTCCAGCTTTATCCAATAACACAGAGAAGAAGTGGGCTGCAGCGTGGAAATGGAAAAACAGCCATTTAGACAAGAGAAAGTGAATCAATAAGCAGTATAAGAAAGCTTCAGAGAGTTGGGGTAATACAAAAAATTTTTAATCCTGCAAGGATCTGCAGGCCTGAGTCAGAGAAATGATCAAGAGACCAGAGACATGTAAAAGGAGAATAATTGAACCAAGAGGTATAAAGCTGAAATGGAGAATGATGGACAATTACTGTATCTGACAGGTAGAACCTGACTACATATGATTTTAGGAAAAGACTGCTAATAATATGACCATAAGCAAGAAACAGTTTGCAAAATCATAAAAACACTTAGCAAGAAACCTTGCCCATCAAAATACCAATGAGTTAAGAATAGTAAAAGTATCTAGTAAGTATTTCAGGAGTAAATAAATTAACATTGATACTGTTATTTTCCAATACATTGGTATTATGCAAAGTAGGTTTTCCATTTGACTAATTTATGTACATACATCTCATATCTTTGCCCCTGACGTGATCAGGTTGCTACATCCTTGTTTTACAAGGCTTTTTTGCAGTGACAGGAAACCTGTGGCAAAACACATGGGTATTAAGTTCTACATCCTGAGACTTAGCTCTATTCTCTTGCAGCAACAAGAAAGAGTAGCTGCCTTTAGATTACCTAGCTTAACAGGAAGAGGATACAGAAAGATCATAAGAAGCAGCTGTATCAAGCAAGAAAAATATGGCACAAACACAGAAAAAGGAGGCAATACCACATGAAGCTACAAATTCTGACTGCATTCCAAGAGTAGACAGAGAAAGCCTGAGAGAAAACCAGAGTGCAGAAGGAAAAGAGAGAGGATCAAGGACAATTCCTAGATTTCTGGCCTCTGAAACAGAAGTTAAGAACTGAGTTAATAATTGTATACTGAAATCAGAACCTGAAAAAAGAAAAGCTGTTTGCCAATAACTTCTTTCTAAATGAAGTTATGCCTGTACTCAGGAGGTCAAAGAATCAAGACAGGCATGTAAGTAGGAGTTAGAAGATGTAGAATTGATAAAATGTACATAGAAACAATGGCTAAAATAGATACTCATTATGCATTGTGACAGGGTAAAGATATATAAAAAAACCTGCCAAGAGGGGATTCTTAAAGATATCTAGAGATGGGGAGAAAAGGTTGTAGAGCTAGCCAACACTGAAAATTGAACAGGTAGAAAAATAACCCAGTTAATTCCTGGTTCTTGCTCAACAGAACAGGCAGAAATGGGAGAACAGAGACTTAGATCTTGTCTGTGTTGAGTATCTGAATTGCAGGATTTTTTTGAAACTACAAGCATCTTTACAAGTAATTTGTGTTCTTGCTTTGCACATTACTTAAGGAGGAATGTTTCATGAAAAAAATCGTTCTGTTCATTTTGCTCTCAATCATCAAACCATTTGCATGTTTAATTAGTCATTTTCTTCTCTAAGTTTCATGCTGAGTTCATTTTACTCAGAAATGAATCTGAAACATCAACTTACACTGACTTCCAAAGCTTCTTTATAAACCTGATATGTAACTTTGACAGAACAGTGCATTTAAGAAGGCAAATTAAAGCTGACGTTTTTATTTTTGCTGGGCAGATACCAAAATCTGACTATACACAGTACCAGCACATCACCCTAATAAAGGCAGAATTACCTAATAAGTCAGTGCCCATCACTGTAGAAATAAAACTGCACATTTGATTGAATGCAGAATTTCAATACAAAACTAATATGAGACCTCTCATGTTATTTGGTCCCAGACTGTTTCACAACAAAGTGAAACCTAGTCAAAACTTATACCATCTTTCTTGCAGTTTGAATAAATTTTAAAAGTGACTGCAAGATATCTCACTTTGATTGCTATTTAGACGTGCTCAAGCCCAAGCTGCTCTCTAGAAAAACCAGCTCCTTCATATGCATTGGCGAAGTGCAACACAGTCAACAGGATCACCTAGAGTCCACCTAGAAAGGCAGACTCTTGCACTTCAGTACAAGTCTGAAGTTTCATTATCTCTTTGCTAATAATGAAAGTATGAAAAATTTTAATGGCTTCGATATAAAGAGTTCAGAAAACAGTAATGTTTTGGATAAATATGGCTTGCAAAATTGCAATGAAGGCAAACAAATTCCGTTTCATTTACCTCTCAGATACCTTCAGTGAAGCTCCAGCAAGACTCCACAACAGATTGATTAGAAACAAATAACAATGAGGATGCACAACAGCATATTTGTAATGGAACTATTAAAGTATTTCCCAAGTTAAAAACCGGCAACTCTTTTACTGACAAGAATAGTGATTCTTACTCAAGAAACCACTGGAAGCATGGAAAGAGATGAACCTTAATAAAATACTGAAGGATAAAATATCCCAGTGAGATAACCAATAATGATTGAAAAGATAGGCTTGAAGGCTTTGAAAATAGAATTAGGAGAACCTACCAAAGGACTATGAACTAAAATTTCCAAACTGACCTGCTAAAAAACATCAAACCCTTTAAAAAAAGGCTACCAGAGGAAACAAATAAACAATTTTATTTTAAAGAATAAATTACTTTTCTAAAAAAAGACTGTGGCAAGTAGTATACAAATAAAAGACTATTAATCATAGGACACAACAGGGAAATTCAGAAGAGCCAAGCTCTCATCATTATTCTTTATTAAAGCATATTGTATAGCTAATAAACAGCACAAAAGGAAAACAATGTAATTAAAATACATGCAAAGATGCACTAACCATACAAGGGGAACAACGGTATTTTGAAAAGTTAAAAAGCATTAATGCTGCACTTAGTTGCAGGCAAATTCTAGCTCCAATATCCAATGTTTCCAGAATACTTCAGAAAAATTAGACTTAATGACGTGCTGTTATACTGCCATCCTGTGGCAAGGCACCTGCAGCTTTCTGTGAACAGAAAGAACAGAACGATAACCTGCTTTCAAAAAGATGAGAGAATTCTTGTTCTGAAGACATGAAAACATCAGTAATGATTTAGCTATACCTCAGGAGATGTTGCCGAAAAAACACTAACCCTACTGAAATAGCAATCAAAATTTCGCTTCAGAGGGCTCATAACCTCATTGTCTGGAACGACAATTTGAACCTATTGCTTCTGAAACCTGGTTTTCTGGCATTTAAACAAAACGAGTTTATCTTATTCTTTTCCTCATGTTATAAAAATATAACACATTATTATAAATAGATAATTTAGTAAATTGAAGATATTGGTACATAATCTGAGATATGAGTGTTGATGTGATCCTCCAATTAACGTCAGCCCATGTAAAATGAAAAATAAAATTACTCATTAAAAATTTAGGAATCTTACATTTCGTATTAATACCAGACCCTAGGATTGAGCTGCTTCATAGATCTAGCCTTGCTCCAAGTCTCTGCATTAGTATGACAACTAAGGCTTGAGTTTCTTAAAACGTTTCAAAGTCCTATGCTAGAAACATCTTCAAATAGAAAAAAAGTAGATTTCTTTAGACGTTTTGCTGAATTTTAATACAAGAATTTTTTGTTCTTGGCCTACAAGTAAAAGCTGTAGTAAACTGTGAAATAAGTCTTCTGCATTAAAGAATTTTAGCTTTGGGGAAACTGTCACCCACAATAAGGTGATAAACAGAAGAAAAAAATTCCATGGCAATAGCTGTTTCTTTACTCAGGAAAACACTTCAATTTAAGACAATAACTATGGCTCAACAAAGTCACGGAGGATAGAGGACATTCTTAAACACACGCAAAAGTTCTCTTCTGAGAAAGGACTAAGTACATTACATGCTTATGTATTCCCTGAACTAAAGACACTAACTTTAAGAATAGATGGTGAGCCAAGGATTGAACTAACTTGTAATCTCAAAGAGTTGAAGCTGTCTGAGAAAAGGCCACAGAAATGTACACTGCCAAATAAGCATGTACAGACATTGATACTGGCAATATCTGCATATTTAGGAAACACTAGCTTTCCAATATAGTTAGACCTTACAACTTGCTTTCAAAGCACTAGAAATTTGGTACACAAGATGCAATAATCTCAGGGTGCAGAGCATCTTGCTCAACTGGTCTCTAAGTTTATTAAAGAAATTGGTGATTGACTTTAAAGACATTTTTTGTGACATGTCTTTTTCGTATCAGTATCATTAAAATTCTTCCATGAGTTGCCCCATAGATTACTCAAGCTTCAAATTATGTCAAACAATCAGGTCGTTTGCTCAGAATACCCAATAACAGAAACTGAATTATATTTGACTATCAAGAGAAAATAACCCACTGAACAGTTAAACAATTAACTTCTGCCAAAATATCACTGCATCTTTAGAGCCGAGTTGTCCAACCCCAAATCCTGTTTCTATTTTCTACACGCAAGTGACACCTAGAGGTTGTCTCCTGCACGTGACAGATTCTACCCATTTGTTGAAAGTTAGGCTCTGACAAGAACCTTCATCCATTCTTCATCATTCTGGAATTCCTACGAGATTTTCAGAATACATCCGAGATCTACAAACTTTCTACCTGTACACTACAGTATGTCATCCTTGTGCATATCCCTTTCTACTTCCCACATATAGCAAATGTAAGATATGTAATGGGAAGCCTTCTATGTAAAAGGCCCTGCAACTGAAAAATCAGGTGAACACAGCACAAGCTTTCCAATCCATTGAAAAACTCCATGCATCCATGTAACTGTTCTATCTTTTTCAAAAGTCTTGTTTTTCTCCTTCCAGCAGAACAGGATTTGCACATTTGTGTATGCTTTTGGGCAGGATGTGTTGTTTTTGGAATATGCTTTCTTCTCTTTGGTCTGTTCCACAGGCCATCGAAGTACAGACAAAACTCACCCTATTATTTTTGGGGCTGTCAGAGTTCCCAGGCTGGATTTATTAGATGCTGCTCCTGAGTTCCATTGCCTTTGAAATAATAAGCAAAGTCTAAATCTTTAAAAAAAATTTCACTGCCAGGAAATGGAACAAAAGATATTTGTGACACTGACGTTGGAATACATATTGCAACATTTTAGCTGTAGTGCAAGTGTGATTAGTAACCTTACGAACTGCTTCCTATCAGTAGATCATGTTATGTGCTACGCAAAGTATATAGGAAGAACTGTAAGACATAGGAACTCATAGGAACAAACATGGGGGAAAAAAATCTTTAGATCAGCATGTCAAATCTTAGCTCATAGTAGCTTTGTATATGGAGTATTCTTAATTCCAGAACAGTGATTTTTAACTACCCCAGGCTGAAGGTATCAAATTTAACACAGACTTACATTCTTCATTTTATCTTTATTTTATGACTATGAGCTGCAGTGTTTCCTTCTACCCATTCTCCAAAAAAAATCCAACTAAACAAGTCAGCTGAAGAGGTAAGATGGAATTCTCCTCCAACATGGAAAATGGGCCTGACCACTACTTGCTTATAGGATTCAGACCGCAAAAATACCGTGGGTCTTTCATAGGTGTAATGGCCACGGAACTCTTTAAGACGTTCTCATGAAAAAAGCATTCCTGGAAACTTGACACAGTTTGTACTAGTAATACCAAAACTTGTTGATGTCTTGTGCCAGGTTTATTTAGAAGGCCTTGTAGCCCATTACTGCTGCTGACAGTATCAAATCTGCTTTCTATGTCAATGATTAAAAATTACTGGGTTTGAATTAACCAGAACTGAGCCTCCCAGTTGCCTTATGCCACTCACTCTGCCAGCCTCAGCTGTCATTCAAGCCCTGGGAGACTTGCATGATCTTACCTTTTAACAGATTTGAAAAGTAAGATCTTTCTTCAGTCTTGCTGTCAGAAAAGCTATCTGACAATAGCTCCAACGCTTACCCTTCTAAGAATTACAATCCTACATACCCTGGGATTTTACACGGTGGGCACCAACCCCCATCTTAGTCCCGTGAGTCACAGAAGACTCATTTAACGCCAACCCTAATCCTCATGGGAAGCATAATTTCAAGACTGGCAGCACTCTTCAGAATTTACCACAGAAAATTAACCACTTTTCATTTCAGCCTGCCTCACTTTCCACAAGCCTGTTGGTTTGCCATACCCAGCAATATATTCTACAGTTCCTGCTGTCCCAACTATGAGACTTTAATCATAACCTAAAAGCTTCACTACAGTGAAGGGAACTCCATCTCCCATTTAATTAGCTGTGAGTCTGCCCCAGAAAGCCTTCTTCCTAAATTACTGGCATACAGGGTCCAGCAATACCATTAGCTTTACAGTCCCTTCCATATCAACCATATACTAACCACAACATCAAAAAAACCAAGCGACTCTCAGCTCCCAAAAATCCTGCCTCAAATTCCCCTTGCTTCAGTCGTTATCTGCACTAGCCTCTGAGGATACAGGACTACCTCTTCAGCCCTTACTCTTGAAAAGCCTAAGACTAATTCTAGGCTCTTCCCTCATCTGTAAGCAAGTGATTCTATTGTATGGTAGATATACTACCATACACCCTCAAACCCTGTCACTACAGTCCTCTCCCTAGCAGTGTGGCCATGGGAGGGTCCAGCAGTGTAAGTCTTTTATTTTTTTCTTCCTAATATGACAATGACTCTGTTAGAGGACTAAACATGCTGATCCATAAAAATGTCCCCTAGAGACAGATGTATCGAACAGCCAGTATGAAGACTTCATTGAGATCACACTGCACACTGCACTAGAATATCTGTGCATGTGCACAACATGTAGGCTCATCTTTACGGGGGAGGGCAGTGCCTATGCTACATTATACCAGGTAACCGTGGAACTGTGCAAGGAAGCTCTCAGTGTACTGTACAAGATGGCATGTGGAAAGCTCTTGGGAGTCTGTCTTCACCAGTCACTGTCCTGTAATGGACTCTTAAGAAAATGTTGAGTTTTCAGTAGAATTTGTCAGATCACAGCTGACAAGCTAAGTATGGAACTATTAGTTTCTTGACCATCCTGAAGTTGTTAGGATTGGTATTGACATTTATAAAGCAAGGTATTGAAGAGGTAGCTTTTCTGCTGCATGCTAAACAACTTGTGGAGATAACGTAAGGCTAGTCAAACAGAGATAATGTATCACAATAATCATAAACCAGTATTCTCTTGAGGAACCATTTTGTCATTTTCTCTACATTGAAAGTTGGAGCTAGAATTTGGATTAGAGTCACAGTATACAAAAAAATCTATGGGTTTTTTTCCTCAATCCTGCTAGACTACAGACATAGAATATGTTATAATCAGGAATGGTGTCCCTGTTATCAATTAGATCAGAATCCATTATAGTTGTCCTATCTATACTGAAAATTTGGATAAAGCTTCAATCCTTTGCTGGGTCCACAACACTAAAATAAAGGTGGCCTTTGACTAGGATGTCTACCTTATGACTAGCCCTGAGACCATTTTGAGTGTCTTGGCTACTGTAAAAGCTAGCACTAGAATTGTCATATAATTATATGTTAATTATAAACGTAACAAATAATGTCATATTCATACAACTTAGGAAGGGACATCTGGATTTCTGGTTATCTGGGCCAATCTGTTCCATGCAAGGCCAATTTTAAAGTGAGACCAGGTTGTTCAAGGCCATTATTTAATTTTTGTGTACTACCAAGGACAGAGAAATGCAACAATGGAGATATACTAAGGATAGAAAGCAGCAAAACAAATGCTGAAGACCTATCTTTTTTTAATTGTTACACCAAGGCAATCCAGGACACCTGCCTTATGAAAAAATAAATACCCCTACCTATCAGTTGAGTGAGCATAAGCATTTGAGAAAGCGGAGGACAGGTAAGTACCAGAAAGAGAGAATAGCATCCATCACTAATAGTACTTGAGAAACAATGAAACAAGGTTTCACAAAGTGTATTCTTCTGGCAGCTGATGTAACTCTTGACAGAATTTGAGGGACACTACACTTGGGAACTGTGAATGTCATGACCATGGGATCACAAGCATTAGCTCACCTCTAGGTTGTACAAATAGCACACGGTCAAGTGAAGACTAATTTTACCCAACCTCGCTTCCGAAAAGATATGGCCACATTCATCCAAAACCTGCATTAATTTCTTGAGCCTTCTAGTGTTTGAAGGAACTTTGACATCTACAATTTTTATTTATTAATTTTTACACAGAAGAAATCAATAAATAGTTCTTCTATGACAGTAATGATGAGTAGTTATTCCTAAAGAAAAAAACCTCTGCTTAAACTAGCTACTAAATGAGAGAGGAAATAAAAGTTTCTGGAGTATCTGCACAGCTTCAGGACATCCATTTGTGCTGCCATTTCCAAAAAGCTGATGTCTATTTCAAACATTTGAGACACCCTCCTAACTCCAACCGAGGCTGTTACCCAGAGACTTTATTCCTCTGCAAACAACTTTGTTAGTCTGAACTCGAGCGAGCTATTCTGTACTTCTGACAGTTTTAAAAATGGATGATAAAGTATCCCTGAAGGGTTTCCCTGTCTCTAAAGCTTTTCACAGTCTCTTTTTTCTAAATTCCAATTTCATGTTTTAAGATTTTTCTAATCAGCTCATCATCCACGAGAGGAAAGCAACACTACAAACAGACCTGGAACACGGAAGGAAGTACTGCTGAGCTAATTCCGTTTTGTAAAACACGTTACCCTAGTCTAACATCATCTTTGCGAGGCTTTGCACCGCTTTTGGGTCAGAAGGCCTCTCCCATTCCCCACGTGCAGTCCCGTAAGGGCAGCAGGAGAAGGCGGGTGCAACCTGCCCCCTTCTGCGCCAGCAAACCCCCTGTGCGGGGAGGTTACGCCGAGGAGTTTTTTCCTGGCTCCTGTCCCCCCCAGCTCCGCCAGACACCGCCGGCCCGCATTCTGTGGCGGGCCTGGCGGCGCGCAGCACTGCCGCGCCTCCCGGCCCCCCTCACAGGCCCCCCCAGGAGCGGGCGGCACCGCCGGGAAGCGGCGCCAGCAGGCCGGCAGACGCGCGGCAGGAGCGCCCGCGCAAGCGGCCCGGGACGCTCGCAGCAGGCTTCCCTCCTTTCATCGCCAGGTCCAGCCCCTCTCCCGCCGCCTCAGGGCGCCAAAGCCGAAAACAGCCGCCGCCCGACCCCGCTAGCGCAGAAACCCGGCGTGAGAGGAGCCACGGCCGCGCATGCGCACCAGGACAGCCTACACCGGCCGCTCCCGCACGCTTTCCTCCTCCCTGCGAGCCCGCCCCTGCTGCACAGGCGCTCTCCCTCACGCCGCACAGCCTCATCACGCATGCGCTTCACTGCCGCCGCGACTTTCCGGCGGGAAAACACACGAGGGTGCGCTGTCTAAAGCGTCCCGGCGTGAAGCGCAGGCCTTGCGGGTTCTTCGTTCCTGCCCCTCCTCACCCCGCTCTCCTGCGCGCATGCGCCACGTGCGCTGTTTCCTTGGCAGCTGTGATTGTTTTCGGCAAAATTCACCTGCGCGGAGCTGCGGAGGGGGAGCGCGGGGTGAGGGAGAGACCACTGGCGGGGGGAGGTAGGGCAGCCGCAGCAGCCGGCTGGCCGCGGGGCTGCCACGGGAGCGGATGGGGCCGACGTGAGTGATGCCCTGGCGCTGCGGAGGCGCTGCGGGCGGACGGGCAGGGAAGAAGCGGGGCCGCATCGGGCAGGGCCTGCGCCGCGGGCCGGGTGCCGCCGGGCGCTGCCACCGCTCGTTCTAGTGCGCGGCCCCAGAGGCGGGTAGGCTGGGGCACGCCTCCCCGCCGCTGTTCCCTCCCCCGGCTCCCCTTCCCGTGTACCGGCACTCCCCTCTCCCGCCGCCGGTCCCTTCCCCTGCTCGGGGCGGGGGGGCTCAGCCGGGGGCTTGGCAGCCGTTACGGAGCGCGCTGTGGCGCGACCGTTGGCGCGCGCGGCAGCGGCGGCGCGCGCGGGCGGTCTGAGGCGCCCGGAGACCGGCCGGTGGCGGGGCCGGGGTGCGGCTGGCGGCCGGCCCTGCCCAGGGCCCGGGCGGCGCGGGGAATAGCGGGAGCTGGGCCCCGCACCTCGCGTGGTTGCTTAGCCTAGCCCCACTGCTTGGGGGCAGAGTGAGGGGCGAGCAGAACAGGCGGCCTGGAGAGGCCAGCGTGGCTGCCGTCTGCTGGACTCGGCGCAGCTTGGGGGCGTGAAGCAATGCCGCGCGAAGCCTTCATCCCTTGATTAATCCATCTCCGTACAAACTTTGTAGACGTTGCATGGTCGGTTTATACCCCACAGCACGTTAAAATACAGTGCTTCTCCGTGCCTGACATGTTCAGCCCCCAAGCAGTGATGCCTCCCTCGCATGAGTTGTGTGCATCTGCACGTTCAATACAATTAATCCCAGCGGAGAGTCTAGTTGTTGCGTGTGCTGGGAATGTGCCTTTGTATCTTTGTTGGTTACCGTTATTCCTCTACGCAAAGCAAAATGTTACTTCGGAAATTAAAATACTTAGGGTGGTCTCTTGATGAGAACCCATTTTCATAATTATGATCTAAGATAAGGCAGAGACTTAAAAAGTAGTAAACAATAAAAGTCAGCTGTATTTCCTTAAACAGAGCTGAAGTCCGTAGTTTTGCCATCAGGGCGGACAGAGACTGTTTTCAACCTTCTCCTGACCCCAAGATTTCCCACTATGATGACTGATCTCATCTAAAAGATTAGAAAGCAACAAGGGCTGATGTTCTACTTCAGCCACTGAAAATTACATTCACTTTTTGCAAGAAAAGAAAAATGAGGGCTTTAGTTTGTGAAAATCCTGAAGTGTGCAATTGTATTTTGTCAACTCAGTTTCCTAAATGGTCCTAATTAGGTAGGAAATTTTGTCGCATCCCATTGTGTAGTACAGATTCTGTATGTTCCGCTCCATTATAGTATAGGTTTGATTTTTTGGGATTTTTAAAATTATTTTTTTGGTGATCAATAAAAGTATTTTTTGTAAATGGTGGGCTTTGTGGCACATTTTGCGTAGAGAATTCCTGTATTACAGATGCAGAATACAGCAACTTAGTGGGTATTGTAAAATATTGTGAAAAGAGCAACAATTTAGTGTAGTATCACATCTATAAATACAGATGGAATATTAGAGGAGAGCAAATTAGATGATTTTCAGGAAGGTATATAGTAATTCTTGGAAGTTTGGTCTTGATTTTGTTTTCCTGGTCATTCCTGATGACTGGAATATGCCACTGTTCCAAGTATGTATTTTTTTAATTCCTGGATTGCCTTATATTAACTAACATGGAAGAGATCAAATCTGATGAGGCAAAAATACATTTTACAAGATTAATCTTAATGATAACTTTGTTTATTCAGATTGGGGCACTATGGTTGCTGAATTTTGATGTAAGATTAAATCTCTGCTATTTTAAGGTGAGATTATACTGAGTAAACAGCCTTGTTCTTACCCTTGTTGATTAATGATCTATATTTACACAAGTCTAATAGTTGTTTTAATGTACCATGTCAAAGGCCATGAAATTCTAAATTGGAAATGTGTATAAAATAATAGCACTATCATTAGAGGACTTTATCTCTTAATTTTATTGCCACAAGAGGATAGACTTTTACTGAATATATAGTGAAAATATTGCTACCTTGTCAGTGACATGATGAAGCATATTACAGAACAAAATGTTTTTTTTCTTCTCTTCTGGTCATCCTTGCTTGTTTCAAACATCCTTAGATTGTTGGATACTTAGAATAAATGCTTTGCTTAATATGTGAAATAAACTAATGACACCTGGCAACTGACTAATCAGCACTTCTATAATCCCAAACCAACCCTAACTCTTCGCCTTTTTTTTCTTAATTTGGTTTGGTTAGGTTAGCCAGCAGACCAAACTATTGTAAGTAACAAGTGTAAAATGACCTGAAATTATGTAGCCTGTCGGGACAGGGAAGAAGCAAGGAGCACTGTGAAAGAGAGATGAGAGGGATCTGAGGGTACAGTAGTGCAGATGGCAGATGCTTGGGGACATAAGTGTAGCCTCGTCTCTTTCCTATCCTGGTAAGATATGTGTGCCCAGGAGTGATTTTTACTGTTGAGGCAAAGTGGTATGTTTGGCCCACTTTAATACTATGAAAATCTCTTAGCCCCAAATCAGAGTGGCTGCATGCAAACTGCCTATTAATAATAATCCATACTAACTAGTAAACTCTACCCAGGAATTGCTTGGGTGAATGTTAGGTGGTTTGGACCAAAATGGTGCCGAGGATAATGCAACCATATAGCATGGCAGTATTTAATGCTACGTCTTAATTTAATGGGATAGATGTAGTCTGGGTGTCCAGCGGATGTGAACTAGTGGTGTCTAACAGAAGATGTTACCTAGGCCGAACTTGGAGATATTGCCCAATGGGCTATCGGGGAGATAGATATGACTGCGTGGAAAACCAAGGGGAACATAACACATTCATAGAAAGCTAGGTTTCATTAGTTCCACTGTTTACAAAACAGCTTTTTGTATTAAAGTTTTTTGTAAAACATTCTGAATTTTCTTGATGAAAATATAAAGCTGTGTAATGGTTTTATTTGCCTTCAAGCTTTGTTTGGATGGCATTTGTAGGCTTTTCTCCACAACCAGGAGGGCCTAACATTTTTTCTTCAGAGAACTGAGTTTCATGTAATTGCTTGTCTGCTTTATGTAAAATACAAATGCTTTATGTAAACATAAATATTTAGAGATTTGTAATAAAGTTAGATTTGCTGGCAGATATTAATCTTTGCATTGAAAGCTATCAGCTGGCTATGGTGTGACTTCCTTGATGATGCTGTCAGGATAGGAACCTGATTAATTACAACCTGATTAGAAAGGCTTCATGGGTCATTATTATTTAAATAAAATGTAGGGTTTTTTAAAAGACTGGAGGACTGCAGTACTGAAGTATTTGGCTATTGCCCAGAAATATATAGCTAATTAAACTGCTGTAGTGTTGGTTTTTATTTACTCTCAAATAACAAGTATCAGAGAGATGCTGAGAATCCTGAACTGAGATTTGATGGCAGAGAACTTCTAATAATTTAGACAAATAGTTTAGAAATAAATATTTCCCTAAAGACCTGTACTGATCCTTGGTATTAATTAGCATGCATTCAATTGTTAGCTTAAAGTCTATGGACTAGTTATGTTAATGAAAGTTGTTAATTATTTTAAATAGAATGGTGAATTCTGAGGAAGAAGCAGCTGGTGTGTTGTGCCACTTCTAACTGAGGACTGAAAATGCCAGCAGGTAAGAACACTTTGTGTTTGATTTCAGTACATGTTTTATGGAGTTGTATGGAGTCAAATATCTTCTGTCTATGAATTTTTAATGCCTCATTGGCTCCATTTTGAGTCCATGTTTATAGCTGATTTTCAAAGTGTTGGGTTTTTTTATCTTTTTATTTTAAATTTGGGGGCTTTTGTAAATATGCCGTAGCTGAGGATTCAACAGCCTTTTTCAGTGGTGTGCCAGATTGCATTTTTAATTCTTTAGCTACAAATTAAGCATTACCTCACGGGGGCTAGAACACCTACTGCTTCAAGGGTTGAAATGCTGCTGATAGCAGTATCGTGATTCACAGAAAGGCAGGGGCTCTCAGCTCCAGCTGATTTCAGATCCATGCATGCTCCTGCCTCTTACATGCCTGTCTCAGGGTGGTGCTCTTCTGGGTTCCAGATTCAGTAAGAACCCAGAGCTGCTGTTTCTCCTGGAAACAGTGTGTCATCTCTGTTATCAGCGTGCTACTGTTCATAAGCAGCGAGGGCAACAATCTGTCCTCTGCTTTGGCTAGCCCAAGTTTTGTGCTGATCCTGATGTGTCTGCTCTTCAAAATGTGCTTTCTTCAGGAAACAGTAGACAGTGCCGACTTCAGCAGCAAGTAATAGCCTGGTGTGTTTGTACAATGTTGCTGAGTTATCCTTGTGTGGTTTACATTGTCAGTGGAAATTCTTAACTGAATACCAAGCAAATTTCTTGGTAAACTTTCCCTGATAAAATAATTCTTGTCCTTTGCAGTTTTAAAGCATGATTACATACTTTTTAGCAATGGTGATTATTGAGCTAGTGAATCATACTCTAGATTTCTTTTTGCAGTTCAAAGTGAGGCAAAGGCAAAAACCAAGGTCCGGTTTGAGGAAATCTTCAGACGTCATGCTGGCCTAACAGACACAGAGAAATCAAAGAAGTTTTGCTCTCGAGAGAATATTGTGGTGAGTTTGAACACGTGCAAGCTTTGTTTGGTTCCCTTCCTTAATGGAAAAAAGGTCAGGAAAATGTATTGTAGAAAGGAGATGTAAGCATTTTTAAAAAGTGAAGTATAACGTATATTTCTGCACATATCCTTTGGTTTTGATGTGGCTTTTATTTGTTGTTTGTGTACCAGCAGTGCATCCTTGTAATTTGGAGGTATGCCAAAATTACATAGAATATAACACTGATAAAAAGGAAGGCATGCAGGCATGCACTCATTTAAAGTCTGCCAGTACTTTTTTTCCATTCACATTTTTCAGAAAAGTTTTAAGATTTTCAAATTCAGTAGTGACTTCAGTGGGAGTTTGAGTGATGGGCTAGTAGAATTATTGGTGTAAAAGTATTTAATTTTGAGAGTACTACATCTGTGTAATACAGGTACGTCTGTGTAATACATCTGTGAATTGAGAACTAATGAGAATTTTAATAGTGTTAGAGATTATAATTAATTTTATTCCATTTCTTAAAAATTACTGGTGTAAAAATAAGAATTTACAAACAATATTAAACAACATTTGAAACTTTTTTTATTTCAATTTGATCTCAGCAATCAGCGTATTTCTGCATGTGCTGAGCTTTGTGTCTAGTCCTGTGTTTACATGTCTACTTAGGCAGTACAAACGTATAAAGATTTGTTTTAAAGATTTTGGCCTTAGCTTGTGACTTGCAGATTAGGAATGATACTATCAACCTGACCTTATGGTTAGATAACATTTTTGTTTGTGGCATATCTCTCATTAAAAGAGCCTCAGAGATTCCTCGGAGTTGTATGGAGTTGTATGGAGTTGTATGGAGTTGTATGGAGTTGTATGGAGTTGTATGGAGTTCATATTTTTTCCTGAACAGAAGAATAAATGTTTTATATGAGTCCTATATATACTGATTATTGACTTACAGTGTTTGGAATTTCAAAAGAAAGCAATTTGCTTAAAAGACAAATGTTCTAGTTTTTTATTTTCCTGCTGTTAGGTTTTATATTTGCAGTCTTTTTTCTTACAATTGCATCCATACCAGATGCTGCAAGTGAATGTTCATTCTTTAATACCCATTTAAGAAAAAGAAATGGTATTTTATATAATATCAGAATGTTACATGTATTTATTATATATAATTCTATTTGCAATAATTATATTAAACTTCATATTGTTAAGCTGAAACATAACTTTGTCTTTAGATTGACAATTTGAAATTGATATTTGTGTGGATTTTTTTATTTTGCATTCCTTGAAGTATATGGTATTTAGTCAGTAGTCTATACAAAGAATCAACGTGATGTCTAAAATACAGTATAGAAGAGTTAGAGGGTGATTTTTTTCCTTTTTTTGCTGGCATATGTGTAAAGACAAGACTAAATTCTTCCTTGGTTAGGTTTACTTTTTTGATGAAACATGAGTTTTAAAATCTGTACTTTATAAGTATGATATAAGTATTTTTGAGCACGTAATTGTATGTTCATATGCAACTACATATTACTCATAAATATTTTAAGCTTACTTTGGTTTAAAAATTTGTTTCCATTCCAGAAATCTCTGATGTAAAACACTAGTGTTTTGGAGTTACCTAGAAACAAAATCACAGTGAACTGAATCAAAAGTTAACAGTACACACACAAATTAAGAAGCGTTTTTAGGATCAGTGTGGAAGCCTAACTTCATGGTTTTGTTGAAGCCATAGATTTTTACCAATCAAAGCACTAAAAAACTAAGAACTTGAGGAGAAAGTGTATTGAAACCTGATACTGACAATTTTGAATATTTCCTTAAAGTGTGGCAAAGTTGCAAGAGCTCAGGTTGGTATTTTCCATGCTGGTTGCATTCAAGTAGAAATTTCTGCAAAAGCTTCAGCAAATAACCAGTCATTTCTTTGTAAGAAATAAAGTGTGTGTGGGAGGGGAAGAGGAGGTAGATGGAGGGGGTTGGCTGGTTTTCTTCCCGTTTTCTTCACTTTATATAATTTAACTGTATGGAGTTCCACATGTTTTGAAATAATGTGAAATTTATCAGTGATGGTTGTCTTTGTGTCATACGCTTGCCATAAATGGTCTACCAGGTTTGATCAGAAACAGGTCATGGTTGAGAGCATATTTCCACTGGAAATGTTCCAGTCTGCTTCTTTATTTTGTCTTTACTGAACCTAACCTTTCTTAAATTAGTAAAACCTTTTCCATCATAGTCCACTGTTTCCTTGAAACCTGAGTTCTGGAGCTGCAGGAGGTTTCTGTGTTTTTGAACCACAGAAGTGAGGGTAAGGAGATTGCCTGCCCGTCTGCCTGCTCTGTTCTGTGTGGCCATTGCCTGGAGAGCCTGCCTGGAGAGAAGGGAAGCAGCCTGACTGGAAGAGGAAAAGCTGATATCAGTAGGGTAGGATGAGTTTGAAGTCACAACTGATAGGAATGAGGGGGTTGTAATGGAGATGGAGATAGACATCAGCTGTGGCCAGTGAAAGGTCTGCTTTGTTGTTCAGAAGCCACAGGTGCAGTGGGTGTGAGGACTGAAGGCATGGCTGAAAAAACAAGCAATTGGGACATAGTCAGAAAGTGAACTTGCTAGTATCCCTTCCAGGGCTAACAGCCACCATATTTATTTTTTACCAGTTGCGCTATTACAAGTTGTTAGAATGAGGCAAGCCTCAGACCAGGCAACGCTCAGAGTATTTTGCCCAGATAGATTAACCTGTCTAAAGTCTGCATGAAAATGATTGAGTTTATTTGGTTCAATCTAAATTGCATGGTAGAAAAGAGGATGTTTAACTCAGAAAATGTCAGTGAAGTTTTCTAGCAGGTGAAAAGCAAGATCCCTTTATAGAGGCAAGAATTTCTTCCCTAGACTGTAGTCTGACCAGCTTACGATATTAGGATGGGCATGCATTGGTAACTAAGGTTTTGTATTCAAGGGAGAACTGCAACAGATTTATCCATTTGAAGCTTTTTACTTCCTACCTCATTGAGTCCACTCCTTCCCTTTCTTCTTAAGTCCCTGGATGACAGGTTGGAGTCTGGAGTTCCATGAGGGTACAGGTAATAGGAGTCTATCTCCAGGCTTGAAAATTCTTGTATTCTTTTGGGTAAGATGGATGTTTTACAGGTTTCTTCTGACTAATTCAGTACTTTAGCTTCTGTCTTAGATGTAAAACACAACCTGAGAAGCTTTGAGGTTGTAGAATTTTCCCAGGGTCTATTTCATGGCCCATTTTTTTCTATAAGCTGACAGGCAGTGAGTAGTTGTTGAGATTTCTAGTGGGTTTTAGCCCTTTGTTTCTTGTATTTAAAATAGGAGAACTGCTAATAATTGACTTGACCTGCACATTTTCTCAATGTTTTCTGTTAAAATCTGGTGGAACTTCTCCAAGCCCATCCTATCTGTAAATTAAAGTTCTTCTAGCTTTGAGCATCTACATTTTGTAGTCTTATATGAGCAATAGCAGTAAAATTGTTTCCGTACTGCACTAAAATTTTCTTAAACAGCCCAGCCAACTAGCCAGCATCACAAGTATATTCATTACCAATTCAGCTGTAAGTAAATGATCTTTTACAACCAGAACATATCAGCCCTTCAGTGGGCTGCCAATGTCCATTCCTAATTTTTCAAGGTGTGCCTGTGTTACGGGAAGAAGTTCAGGTACCTCTGTAAATCTGGTTATCTGAGTTTCCAGATAGCCTGGGCAAAATCACTTGATGTGTTTCCAGGTTCCACTCACACATATTTGAGAAGCCTTTTTAAAATGGAGTAATATCATCAGGCGTTTTGAGAAGCCTTTTTAAAAAGGAGTAAGATTATTAGGCATTGTCCCTGCTGTCAGCTCTGGAACATGAATGGCAAGTGACATGACCTGGGGTTGGCTCACTGAGCCTGGTGTGTTAGC
Source organism: Pelecanoides urinatrix (assembly GCA_013400755.1). Classification (NCBI taxonomy): domain Eukaryota; kingdom Metazoa; phylum Chordata; class Aves; order Procellariiformes; family Procellariidae; genus Pelecanoides; species Pelecanoides urinatrix. Next base: position 130,976 of record VZTQ01008297.1, read on the forward strand.
CCACCTCCATGCATCCTGGCTGGCGCCCACCTCTCGCTCCTATCAGGCCAGTAGCGCAAGTTGGTCTGTTCTCAGGGAAGAGTGCTTCCTCTGCCCTGCTGTTGTAATGTGGCCACAGAGTTGTTTTGGAAAAAAGCCTTCTCGTTTGTTCCATGCTTTAAGCTGAGGAGGTCAGGTTCAGGTCAGGAACGCTCTGGAGTTACTCCAGAGACAGGCCTATCCTCTGAGCTGCTTTTCCAGCCTAACTGCTTTTTCTAACTCAGTTCAAGTGTGTTTATATATAGGCGATTGCTCTTAGTTGATCTCTCTGTCCTGCATTTCAGACAGAGAATCTATACCAGTGCCCCTGCCTCTGCCCAAGACTTAATCTGATGGTTTTTATGAACCTCTTGGCTTTTACTTTATCGTTTTGTGACTCCCTTTCCTCTTTGTTTAATTACAACATGTGGAAAAAGTGGCCTGAGTTAAGATCATACAGGCTATGTATCTAAGGAATTTGTTTGAACTGCTGAAGCAGCTTTGTGCTGTCTGCAATATCTATTAATGTTCCTGGAATTTGCTGTAGTTTGAGACTGTGTTTATTTCATTATGAGGATATTCTGTTATTTTTTTCCTACAAGTGAATTTGCTATAATTAAGTGACAGTGTGCTGCTACTATTCATGACACATACTTCTGGACATATATTTTTGTTTGTAGGCATAATAAATAACAAGTTCTATAAATATTTCAAGCAAGTTTTTGCAACAGCTAGGTTTCTTTAAGGAAATGATTTTTGAATATCAGAGTTATTTTAGAAACTCTTGAACAGGTCAAAGATGAGGGCTTTTTGTTTAGGATTTCTCACAGGATTCTACTTCTTGGGCTTAATGGATTAATGTTCTATGAAAGGCAAAAATCAGCATGACCTTAGCTATTGGTCACTGTTGCGTCTTCATTGCCAGTGTGTTTTAATCTTCATTCTTTATCCTCTGTAGCTAAAGCTATTTGTAGAAATGCAGGTAAGGATGTGGACAATCTATTAGAAGGCATTATTTTGGTTTTTTAGTTTATACAAAGCTTGTTGCCTTTTTTTTTTAATTTCCCTTATTCTAGTCTGTATTTCAAGTTATTTATATGAAATCTTCCACATGGTCTTAATTCATTGACTTATGAGTAAAGAGGATGTTACTGGTCTATTTAAGCAAGTAAAAGATGAAGGTAGAAAGACAGGTTTTTTCATAGTTTGATATTGAGATAATTTAAACTATTTTTAGACACAGCATGCTAAAAATAAAGATACCTACTGAAAAGATGTATGAATGGCTTTAGATTTTTCTGATGTATTAGATAAGCATACTTGCATGAAATTCTAGACGCTTTCTTTTTTAACTCATACTTTATTAGCACAGTGTTGTTTAATAGGTAGCATTAGTAAGTCTAGTTAGTGCATTTTTAAGCTTTGTCTCCAGTTTCAGACATCAGCTTTTATTTCTGTGTTATACTTGGTGTATTTTTCTTGTCACACTGCTTTTATTTGACAGTTTTCCTGTACAAATGACAAACTTCCTTGATTTTTTTTCTCTTCTGTGCTTTTACTCATGTACTTCAAACTTTCCTTTCTTTTTTCCCCCTTCTCCTTCTTGAATACTTATAATGTTTTCCTTACTCTCCATGTTCTCTCTTCCAATGTCAGATGTGCATAAAACAACATAGTGATGAAGGTTTGCAGGCTCACATAATTGAGGGCATGCAATATGGAGGCAGATGACTTGTACTATGAGTGTTTTCTTCTTTCTAGTCATGGAATATTCTCGCAGGTGGGCATTTTTAAGTCAGGATCCATCCTCCAAAGCATGATTGCCGTTGCAACTTCATTCTCTGTTTTTTCTTCTTATACACTTGTACATTTTGGTGATAACTTATTACACATATTGTCCCTTTTTAAAAATGTTTGAGGCAAACATGATTCTGTAACTGGGAGAAGCATCCCAGCTAGAAGGGGAAGATGTCTGTGTTTATTGAGGGAGGAGGATGGTCTTGGAAAATAAAAGATTGTATGCAGATGTATTTTCTCCAACTTTTTTTTAATTTGCTTTCTTTGTCTTTTAAAGTCCTTTCTAATGCTTCATGTGGACACTCCAGAGAGTTTTATGCAATACAACAGAGTAAAAGAACCTCAGAGACTTTATAGAAGTTCCGTCAAGGAACAGAGATCTGTGTGTTGAGCTCCTTGCAGAATTAGGCATTGGTTACTTGCTGTGCTGTTTGGAATTATCATAGAATAGTTAGTATTGGAAGGAACCTTTAAAGGTCATCTAGTCCAACCCCCCTGCAATAAGCAGGGACATCTTCAACAAGATCAGGTTGCTCAGAGCCCTGTCCAGCCTGACCTTGAATGTTTCCAGAGATGTGGCATTATAACTTTTAGTAACCAGGAATAGAAACCTGAAGGAGGGAGGAAAGTTTATAGTGTTTTCTAAAAAACACCAAAAATTGGCCGAAAGAGTGCACAGACAAATGCATTAGCTGAAATTTATCTTAGCTGTTTTTACTAGACTGGTCTTTAGATCAACTCTTTCTCATTCTACTAAGAATAATGTGGGGTTTTTTTCAACTTTATACTTTTTTTTAAAAAAAGTCTTAATGGAAATCTGTTTTTCAGTTTTAACACTTTTTAATATAATTTCATTGTTCAAGTTTGCCAAGCAGCTTTCGGTAAAAGAGACTACAAACAACTGAACCTGAAGCCTGTCTCTAACTTGCATTTTAAATGGATGAAAATACTTGATTTCATGCTGCATGTAATCTTCAAGTCTTCAATAGTCTAAAGCAGTGGCATCTGTTTATGGAGTAGACTTGTTGATTTCTTTTTTTACTGGATATACATAAAAGTAATTTAAAAACACAGTGAAACAAAACTGAGGATGAAGCGCCCAAACACAAAATGGTTTTTTTCAGTGTGAATTTTTTGTTGCCTTTCAATCTGTCACTTGTTAATTTTAAACAAGAAAATAGCTAGATCTTTGATTTTATTTTACTTTGTGTAATGTTGCTAAAGAAATAACATAAAGCACTATGTTTATCTTTATAATTTTTAGTACAAGTATGGTTTGTGTTCTTTTCATTTATAGCTTGACACCTTTAGAAGTAATATTGATCTAGCTAAGGAAAGTGTGAATGATGAAGCAATTGTAAACAACACATATAATCCTGAAGAAGAGAGTCCCCGATTTACAAAAAATAAACTGAGAGAGAAAGCCTCAATTGCAGAGAAAATAAACAATGATGTTGTTAGTGGAGAGGAGAACAAGCAACCAAAGTTTAACAAGAAGGAAAAGAAATCACTGTTACAAGAACAATTTAATGAGGAAGAAAATTTATATGAAGCTAAATTGGAGAGTTTTGAGAAAAAGATTAATGATTTTCCAAAGAAGAAAACAAAAAGTAAATCACAAACAGATGTACCTCATCAAGAAGGTGACAGAAAGATTAAAAATTCCTTGACTGAAGTAAGAAATACAACTGAATTAGAAGAGGAAGAAGAGCTAATTCAAGCCTATCAGCTGCATGTGGCTGAGGATGAGGCAAATGCAATTAAAAAGAAAATAAGAATGAAACTTAAAGAACAGATGTCTGAATTTACCTCCAGTGTTCAAAGCCATGAAGTTGTATTGAACAATGAAGTGGGCAAAAAGAAGAAAAAGAAGAAAGAAATAGCAGTTTTAAGTGAAGCTGAAACAAGGTACCATGATAAACTATATACCGTGTGTCTGTGAATCTTAAGCAAAATGTTTCGTTTTGTTTTAAGATAGACAGAAGCTTTCTGATAAACTGTACATATCTTCTAAGTGATGAACTGGATGATTCTGTTATGAAAAAATATCACCAACTACTTTTCCAAAATGCTGTCAAGATTAATATTTAATTCACAGATTCTGTTTAACTTTAAGAAAAAAAAATTCTTATTTACTAAAGATAATTTTGTGCATGTTTTTTTAGTGATGACCCTGATCCAGCAGAATAGTATTAGCTGAGCTCTGTTCGCATGAATGGTTTTGCAATTATCTGGAAATTAGGGGGAAATGAAGGGAGGAGAGAAATGAAAAAGGCAAGAAACTAATGTTGAGGGGGTGTGTTGCATTTTCAAGATACACAGATGATGAGTTGCCAAACTAAAGAGGAAATTTCAAGTGGATTAATAATGGTAATGAGCAGTTTTATCCATATGTGTAGTAGAATGCAATTGCTGACATTAATCCATTACATTGCAGTGCAATGTCCCTTTCTGAGCTACAGCATCATCCAGCAGAAGCTGGCAATGAAAATCAGTCATTGGAAAGACAACTTATATCAGAAGGACAGAAACTGGAGGAAAGCATGGGAAAACAGAAACCTAAAGCAAAGAAGGTTAAAAAGAAAACCAGAAAAGGTCTGCCAACAAAATGTTAGAATGGTGTGCTGCTTTATCCAAATCTTTTTTCTTTTCTTTTTTTTATTTTTGTGCTGCTACAGAAATATTTGTCCATAGTAGTAACACAGAAGTGATTGAGCTGTTGAAGTTACTTATGTTTCTTTAATTACTTAATTGTACTTTTGTTCTTCCAGTTCTGAGCCTAATTTGTAAGGAAGTTAATTTGATGTATTAATCTAAAATCTTGAGAATTCATTTCCTGTAAATAGTTTTGAAATTGATAAATAATTAAAAAGTGGGTTTTTTAAACATAATGTAATATACACCACCTTTACAGTGTATTACTTAGATGCATATTCTAATTGTCTTTTTATTACTTTATCATTTTTATTAACTTTATGCTTGGTGTATCACCACTGTTTTAACCTGATGCTCAATTCCAACATAAGGAGTACTTTTTCGTGCAACACATAGTCAAATTGGAGAATTCATTTCCTAAAATGTTGTGGAGGCCAAAATAACAAATTCATTTAAAAAATGGAGATTACAGAAATTGATGAGGAGTAGGTCTTTTAATATCTATTAAGCATGGTGGTCTCACTGTAACTTATAAATAAGGAAGTTCTGAAAACAATGTTTGGTAAATTCAGGGAAAAATGCACGTGGAGAAAACAGTTTCTGCTTATCTTGTTTTTTATGTTTTTCTTAAAAAAAAACCAAACCAGCCAATCAAAAAACCCTACTATAGGCTGTAGTCCAGAGCAGGATATTGAACTGTATGGGTTTTAAGACATTGTGGCACAGAAGAACCTATGTCAATCAAGAGGAAGACCTCTGATTTTAAATAAAAATATTTGTTAATAGAATAGATTATATTAATTAATATATATTCATGTGTATGTTCATACCTGCTTAAAATGCTGCAGATTTGATAATTTTATTTTAACTTATTACATAAAGAACAAGTTAAATATTATTACTTTACTATTTATTGCTAAGACAATACAGAGCATTTTTACTCCTTTAAACTGTCACATAAACATAGTAACCTCTATTTACTTTGTTCCTATTTCTAGAAGAAAACACAGAAGTTGGTGCAGACAATGATGAGGAAATGAAGAATTCAGAAATTTCAACTCAATCTAAATTTGGTTTTGATGATGATCTTGTGTTGGGAGTTTATATCCATCGATCTGATCGACTTAAAACTGATCTCCTGGTATCTCATCCCATGGTTAAAATCCATGTTGTTGATCAGAGAAGTGGCTTATATGTCAAGAAGGATCACAGGTGAGTTATAATAAACTGTTTCTATTATCAGTGATTACGATAAATACATAGATTCTTCCCTAGAAAATTAAATATGAAAATGAAAATAATGCTGAATTTTAAGCTTGCGAGGTCATTCATTAGTTTCTACGTTTATGATAATGCATATATATGTCTATAGTAAATTAGGGTGGTATTTTTCTTTTCTTTTTGGCACTTCTAAATGCTCTGCACTGCTATATGGTTCTCAAGGTCCCCATATTTACAGCACAGTTCATTCTGTATTCTCTCCAGAAAGAAAATTTCCTAAATTTCAAAAACATGTAGAAGCCAAGATTAGAATAAGTAAGCGAAATTCTTGTAGCATAAAGTGTCTGCCTTTTCTTTTTTATAAAAGAATTTTTAGAATCCTGAAATGAAGTTTAGTTCTTCATATTTCTAATCACTTCAGTTACTTGTTTCCACTGTCATTATGCATAGTTTTCCTGAAGACCAAAGTTTAACAGTATTTAAGCAGTAGATTCTATCATGATTATATATAAATTTGGTAACAGTAACGTGATTGTTAGGATTTTGAACTTCAGCCTGTAGCATTTCTATATACATTGCAAATTGTCTTAAATTTTGTGTGGTTTTAGAAATTTTTTTTCTAAAATCAAACAAATGGATCTTGTATGTTTCTTTGCTTTCAGTAATTGAAAATACTGTTTTGTTTGAGTTGTTTTTTTAAGGCGCTATAACAATTGTAACTTTGGAAATTTTCAAACAGCAAGAGGAAAGTTTCATCTTATGAACAAGAACAAATAGAGCACGTTCTTCCTGTTATGACACAACCATATGACTTCAGACAGTCTAAATCAACAGTTCCAGAGTGGGAGGAGCAAGTCATATTCAATGAGTGTTTTAGTTATTTCATTCAAAATACTGAAGAAAGCCCTCGGGTAATCCTGTTTTTTGAGGTAAGGTTAAATATTTTACATCAAATTTATGCACATTATGATTTTCTCTTTGTTTCTTCAACAGTATATATTTGACTGATTCAGGTGGGTTTTTTCGGTTATATTGGGTTAATAGCATAGCCTTAAAATACAGAATTAAGTGGAGATACCAAAAGTGGTATTTGTGATTGCTAATACTAATAAACAGGTTTTTTAATAGCAAAAAAACCCCCCTGTTTTTATAGTACTAAGGAGGACAAAGCTTTCTTATTAAATCAACTGTCAAACTTCTGGGAAAGGCTGGTAAGATCTTCCAGATCAGAAGGGATAGCACGATGTATAAAGGATATCACTTTCTCCTTTTTCACATTCTTGAAATCTGAAAAGGAGCTTAAGTACCAGAAACTGAAAGATGGAGTTTGCCTGCTTGTAGCAACACCTCTTTTTCTTTGTACCAATGAGCAAACTATTGCATTGTTTTCTGTTAACATTTTAGACATCTACTTTTCCTCTCCCATTCTTCACAAAGTAAGTGTTAATTTGTCCTCCAATACAGTTATGTTTAAAGGAAAAATTGTGAGGTATATATTCAACATGATTTTGAGCTTAAGTATTTCAATATTTGTAAGGAGAGGTTCTATAGTATTAACCTGAAAATGGGAACCTAATACAATAAATGTTTTTTTCATTCCTTGTTTTTTTATATTTCAAATAGGTTGTATATACAGTATCACCATATGTTTCTTTATGTTCTGTGATACTCATAAATGACCACATTTATAGAATTAAATGACCTTAGTTGCGTAACACAAAAGTAATTACATTTGTATGTAAAGATTCTTCATGGAAATCATGTTAACATTGGGACCAAAAATATGACTACACTGAAAGCGTGCTGTTTGACTTCAGCGTGGTTTATGAAATACCAATTCAAAGAAAGTATGATTCCAAGTTTTTTTGTATACCAGATAAACCTCCAGGAGTGGCTAAATATGAGAAGATTCTGGTCACTGACCAGAAAAATGAAGAATCTCATGGTCATCATTGGAAGTGTTCAAAGTCAGGTTGGACAGGGCTTTGAGCAACCTGATCTAATGAAAGATGTCCCTGCTTATTGCAGGGGGGGTTGGACTAGATGACCTTTGAAGGTCCCTTCCAACCCAAACCATTCTATGCTTGATTCTATGATATAAATGATAAAGCTAGGAAAACTAACTTTTTGACTGCCGTTTTCCATCTAGATTAACATAATGCTGGTTTTGGCTGTCAGATCTGTAATCTGTATGATTTCTGAACTATATAGGATTTACGAAAATTACACATGAACGTTTTCCTTTTTTATTGAGACAGAAGGGAAGCAAGAATAGTTTTTTAAGACCAGATGTTCTTTTTTAAAGCAGGTCATAAATAGTCATCAGGTAAATGCTTAAAGATCTGTTATTTCTAATTGTGTACTGGTATGGAAGAAGTACTGGTTTTGTAATTGCTTAAAACTGAAATCTGCTTAATTTAGTGAATCGCATCTAGCATATTTTCTTCAGTATTTTTTACTTACCATGAAATATTATATATTCATTAGAAATATATTTATATTCCTACCAATACTTTCAGATCCTTGATTTTCTAAGTATGGATGAAGTGAGAGCCAGCTCTGATGTACAAATTCAGGAACGTGGTTTCCGAAAAATTTGTTGGGCATTTCTAAAGGTATTGTAAATATTTAAATGAAGAAACAAAATTTATAAATCTTTTTATTCAGTTATCTAAAAGACACTAACTGTGCTAAGTGGGAAAACATTTTTTAGTATTTCCAGACAACAGAGGTAGAAAAACAAATCCTTGCTTGCTTGGCTCTCTCCTTTCCCTCTTCCTTCGCCTCATAAAATTCACAGTAACAAGCTTGACAGTAAAGACTGTATTTTTCAAGAAAGAATAGAATGTGTAAGAATTTTTTTTGTTCATAAAGTACAGAAGGAGGTTTTCTTTGAAGGTTTTCTGTGTGTTCATGAGATTGTCTCTGCAAAGAAAGTGACAAATCCACTAATTTCTGTACCTCAGCTATTCTGTATTCTAGTGGCATTTTCAGTTGGCCAGTCTTTGAAAAGACTCCCTAGCCTAATTATAAGATGCCTGTCATTTTTAGTTGCAGAGTTTGAAATGCTGCAGCAATGAGATACAGGTAATTGAGCCAGCACATCATGTACTTTTTTTACCCTTTTAGGAGAGACTTGAATGTCCCAATTTGGCTTTTGAGAGCTGACAAGCTTTAATTTGCCTGAGGATTGTTCATTTACACCTACCCCTTTGGATGGTAGATCTTGAGCAGTCCACAACATGAGAAATACAGGAGAAAATAATGGGCTGCCACGTTCAGGGGAAGGGAGAGGGACCTCCATATCATTCCATAAAGAGTCTCTTGTCAGCGCTGCTCAAGATGAATCTTGAGGAATCAGAGGTCTGGTATCCCGTGTCTGGGTGTATAGCTGGTGGGAACTGTGCATCCAGGCATTCAGTACAGCCTACTCCTGAACAAAGCTCATAAATACAAATAAAATTGTGGCCTGTTCTTCATTCCTACTGCATCTGTCTGCATTATCCTTTCATCTGTATCAGTCAAAGTAGATGTGTCCTGATAAACAGTGGTCAGTGTTGATGACAGTAGGTACACTTGTTCTTTAGTTCAGTAGAGAGAACTCTATTTCCTCTGAAGTTGGAAAGGTTACTGCTTTGCTGTATCTTCTGCTCCCAGTCAAAGCCTTACCAATGCCCTTTGCTGCAGTGTTCCAAGGGGGTAGATTTGGAAGAGGCTCTTTGTGGATTGACAGTCCTTTGAGATTTGGGTGATTCCAGCAAGTAGTAATAAAAAAAAAAAAAAAAGTGGTACTGCAGAGGTCTTCCCACATACAGGATATTACTGTTCTGCATATGAAGCACGTTTCACAACTAGGCTGCCATCTAAGCTTTAATCTTAGTGATTTGATCCTGGGGGTGTTTAATACATGCTTACTTCATTACCACTTTTAGGAATAGTATATTTCCCCAACGGGAAGTGGATTTCAGAGTTTATACTGTAGTTGTTTAAGACACTAGAAATAATCAATGACTATTATTACTTTTATGTTAGCATAACACATTTTTTCCTCTTTTTAATCACCTTTCCAGCTTGTAGGTGCAAATGGAGTTCGAAACATTGATGGAAAACTCCGCCTGCAATTATATTACCCACCTCCAAGGACCAAGTCACGTTCGAATGTTATTGAGGTTTATGACTGGTGGGCAAAATGTCCTAGAAATCGTTACCCATCAACTTTATATGTAACCGTAAGAGGCATAAAACTGCCAGATCATGTAAGTTAAATATATAATTTATAAATATATTTACAAATATACAGACTTTTCTGTAGGAACTGGTAACTAGAGCTTGTGAGTGTGTGTGTTTGTATGCATGTATATAAAAGCTGTACTTACATGCAGTATATAAAATAGCTAGTAACTTCGCTTCTTAAGATATGTGTTCCAAACTCAGCCCTTCATAGCTATCCTTGAAAAATAGGCATACTTTCCCATCTGCAACTTTGCATGTTTTGCCATTGACAGTCAGAGTACTTTCCTGAAGATTGATACTCCTTCTCATTAGAAGAAATGCCATTTTAAGTCACTGGACTCATGCAGATGTATAAATTCTATAAGCAAGAGAAGATGTAAGTCACTTTAACTCTCATTCCCTGCACCCTCAAGCTATAATGAGTAATTTTTTTTCCTCAAATGAAAACTGCTTTAAAGACAGGCTTATATTGGTATGTGCTGAGATCTGCATTCAAGATAAATACAGCATTTATTGTTCTACAAAGCCAGTACAATATTGTTCTATTACATAATTTTCCATATGTATTTACAGTTATCATAAATCTTTCTTCTGCTCACTGTTCATACGATCAAGGGTGATCTGTGGAAGCCTGGTGAGATGTGGTCTAAACCAAGCTAATCTGTGGGATTAGTTCGTATGGTTTTGGGACATCTTTCTAATCTGTATACTGGAATAACATCTGCAGATCTCTTTCTCAGTCAGCTGCTGAGGTTGTTAGGAATTGTGTGTGCTTTGCTTGAGCAGCTGTGCTTCATCTGTCTGGAAGTGTTCTGAGCCTGTCTTCCCTGTGGTCTGAATGTTTTCCTGGTATGTGTAGGTGCTGTCACTGGTTTACAACTGTCCCTACTTTACAGTCTTCTGTGAAGCTCAAGTGATGTGATGAATTTGCATAGGCTTTCTGAGCTGTGCTTGACTTGGATCCATTGGCTACTGATACTATTTCATTCTTGTTCTGATAAATGCCAGATTTGCCAAGGCTGGGATTGAGCTCCAGATAAGAGCCGTGGCATGGTACAGTTTTCTATGCATAGATTTCTGCTTCCATTTAAGATCTGTTACAGATCCTGCCTAGTCTCCTGCTTCTCCAGAAAGGCCCAGATCTCCCATACCTCTTGCATAGGCTGGTAGATATGAAAGTAGAAGTCTCAGATAAAACAGGGCATCTTGCATGGAAGTAGACATTTATGTGTGGACAACTGATTTAAGCTCCTAAATTGGATTCTACTTGCATAGTAGGTGTCCAGTCTCCCTTTTGAGTCACAAGAACCTAGACAGTTATTCACCCTGAAGTGGATACCTAGCAACTGTCAGCCTGGAAGGAAACAGTAATTTTGGCTGATATTCAGATGTGTTTCTGAAGAGGCTTGTCTTAGTGGGACCGATCAGAACTGCAGCTGTTGCTTAATGGCCTCTGTGCCCCTCAGCCATGGGGCTGCTAGGCTGCTTCACAGCATTAAGACTTCCTGTGTGTTCAAGCTTGGTGTAACTTATAGGTAAGATTCAGTAAGTGTACTTACAGAAGTTTGGAAAGTGTATATGCTTTACCTATAATTAAAATCATAAACGTGGTCGATCCTCCTTTTTTTCTTTGCAACACTTGAACATAGTTTGTTTAATATGCAACGCTGCTAATAACTTTTGGTATCATGAATGGATTTTGTTGCTAAGGCAGTATTTTGGTTTGAAGGTGGTAGGTTAATGTCACTGGAACTATTTACATGCTGAAATGCTTTTTTTTTTTATACAACACCTTCACCAGGTAGTAGAGTATTACTAATTTTTGCTGACCTGGATAGTTAATAAAAATACAAAAGTATCGATTATTTGAAAAATCTTTGATACCATCTGATTGATGCAACTTTGGAAGCTCAGATTACTTTCTGACTTGCTGGTTACTTTAAATGAAATTTTTGCTACGCAGTTTTCACGTATTAAGCTTTTTCCAGTCTCTGTTTGTCAGATGTAAAAATGCAATGCATTTGAAAAGTACCTTTTAATCTTTTCAGATATTACACTGTTCATTTTAAAAATGCTTTTTCCTGATACTTAGTTTTGTTTACCTTAAGGTTGCTCCTTCCTTCCGCTCCATGATAGCTGTTCAGCAGGAACAAAGTGGTGCAACACTGTGTAAGCTCCAGAGAGAGGGATCTAAAAAATCATGTGAATCTTTTCCAGAGGAGAAAAAGGAGCCATTTAAATGGACAAAATTGCCTGGACAGGTGAAGTGGTTTTATTTGCTTTTTAGAGAAAAATAATTTAAAGGTCTACTATCTTTTTATAACTTTATTTTCATGATATGAGTATTATGAAGCAAGTCATTCATTAAAGCAAATTTTAAAAAATACTAAACAAAATACAAAACATAAGGAACTCTCAGAAATAGTAGAGGATGCTTAGCTTCTTACCAAATATGGTTGATTTGACCATTTTTTACCAGAACAGTCAGGTATTGTTTTCTGCAGAATTCTCTATGAATTTGAAAGAGTAGTGCTATTCATGTAGTGGAAGTAAGAGAGGAAACCAGTTCTCAGATTTCAGCTTGATTGGAAATATATTGTTGTTTGGGGTTTTTTTTCCCCTTTTTTTTTTTTATTCCCTCAGGTAAAGTTATTTTTACAGTATAACAGAATTATGAAGGAATTTTCGCTGAAGAACCTTATTAAGAAGGTTCTTGCTGACTTCATCCTAACTCCTAGATCACTGTAGCTAATGGAAATTAGCAATCATAAAAAGGGAATATTTTTGCAACTATATATGGAATGTCCATGCAATGATTTTATATTTTTCTGTAGAATTGTGTTAGCATGAGTTCATGGTTCTATAAAAATTTGAACAATAAAGGATTTGTTAACAAAGAATGATTTTTATTTTGTTTCCATACTGTAGCCCTTATACAGATCCTTTCAAAAAGAACACCTAAATATACATGGACTTAATTTTATTTCCCAGTAAAGCTTGCTAATAATAATAAAATAGTGAAGAATAGACAAGTCTAGTTTTACAACGGAAATTTTCTTACCAAAAATGGCAAGATACCTGAAAGGTGTATTTATGTTAATGTTCGTTACTTTTCAGAAAGTTGCCATTCTGAAAATAAGCGTGTAATCAAAACGAAGAGAAAAATGATCCTAAGAATATTTGCCTGACATCATACAAATAAAATTTGGCAGCTCATTTATACTTAGACTAGTCCATGTACATATTGAAGAACTTTAGTAGCAATGATAATGTATTTTGTGATGTGCTGTCTTGTGAAAAAGTTTCAGTAAGGTTAGCATGATGTGGCATGTCCGTTTGCCAAAGGATATTAAAGCAGGTGTGCTTGTTTAAAAATGAATAATCAGTCAAAATTGTTACTTCCTTTTTATATATTTAAATTATTGTTTTACCTTTCCAGCTAAATTATCTTTTTAAAGAACCACAATATATGTGTCTGTCTCCATAAATATAGATGGATGGATGATATGTTATTTTTGCAGTGTTCCATAGAATTATGACTTATTTAATATATGAATTAAATATGAAATTAATTCTATATGTGAATTGTAGCTACATGACCTGTAAATAAAAGAAGTTTGTTCTGAGCTGAATTATTGATTCAACATTGTAATGTTTTATTTTAGGGAGAGGTTAAAAAGCATAAGAAGCTTAAGTGCATATATAGCTTCTAATAAGACGTGTTTACTTGTATTCTGAAGTGAACAGTGTCTATTCAGTTATTTCATAAGTAGATCTATTTGTATGCTTTCAAATGCATATGAATCTGTTCATACTCATTTTTCATTCATAAAGGTAAATCAGGTTTAGGTTAAATAATTACATAACTACTCTGGATATTTTAATTAACCTTAAGCTTTGAATTTAGTTCTGGAGAAGAAGCCCTTGGGTGAAAAACAAGAAATATTTTGGGAGAGAGGAAGGGGGACTGTAATACCTGTGCAATTTTTTGACATTTTTCATCTCCAATTATGTTTAAAATAATCAGGAATTGAAATACAGATGAGGAATGTAAAGGAGACTTGGTAGACCAAAGATTTGAGTGCCTGTAGTTAGTCTTCTGAGGTCACACTGTAATCATTAAGTTACTAGAAGTTGTGCTTAGACTCCTTAAATAAGCTTGACTTATAGTCTAACTCTACAGCTTATAATATTGATGATAGTCATCATTAAGCACTTCTTAATCTTAAGGAAATTATTTCAGTTTTAAATTTTCTTAGTTTTTTAAAACTTACTATTTTTCTCTAATAATGGGGCAGAAATGAATATACAAACTAGAGGTGGCATAAGTTATACAGCAGAACTGTCTCTGTTTATAAGGTTGAATTTTTCTTTTAAATTCCCTTACGATATTAGTAGCTTTTTAAAACTTATGCATGACAGGAACTAAGAATGTGTTTTAAGCATTGGGGAGTTAATATTTATAACTGTATAATCCCAATTCTTACCTGAAAAGCTAGGTTTGCCGCATACCGAACAAGCATCTGTTTTCACTGCGAAGTGGAGATATGGGCTGTTTCTGTATTCGTTTCTCTCATGATGGGAAAACACTGGCAGCAGCATGTGCAGGAAGGAATGGCTATCCCATTGTTTGTAAGTTTAAAATATGTTTTGTTTTTTTTTCTTGTAACTCATGTAGTTTGAAATTCAAGGGCAAAAGATGTATTTTTAAATCATGGGTTTTTTAGAGGTTTTGTTTTATAATTGTGTTTTGTAAATTGTTCTTGCCAGATGCATGCTCTCTACAGGTTATTGCTAACTGCAGTAAATATTAAGNGTATGAAATTCCTTCTGGACAGTTCCTGAGAGAATTTCATGGTCACCTTAACATAGTGTATGATCTTTGTTGGTCAAAAGACAATCAATACCTTCTTACTGCATCGTCTGATGGCACTGTCAGGTCAGTATGATGAAGATATTCTGGCAGATAGCATCAGAAGCACGAAAGAAAGTGGTCCGGTTTTATTTCTTACTAAAAGCTGTACTATAATGTTTTAATTAAAGATTTGATTGCACTGTGACTTACTCTATAATATTATAAAAATTATGATGGAGTTAGTCATGCTGTATTTACTATATTAGTTTCTAATGCATATGTATTTGTGACTAAAGCTTTTCCAAAAACTGTAGTGTCTAAATCTACAGTGCAGCAAAAAAGCCAAAAGACTTCATATTTTCAGGAGTCACTGAAACAGTTGGAATATTCTGTCGTTGGAGAAATGGCCATATTATGAATGAAGTATTAAGTTTGCAAATTTGAACATGAGGCAGGAAATTGAAAATTTAAGATTCAAGTTACGTGTATAAATTGGCCACACTGTACATATATATGTAACTTTTTTTTTTTTTTGGACACATAGTTAAATAATTCAAGTTAAATTGCTGTAAATGCAATTTGATAGTATTATTTCTGAGACTGAATGTGTACACATTTTCCTCTACAATTTAAAAGTGTACTTCAACGCAGTGTTAATGTTAAAATACTAATCTGTTCAAGGTTTAAAAGCAAAACCCTCAGAACTGTAGAAAAACATGAAAGTATGGCTGTGACACTGCATGATTTTATTACGAGCAACTTCATAGGTTTTCACAGGACTTATTTTTTTTTTTTANAGTTTGAAATTCAAGGGCAAAAGATGTATTTTTAAATCATGGGTTTTTTAGAGGTTTTGTTTTATAATTGTGTTTTGTAAATTGTTCTGTGCATTAAAGAGCATTGAGGAAAATGCTCTTTCTGTGTTAATAGGGCTGGAACTGGCTTTTCATACGTGGTAATGTGTATATACAGTTTAACGGTATGAAATCACACTATTTCTGCACAGAGGTCTAATGGAAATATTAAATCAGTTTGCATAAGGAACATATTTTCTGATAATGAGGTTTTAAGTGAAATAGCTTTTCCAGCCCCCACCACATGCTTTTTGTGTAAGTTTTTCTCCTAACCTGTCATGAAAGTTAAATACCTGGAATGCTGTCATCTCCAGACAGACTACTGGAGGCTACTGTCTTCCATGGTCCAGTTCAGTTGGAACTACGAAAATTCCTTATTGCTCAAACTTGGGGCTGCTTCTTCACAGTAGCCTCAACTGCATAGTTCTTAAGCCTTGCATAAGAATTTTGAGATTTAGAGAGAACAGTATTTTAAGTGGACATAAAGTGAATGTTTAAATGCAAGGAACAGTAAGTCTCGATTCCTTTATTACACAGCCCCAGAAAATGATCTCTGTGTTAATCCATTTCAAAGATTGGTCAGGTAGCTGTCAAAATTAAAAAAAAAAAAAATCCTAATCTGGTTTTCATTTAAAGCAAGTAGGTTGTTTCTTATGGGTTAAGACATCCATGAACCACTAGATGGAAGTATATGCTAGCTGTCTGTGCATATCAAGCAACTATTTGATCTTGTTCTCTGAAAATGAGAAGATAAAGAAAATTAGTTGAGTTATGCTAGCCAGAAACTCAACCCAAGATTAGACTAAACTTTGCAGTAATAATTGCATATAATTTATTGTAAATATTTATACAATTTTTATTTTTCTATTTAAACTTC